>JAYKQN010000007.1:17637500-18215000 GCA_036785175.1 Eupleurogrammus muticus | reverse complement strand
GGACTCTGACCGTGATCATTCATTTTTTGTTCAAGAAAGAGAGGTGAAGAGGTGGTGTGGCCGGCCATGAGCCTCTGCAGACTGGACAAAGGCCAGTCTAGTGGGCAAAGATGGAGGACATCAGACTGTGGTTAGAAACACTAGAGACAGTGACGCAAATTATTACATTTCAGACATACAGTCAAATGATTCAAGGTGCATGTAGTATGCATTGTGAATTATTCTTTTAAGAAATATAAGTGAAAGTAACAGGTGTTTTCAATCTAATATTGACAATGAAGGAATATAGAATTTCTATACTTGGTATTTACATCTAATGTCAACATTCAGTATGTCATGTTAATGTACTCTGTAAAACCAGATATAGCATTTATATTAGTAGTTACCATGAACTTGCTGCTTCAGGTTTGGACACAATTGCCAAGAAAAACTAAGTAGCACTATGTGTGCAGACAAGCTGACACCCGACTAAACCTACAGACAACTGGCCCAGCATAGAGAGAGGGGCTCTAAAGCAATTATAGCAAATTAAATTAATGCCCCCAAGTTAAATAGTCTTAATAGTGTTCAGGGAGACACATTTGAGATGCAACTCACAGTGTGATTGCAAGATCCACTCGGATTGCTGAGTAGCAAATAGTAGCTTTAATTATATTCAAAGCCTTTTAACAGACAATCAATTAATAGCATGCTGTGACAGGTTGTTCGCTTTAGAAATGGACTAAAAAAGCAGCATGCGTTACTCATTTCCGGTGACACCAGAGGTAGCCTATTTTATGTTTGAGCGAATGAACCCAGATGAGTAAGTGATACCTGGGAATTTTATTGTACTGGATATAATAAAAATCAATGAGACAACTAGCAACCAGTGACAACTTCAGAGATCTGTTCTATGATTCAAGATGACAGTGATGAAAATGAAGAACAATATACGCTGTCAGGCATGAAATGATGAAAAGATCCTCCAGATCAAGCGTTAAAACGGAAGTGCTACTGTATGCAAAAAGGCATGTCTTTATTCTGTACTATATACAATGAATGCAGACGTGTTCTGCTATTTTAAGCCATAACAATACATGCATTCAGAACACTGCATGTGTACTGCACACTCTGACACCCACTGTGCTTCAAATCCCCTAACCAGGACCAGTAGGTTCTAACAAAGTCAACTCTACTCCTCTGTTCAAGGTCTCAGTGTCTAAACCTCAGGCTGGTTGCAATCACTTGTGTAAGTTGACCCACAACGTGCCGCGGGCAGTCCACCTCCTGCACTAATTTCTCCCCCCTCCCCATGCTGTGCAGCCTCAACTACCCACCCGTCTCACACACGACTTATGCAGCATATGCATCAGCTTAGAGCCGGCTATGGTTTTTCCCCTCATTAATTGCATATTTCAGTGTTGCCATTAAATATGTCTTGAAGCCACATCTATATGTGTCCTGTAAGAGCCCATTCCTCTGCTACACTTTTGTCTATTTATTTATCCATTAAAAAACTTAATTATGAATGAATGTCACATTGAATAATTCATGCAGCACCCCAGCGCTGTGAATAAATAGCTAGTACACCTCTGCTTCCTCCCCTTCAGTGTTCCTTCAACCCTTTTAGTAGCACAATGCACTAGTGTAGGTTATTGGTCTTCTCCCTCTCTGGAGGGTTCTTGCGCACTTAGTCCTTATTAAAATCCCTATGGTACATAAACACACACAATGACACATGCACGCTCACAAGCATGCTCACAAGCACACACACACTCACACACACACACACACAAACACACACAGGCCAAGGACCGTCTGCTGGTACAAACCATTTATTAAAGCTCCTGTGAAGGTCCTGGCAGTCAGCCAGAGGGAGACATGACTTTGGATCCCATTCATGCCCACATCAGCAGAGTAAAATGTTTCTAGGTGTTGATCCATGACAGCCATTATTGCTGCAATCCACTTTTATCACTGTCAAATTCCACAAAAGAGGAAATAAGCCATTTTTCTGCACTTTAACAGATTGTCAATACAGTTGAACCAATCCAAACAAGTGCTGAGGGAGTTTATTTGCTTTTGAAGACATGTTTTGAATAGGGAGGAGGGAAACGCGTTGCATAATCACATTTAAATCAAAAATGTTTAGAGACTATTCATACAGAGAATGCTATTGGGGGACTTAACTACTATTAAGAAGTTTATAGAGAGGATGTAATAGTATCAAATTCATTTAAGCTTTGAGTTTAAGTGTGGATTTAAATAAGAAAAAAAGATGAAGACAGGGAAAGAGGAAGAGAGACAGATGGATTATGTTTTGCTGTGGTGTTGACAGGCAAGAAATTTCTTCACTGAATTAAAGCTGTGCAATAATTAGTATTAATGGCGCCATTTATCAACCTCCAGTGGAATTGTATTGCGATATAATATGATTTCCAATCAAACTGTGATGCAAAACTAACAAAAATAGTTGTCGAGAGGGGTTTGTCTGATGTAGAGCAACAATGGATCACGGCGGATTTCACTGCTCGACTATGTATACACATTTGTTGTACTGTCTAAGATGTGTGTTTAACTTTCTTTGTCTTTTATTTATACTTTGATATACATGTGACATAAATTTACATTTTCTTGCATCTAACATTTATACTTTACATTACATGGGAGTACAATATCGCAAGCCACCAACCTAACATTATAAATAAAAATAATCATTTAACATGACATTTGATTAAATAAAATAAAAAATTTAAAAAAATACAAATGGGAAAAATGTATATCAAGAGAAGGTTTGAAGTTTTATATATACACGTTTTTTTAAATTAAATCTATAGATTCCTAATCCTGTGAATTATAATCTCAATTTTTAGGAATTACATAGATTGCATCCTTTGCTTATTTGTGTTCCCTCTGGTTACATACAGTTGTTTTGTTAGCTGATCAAGTGCTGCACTCTAAGAACTGAGAGTGGTTGTGGTGTTTTACCAAAGTAATAGTTACTCAGGCTCCAAATTCACTGTGTACTGAAATATTTTGTGCATAGTTTCTGGACATTAAAAACAAATATATGTCTGCGAATGGAAATCTTGATATTATGCATAACAATCCCTTTAACAATATGCTGTATATCTACCTAGAAACAATGGCTCTATTTTGATGAAACCATAAACATATCATTAATCAGCATAATTGTATTTTATTTAATTGTTTTTTTTATATGGGGAGAAGTAAATATTGTATGCACACACACGCATACATTACATGGGTTCAGGAATTACTTCATCATTACTATACCAAACCAAAAAATAATAAAATAACACTAAATAACCTCAATAAGATGCCATATGACGTCAAATACCAAGAAAGGTGTCTGAACCAGTCCCTTCAAACCAACTAACCCGTTCTCTCTGCCCTCTGAAAAGATGCAACCTTGCTCATTGCCCACATGCCGTGCAGTAAAAGTGCTAAGTGATCGCTAAGTCTGCTGTGTCATCACCATACATTACCGAGGGTGACATCAGGTAATACCATCAATTTATTCCTCATTCACTGACAGGCATATATGCCGTATTTAATTCAGAATCGTGGGGGAGAAGGTGCGATTGTGAAGCCCAGGGGTGTCGTAATCATTAAGGGGCAGGAAACCATACAATCCTAATTTACAACTTCTTCATCACCTCCATTCTGTGCGGAGGGAATGATCTACAACAAGGTGGTCTGTTTCAGCGGTCAGAGGAGGTCTAATGCATTTGGTAGTGGCTGATAACAGTGCTTCACTTTCACACCGAGCACTCAGAGGGAATTACGGGGCTGCGGAGAGGAGAATGTGTGAGTGCTTTACTTAAAACCGGGGGTAAACGCTATCTCGTGCTTACATACTCCCTGATCCATGCACTCTGCGGCCACCTGATCGTTTCAGAGCTTGCTCCATCTACATTTTCACTTGACACGGTCACTCATACTGTATATTCCACCTTACAGGGATCGATTGCACAGCCACGCAGCCTCTCCTCCTTTCTACAGAGCACTGGTCTCCAGCCAAGCCTTACCTGGATTGAGAGATATAAGGATGAAAGGATTGGGTGCGATGAGGCCATAGCCGTAGGGGAGAGATTCCAGCGTGCGGTTGAATATGTCCAGGTAATGCTTTACAGAGAATGGAACCTCTCTGGGGAGGAGCAAGGCAGTAAATAATGTGTGAGTATCTATTAGGTTTTTTTGGCCATTTGAGAGGCTGTATGAGCCCTCGATGATTAATCTATCGAACATAAGAGGCCGCCACACAGCTCTTGGTCCCTCCTCTCTCATTCTTTTGCCCCAGCTGAGACCTACTGATTTCTCCTCATTAGGAGTGCTGTTCTTTTAACATGCCTACCCAGCAACTCCAACGCCAGACCCTCAGAGGACACCCTGACCAGTTGCCCTGTCGCCTTCTTGCCCGGTAACTACTTCCTCCACACTAGAGGAGGGAAACTGAGCCAGCGCTTCCCCCAGCCTCAGCCAATGCTGTTCATCACCCTCACGGTGAAGGCTAAATATGAACACACATATGAATATATGAATAACTGAACAAGTGGTTATTGTTATTCACCTGCACGCACTCCGCCGAGCCTCTGCAAAGTCTCTTGTTTGGTGCCTGTAGTTCTGCTGAGCAGGGGCTTTCTGACAGGGGCAGAGGGGAGTGGGAGCACAGGTGTTACTGAGTGGCTCTTTTACCGAGAAAGAATGACCTGTGTCGGTAAATGCCCCCTCTGTCTGTCTTCGGAGCCTCCTGCTATGCCCTTGTGCACTCTTTCTTCGCTGGCTACCACGCCGGCATAAAGACCTGCCATTTGCCCAGATGGCAGATAGCAGGGGTCCCCCCCCGCGCTTCCTATGTCAGTGAAGTGCTGCCCCCCTGAGTGCGTCTGAGATGCAGCTTTGGCCCATATGCCCTCCTGATAAAAAAAAAAAAAAATGGCTAGAGCACAAAGATGGGCATGTATGCCTGTGAGATGCTGCTGGACCGAGGCAGACCGACATTTAACAACATCTGACCCTCCAGCAGCCTCGTCCTTGTCATTTTATCTCAAAACAAATGTCACCTCAGAGCTTCCACAGCAGTGGGGGGAAAAAGACAACTAATGGATTCAAACAAGTTACTTCAGCATAGAGGAAAAAAAGACATCAACAGGTTAATGGTCTGAGTAAAGGGAAAAAAAGCTGTAATCCTGAGACCACAAGTTTATTCTGTTTTGGCCCTGTCAGCCATATTGTTTTTTACGAGCCAGCTCGTCCTCCTTTCAAAGACTTTCAAGCTGTTGCCACCACTGGTTTAAACACCAGGTTTGTGTTTCTCTTACCCAACTGAATGTTTACTTTTCTTGCTTTACACAAATCTATTTTTTAGGGTTTTTGCAATACTAAACTAAACTAATTCTACCAAAGGCAGTAGGCTTGTGTGCAGTCTTGGCCACTATGTTAAAGGTAGGGTAGAAGATCCTGGAAAAAAATTGCTTCAAGCATGCAGCATTTAGTGAAAAAATACCTCATACGTCCATACCCCTTTCTTCAGACTTCCAAGTCTCCAGAGCACAAGAACAGCAGTTGAGTTTGATAGACGAATCATTATCTAATAATGTTCGTGTCGCTTACAATTATTTAATGAAGTTTATTCAGTCCTGCCCATCCCGCAGGTTACTATTTATTATTTTCTTTGTATGCATCAGAGCATTTAATCAATTTGTCAATCTGAGTGTGAAGGAGATTTTAAGCAATATGATAAAAAATGCTTAGGGAAAACACAATCCACCCCATCTTTAAATTAAATTATTTATATATATTCATAGTAAATTTGATACGAATAATGCGATTGTGACACAACTGAAAGCCAAAATAATAAACCACTACTATGAAGAAGTTGTAAAACATCACATTAGAAACAAAGTGGAATCTATTTACTTTAAATTTATTGATTTAAAGCAATACAATATTGCATACATGTATTGTTTCAACAATTAACAAAGAAATGCTGAAAAGAATCTATCATTAACATGCCTTTTTAAAAACAGACTTGCATAGCATATAACAGGAATATATACAGGAATATATATATATATATATATACAGTGATCCCTCGCCACTTCGCGGTTCACTTATCGCGGATTCGCTATTTCGCGGATTTTCATAATGCATTTTTTTTTTTGGTGCATTGTGTTCTGCATTCTGATTCGCTAAAAACTCACTCCCGCTTCTTGTATCAAAACATGCTACGAATTGTGCTATCATTTTGTCGTCTCGTTTGCAAAGAAGAAAAAAGAGCGACAACAGCTGCCTATCACTATGTTGGTCTCCCGAACAAACACACCTGCACCGCGGACTTCAGAAGAAGAGAACACTGCAGAGCGCAGTCAGGATGCAGCGGTCCAGTCTGAAGAGCAGTGAAACGGCCTACACGCGAGTCACTGTATTTGTATACATGTAATAGATGCTAATTGTAAAAAAAAAAATAACGTTTTCTATTTCGCGGATTTCACTTATCGCGGGTCATTTTCGGAACGTAACCCCCGCGATAAACGAGGGATTACTGTATATATATATATATATATATATATATATATATATATATATATATATATATATATATATATATATATATATTATAGTGGACAATATATATAATGTTTTCTCTGCACTTACTTTAGCTAGTGGTGCTGTCTATTGAGCACGGGATAAAAGCCTGGAAATGTGGCTTTGTGCCTACTGCTACACATCAGGCTCTTCAAGTTCATAATGTCATAGTGACACCAGGAGACAGGCAGTGCCAGGGGTCCCTGCCCAGGAGTGAAGGGAAGGTCAGCGAAGCTTCACAAGCCGACCGGTGCTGATGCCACAGCATGTATGGCTCAAGTGCTTGGCAGTGCATCTTAACAACAAAATGTGACATTTTTAGAAGCTGTCAAATTACAGTCTAAAAAGCAGTCTTGACTGGGGACCGGGCCAGAGCAGTGCTGCGGGGCTTTCAATCTGCCCGTAATGGGAAAGATGGGAGAAGATAAGATTCCAATTCAGCCATTTCTGCGCGACCCAATGTGATCACGTCGCAATCTGACAGGGCGTTCTGGGAGTTGAGAGAATTCTTAAAAAAGACAGGAATATCTTCAAGTATGGCTTGATGCTTGCACGAACCCGATCGGCTCTCCTAATTGTTCAGCTCACTGAAAGGAAGTGTTATAATCTGGTGGTTTTACCATTCATGTCCTCTATCACAGCCTCCACATGTCTGAATGAGGAATATTACACAAAAGTGACAAAGCAAGAAAAAGAGACTATATATAGAACAAGTGATTTCGATACCCAAACGGCTTCACAGCAAAGGGGGAAAGTCACCTCAACCACCACCAGTGTGCAGCACCCACCTGGCTGATGCACCGCAGCCATTTCGCACCACGCTGCTCACCACCCATCAGCTTGAGGTGGTGCGGGGACGAATCACTGAGCCAGTTACACTGGGGAATGATTACGGGGCCAGATGGAGAGAGTCAGGTTGGGCATGTTACTTAAATTCTATTAGTCCTATTTCCACAAGTAAATCATATTACTTTGTAGCTGCAGCATACGTATGTCTTTGAGGAATCAGTGCATTACAATCTAATTCTTACAAATGAAATCAGGAAAATAAGTGATTTCAACATTGCAACAATTGCAAGACAATTGCGCAGATATTGGAGAAAACAATTTGTAATGTTAACATTTTATATAAATGTAACTCCTTTTTTAATGAAACCATGATAATTTAATATTGATATACCATATCTTAGTGAGTTATTCAATCTCTTCTGTTCTAGATTTTCTCAATGTTCACAAATTTTGATAAAATTATTTAACTATTGGAACCTAGATATTAAAGTACCACTTGCATGATGTTACTATTCAAAGTGTCTAAAAACTAGTACCGTTCTGGCAACTGCAAATCCATACCCATCTATCAGATCACCAGATGGAGAAACGTGATTCATCACTCCAGAGAACTCCACCGCTCTCGAGTCCAGTGGTAGTGCTTTACACCTCTGCATCTGACGCTTTGCATTTCACTTGGGGATGTACGGCTTGGATGCAGCTGCTCGGCCATGGAAACCCATTCAATGAGGCTCTGAGCACTATTCTTGAGCTGATCTGAAGGCCAAATAAAATTTGGAGGTTATGGAAATGATTGAAGTGACTCCTGATTCGGATTATTTGGATGGGTGAGCGAATACTTTGGGCAATATAGTGCAAGTTATACTATATTAATGAATGAATACAAAGCTTAACTTCATTTGATTCAGTGGTATAAACCACCAGCCCTGGATTCTAGAGCAATGGAGGCTGGAGTTCTCTGGAGGGTTGAATCACATTTCCCCATCTGGTGATCTGATGGACAGGTCTGGGTTTGTGGTTGCCAGGAGAACGGTACTCATCTTGGGATACTTTGAATGGGATGTCACTTTTCAATAATATGCGAGTCAAGACAGGTAAATGGATACTTTTAGCTATATACTATAAATGTTTTCTTGTTAACTTCCTTTTTTTAAATTTCCAAATGTTTACACCTGTGTATATATAATTGAAATTGCAGTAACAGACTCTACAGACCAAGCAACAACATGATTCCCAATTTAAAACAGACACTCTTTTTTTCCTCTTGTAAGACAACTGGGCATTACCACCCTAATCCTGTGAACACAGGCAATGCTCTGAAGGGGAATCTCAGCTTCGGCAGCGCAGCTTGATAACCGCAGCCTCCGCTGTGACATCGACATGACTACGCATGTGACATGCAAATTTCTATTCCGCCTCCCAAAAGAGGCGCACATAAATAAACATATATGTAAGGTGGTGCAGTGTTTGTGCCTCAAAGAGCACGACGTGCTAAGATGCATTTCTGTCACACTGTGCGGTTATGGGAACAGAGTTTGGCGTGACTTCAAGCGAGGCCGCTGAACATAAGGACGGCAAATACATGAGAACCGGTTCAGATTTTTAATTAGCAAGTCAAAGAATGAGCAATTATATACAGTAGATTTGTTGTCTTTGTACTATTAATAACCAAAAAAAAAACTTTGCAATGGCATGCTGCCAAGCCATACCAACAGGGTATCATGCTTCCCAAACTCCCTGTGCACATGTACACGCTGTCTAAACCCCCCATCAACGATTTTTAATTAATCTTCAGGATTCATTTTGTCACCCTGGCTTGTCTTTATAAAACGGACGCCAAGAGTGGGCCTTGAATACAAAGAAGAAATAAGAGGAGGGAAGAAAATGATTTCTTGTTGCTTTTAGCCAATCTAAATTCTCACATTTTTTCTAAAAAAGCTCATGAGTTACCGAAACAATACCCTCTTATCTGCAGGAATTGGATGAAATTTTTACGCTCGCTCTTTTATCAAGGCCATATTCAGGCTGTCACAACTGAGAACACATCCTGCAAAGCCGCTTTGTGCTGCAAGGAGATGGTGCTACTGGTTGCAGCGGGGTTCAAGTCTAGTTTGCTGTATAAACACCGTTGACCCATTGTTTCATTCTTGTGGTGGTGGTGGTGAAACTGGATGGTGTACGCTGATGAGCACTGGCCAAACATTTAGTAAGGAGAGGAGAGGAGGAGGAGAGGAGAGGAAGAGAGGACAGGAGAGGAGAGGAGAGGATAAACAGTTATTTGTTAGTGGCAGCAGCCTTTTGTTGACAGTCGGCATCAAAGGATTAATTTGCTTCCATGTCTTCTCAGCCCCTGTCAAATTGTCATTGAACCTTCCTAAAAAATCAAAGAAACCTTCCACACACTTACTGTGACATCAACTCTCTCTTTGTCTCCTAATAACACAGACACACATGCACATTTCATCTTGAAAGAGACCCAAAAAAAAGAAAAAAAAGAAAAAGCAAAAACTGTCTGCTATTTGGGGGCTCTCCAAAGACACTGAAAAAACTGAGCTGCATGCCGTCTCCCCCACATCTCCCCTGTAACAGACTCTACATGCTGCTATGAAGGAAAAGTAGAGAGGTGGCAGCCAAGGATCTGAAAGAGATCTTTGTGAAAGAGTGATTTATGAGGAGGATTACAAGATGATGATTGTAAAAAATGATCCCATTATTTCTCTATTTAGTTGTGAGAATCTAATTTTGAGGTCCCAACATAAACCAGGCTGCCTGGGACTCCTTAGAACATGTGACGCGCAGTCTCATTTTTCTCCGAATGCGGATGCTCCACCAGTGGTTAAGTACAGTAATCATATGAAAGAAGAGTTTGAAATGTGAGCTGAAAGAAGGATATGTTCGTTCCTCTAATCTCTTTCAGATAGGAGGAGGGAAGCCCACTCAATGTTGCATTTGGCTGCTTTTGTGTTTTGAATGAAGGATCAGACAAGAACCTCTGACAGTAGAAATATGGAGACTTTTGAAGTGAAGAGCATTTTGAACAAAAAAAAAATAAATAAAGAATAATAATAATAAAAAAAACATCAACAAGCTTAACGTTAATCTGCAAAGTGATGTGTGTGAAAGGTTGCATACCCTCAACTTGGTGAATTGCCAGACTGTGAATGAATCCAAACCTGCTTCTTTTCCAACAGTTTTTTTGGAAAACAAGAGAGTGTGTGGCCAGTTGTAATATGTGAATGCCGGGTCTGAAGGTGGAAAGTTCTAACAGGTGAGAAACCGAATGTGCGAGACCCCGTTTTTGTATCTCACTGGGAACAAAAGTGCAGTCAACTGTGCAAAGTGTGTGACATACGAACTGTGGACAGACGTGCATGTGTGTGTGTGCGTGTGTGTGTGTGTGGTGCTATGGTGACCGGAGGCACAAAGAACATCTCTGGTGCAGATGGAAACTGGCAGAGATTAAGAAGAAAATGCTTTCTGTGGATAGATTAGAGGCTGAGCAACAAATCAAGTGTCTGTAACTGGTTTACATAAAGGTACAAGTAAACAGGGACTAAAGGGAAAATGTTTCATATAAGTGAAATCTACAAGAACAATGTTAAGGAGTCACTGCAGATTTCACTGTGTTTACTGATGCACAATAACTCCTCCCTTATAAGACAGAGGTGTTTATTCAAATACTAAGAAATGGATAAAAGGAATGGATTTCTTTTCCGTAACCTTTTTTTTTTGCTGTCCTGCAGTTACAATTACAGCCTTGACTTTGCCCTACCACATTAAGGGTGTTCATTGCAGCCACAGGCCTTTCTCTATTCCAATTAAAAATGGAGTGCTTTCATAAAATTTACAAAAAAAAAAAAAAAAAAGTTTGTAACAGATTAACAGCCTCAGGTGCTACTTTTGGGAAAACTGTTGTAAAGAACAAGATGCAATAAGCTGTTGCACCCCCCGGTGTGTTTTGAATGAGCTATATGAAGTGAGGAGTAGATACAGAACTTTAAATGTCCTGAAGATCTTTTGTGAAGCTGTGTGAGCTGCTGTCTTCTTTGCATCGGTGCATCCAGAATGTCTGCGCTCAGGCATCCCTGATGTCATTCTTTAAGGTTATTGCCAAAGTTGTGGCTTTGTGTGCACAAGAGTGTGTGTGTGTGTGTGTGTGTGTGTGTGTGTGTGTGTGTGTACAAACTGTAGGGAGCACATGGAGTGCACACAACAAGTGTGTGTGTGTACCTGTTGCTTGTGACCTGCTGCTATAGTTAAAATAGTGTTTATATATATATTATATACAATATTAGTGCAGTGTCCGTAGAAATTATGTTTTCCTATACAAAAGGAAGTTTGAGTAGATTTTACATGTTTGGTGTGTTTGTCTGTTACAGTCTTAATAAACAAATTGTACATTAAGCCCAACATAGACAATAAATGAGATTAGGACAAACGAAAATATATTAATAGTCACAACAATTTATTCTGAAAGTGTGGATCTCAATCATATCAGTTTTGAAATCGTTAGATAAGCCAAGTAAAACTGGATTTATGATAGATCTCTTTGTACTTTTTCTTGTATAGTGTAACATATAACAATGACATCTTAGGGATGTCATGGTTAGTTTAAGTCAAGATTCTGTTCTGTTAGGTGACAGTGCTGGGATTTCCTGAGGGTCTGTGAACACATCTTGGAGTAAGACAGCTAAGGGTCAAAGCAGCCTGTGTTAATGTAAGGAATAAAGTAGCAGCTAAACTGGTTAACGTCTTAGAGTGTGGTTTTTGAGAGATGTTACAATACTTCCATAATGTCGGCTACATGTTTGGTGCAGGATAAAAAGGAAAAAACAGAGCTTTATTTTATAACCAAAGTGCCTGTAAGCAACATGAGGAGGTACTATAATACAAAGTTTTACATTGTAATGGATAGTGCTGTGATATGCGAGTTTACGGGATTTTAACTATTGATGATAATAATGATGTTTTGAACATCCATCAAAAGAATCCACAAAAAGGATGCACACTATTGTGCCATGTGCACGCTATTTCCACAAACTGAGGTTGATCTCGGAAACAGTCAAAGAGATGCGTGAGGCACAGACACACAGATGCTCTTTGCTTTCATAGATACAGTACATTTACTTCAATATTCATATTTAGCCTTTCAACTGCTAGAATACCAGTTTAATATGTCACTGGAAAGGAAATAGCACTGATGCATTCTGAGCTCTGTGAACAATCCAACAAGTGTTGTGTTTGTCTGTGTTTCTTCCTTTCAGAAAAGGCTCTTAACACACAGGAACCGTAAACAGGACCTTTCACTTAACAGCCCGGTCTCCAGAGGAGAACATTGACAGTTTATGTTTCTGCAAACCCTGGATACGCCGAATGTCAACATTTCAGACATGGTGACTTAGTTCAGGCAACGTTCTACTCAAATTTCAGCAGGAGGAGCAAAGTTGGGTTTCATGGACAGGAGTTAGAAAAGTTGCAGGACACGCTGTTAACTGGACACTCTATACCATCACATTGGAATCACAGAGCAATCTGTGATTCTGAACGCACGTGATTGGACATTTTTGCCCGCTTAGTCAATGTCTGCTACAAAGTTGGTTGTCTTTTGTCAGTGTTGCGAGTAAGCTCCCTAAATTCTGCATTATGGTGGGATTTAAATGTTTATTTAGGTTACTTGTGTTGTAAGGGGTAGATTTGGTCCTTTCTCTCAAGATTTTTGCTGGACAGTACTTCCATTTGCTCCGTTCTTGCCGCTCCTATTCACCTGAAGGTAGTTCCACACTGCTGACACAACTCATCCAAACGGCACCTTGCAGTCAAAGATGTAAATCGTGCACTGCCAGAAAGTGGACTTTTTACATGCTGCTATAAGTGCTATAAGTAGCAATTTTACAAGGATTGAAATAAATACTCAAGCTCAGTATCGAACTAATACCCGACACCAGTATTGACAAAGGCACATCCCTACTCCTAACATTAACAAAGGGGTTTTTTTCATGCATAAAACCTCTAATATGAATGACAAACATTCAATGTATCTGCAGTAAAGTAAACTGGTGACGGGGCTGCACTTAAATCATAATGTCTCCAATGTTTGAACTTTGAGGTACCAAAGATGCAGATTTTCCATACACTTTGTGCAGCTGAGCACATTTGTGTGAGTTGCTCCAAGAACACGGATTAAATTTGATATTTTGTCCATGGGATAGGATGACGTTGACATTAGAAAGCATAAGTCAGGTATTCTGGTGAGAGACGTTTCCTGAGGTCATCAAATGCGATACACTCGCTTAAGGCAACTGCAGCCACTCTTTCAAGTGAAGATGTAGAGGAGACAGCATACAGTCTCCCTGTCAGAATATATATTTCTCTTACTATCTGGTACACAAGCATATTTGGTTGCAATCCCACACAGACACAAACATCAATGCGCGCATTCACTCTGTCAGTCTGTTTCAGAAGTGAAATTATTCCATTTCTCAGGGGTCCTGTTAAGCTCTTACAAAGCCTCAGTGCGTACAGCAGGTAGATTGATTGTGACTTATTAACTGTGAGTGAGTCTAACAGAGTGCATTAAACAAAAGGAAATGTGATATCCCCAACCATCAAGTGCTTGTTAGAGCTTTAATCAAAGCCCTTCCAAATCTGCATACGGAGTCCTGGTCATGAATTCCAAATAGCGTCTTTAAAAACAAGAGGAGACCACACCAGAGCCTCGTTAGAAGAGAGGACCCAGAAGATATTTCACAAAAGATCTAGTGCCTGAACAGTAGAATAAGAAATTGTTCTCAATAATTATGGCTCTGGATTTCATTGTCATTGCCATCTAAATCAGATTTCTCAAAGGACTGTGGCACACAAGGAGAATCGCTCTCCCTAAATGAGTCTAACGATTATCATTATCACAAACACAAATATCTATAACTAATTCCTACTCGAGTGGCACAAAACAGCACCTGACCTCATCTGATCCTGGATGTGTGCTGCTTTTGACCACTTAAATAGCAGCATGCAATGAGCAGCTGTATTGATGGCAGCACTTGTATTTTAGCTGTGAATATGACTGAGAAGTGCAAATTACAGCCACCAGATCATCCGCTCTATTCAGGCACAGAGGCATGTGGTGGAAGATGACTGTTCCACATGTTGGCCCCAGTGGGAAGCAGAATGACACAAAGATAGAAGTGACAATGAACAAGGCAGGATTTTTGGTTCACTCCCTGCTCCCTGCAGAATAGAATTTTAACTGGGGTGGCACATTTACCACTACCACTGCACTGCCCGTTCTGAATGCTTGGTTCCCAGTACTGCTGCTGCTTGCAGCAATGTTGGGGGTGTGCATCTTCAGAACACCGGCCCTTCGAAGCAATTGCAGTTGAAAACTGCTCTTTCGATTGACTTCACACTTGACACTGCACTTACCCACCAATATACCCACCAAGTCTGAAGTTGATCTAATGAATGGTTATCAAGGTATGTGAAGGACAGTCATACATACATACATTAACAATGATATTGCTACAAGTCATCCATTTGGCTGAATGGCGCACATTTGGCATGGACATTTTACTATCTACTAATCTACTGTAGGCCCCTACACTATGTTGCCAAAAGTATTTAAGTGACATCCAATTCACAAGTTTCCTAAGACAAGTATCATTGTCCTGCGATCCACCAAACCCAGACCCAACCATCAGATTGTCAGATGGAGAAACTCTTTAGAGATCACGCCTTCCCTGCTCTAGTTCCCAGTAGTGCCGTGCTTTACACCACTGCGTTCAATGCAGTGCATTTGCATGCACCTTGGTGATGTACGGCTTTGATGCAGCTGCCCAGCCATGGAAGCCCATTCAATGAAGCTATTGTTCCCAAGCTAATCTGAAGGCCACATGAAGTTTGGAGGACATGAAAGTGAATAAAGTAACAAATGATTAAGATATTATGGATTTGGTAGTTCTTTCAGCAATGTAATGTATATTATGTTCAACAATATGGTTGCAATAGCACCAAGCATTAGGAGATTTTTGCAATTTAGGCCCCACTGCCAGAATTTCAGCAAAATGTGTGGGTCACTTCAGTTTGGAATATCAAAAAATATATTTTTATGGCCTTATCCAGAGATATTATCTACTAAATTGGATGTGATTTGATTAAAATTTGTAAGATGAGTGATGAAAAAACTGATTTGGACAAAATTCTAAATGGTGGAAAATCTGTGTCTATGTTGTGATTTGTCTGGGCCCACAGAATCCAGTGTCAGAATCATCTTAATTTTTTGTTTGTAAAATTTACCATTTAAAGCAGACCAAAATATAAAGTTTGTTGTATTAGCACCATCATCTAGCTAACATCTGGCCACCGAAATTCAACAAGCTACTTACTCGGGTCCACAACTATACACCTGATGTTAAGAAAAATGGTTCTTGGGATATGTGACACACAGACAGATGACTTTTTATTTTGTTTGTCTTTTTGGTTTTATCAGACTAAAATTATTTATTATTATTTGCAATATTAAACCTCTGTCAACTCAACTAAAAAAAATGTGTATGCGTTCAGGGCTCTTTGACCAAATTCTCAGGGATGAATTTTTCAGCTCAATAATAAATTATTGTTATGTGTTGATTGCTGCATTATTATTTTAGATATCCCATGGAAGGCTTCCATTGGAGCTATTTATTTTCCGGAATGTGGACCACTGTAGATTGTTCACCGCGAGGTCTGTGGATTATCCAGAGCAGCCGGGACACTGTTTCAGGCAAGAGATGTTTCTGTTGAATATTTTAAATGTTTGAATTTTTCAACAAGCAACAAACACAAATCCATTTACCTTTATTGTACTGATATCTCACAGCATGTGCATATATATAGCCAAAACTCTCTGTACAGCTGGATACTACAGAGTGAAGAAAAAAGCTATTTTATATGTGATTTAAGAGCACAGATTGTTTAATTCAGTTATGTTATATCTTTACAGCCTATAAGACAAGACTTGAACACTGTTCATTGTTAGGTGTATCACGTACAATGTAAATGTGAAGGCAGTTTTCTGGAAATTTGGCAGTTCAATAGTGAAAATCTTAACTATGTAAAGTCATGTATGTCATCAATGTATGTCACGATTTTAGAAATAATGGTGCAACCGTATTCAAAAATTCTACATAAATGTTAAAGAGTAGATAGACCAGGCTGATTATTTATGTAGCAAACATTAGATGGGGGAAAAATGAGGGGAAAAAGCAAAGCTATTCACAACAGAGTTAATCGGGCTTGCCTGAAAACAACTGAAGCTTCAGTGGATGTCTAATTGGATTAAACCAAAACAGAGGATGTGTTTTGTGTGTTGTTGTTGTGATGGCTTGACCTCTAACGGGCAGGGCTTTTTTAATTTCTTCAGATCCCCAATCAGACTAAGACTAATGACTACTGGCACGTCTGACACATGGTTGCCAGACAGTTTTTTGAGAGAGGCACTTATAAGTTAAAGACGAGGGGGGGTGGGTCAAGGTCATAACGAGATGCAAAGCTGCTCCAGCAGAAAAACTCAAAACTCAACAACACAAATCACAGAACTGTCGGGCTTGACGTGCTCCCTCCTCCGGGGGACATTTAACCCGCTCCTACGGTGACCTTTCTGGGCAAGAAGTGCCGTCACTTCAGAGGTTTATGTGGCAACGCACCTGCCAGGACAGCTGATGACACATTTCAAGCAGGACGTGCAAGCACCTGGGTGCTGTTGAGGCCAGTTAGAAGTGGAGAGGAGTGGAAATGGCTCACAGCTCCCTGAGGCTGATGCTAATCTCATCCATACATTTACACCGGCCATCCCTCCTGTAACCCTGTGCTCTGCCCCCAGGCCTCCTAAGCTGTAATCAACTGTTACGCTCAATCACTGAAAGCAAAAGTTAAAGGACCTAAACCCCGCACTCCTTTAAGGATGATGAGCCAAACATGTATTTCAATGAATAAAGGTGATGGGGGAGCGTGCCGTCTCTTAAAAATAAGCGGACGCTCTCCTGAGTCAAAAGGAACAAATATGTGTTTTGTTTTAAGTGCCAATTTTAATGCACCATCAGGCCAATCATTGACTTTTTGAAAATGCTGAGGCAAGATGCACAATGTCCCCATGTTGCGTGAAATTAACTGAGCAAATGGACAGATCCATAGTCCTGTTATCATGGGCTTCTAACTAGTGTGGCCATTATTATTCTCTTCAAACTATACGCGACTCATTTCACTACACATTACTGTCAAATTGACTGAACCCGCGTGACCTCGGAAAAATGCCTCTATATTTACTGTTAGTACAGCAGAGTGTTTCGGGATCAATTAAGTGTGTGTGTGTGGGGTCTGTGTGTGTGTATTTGTAGGTCAGCTCTACAGCTACTGCTTATCATCTGAGAGGCTGTGAGCCATCAATGACTAATGTGTCAGTCTGTCACAGTCAAGGACCTACCATATGGCACCAGTGCCCCCCCCATTTAGACTAATGTGCAGGCTGGGAGAAACAGCACAGCTAACTAACCGCAGTCTTATTACGCCAAAATATCAGGGGATTGCAAATGTTAAGCAGCTTCCTTCATCAATCTTTACAATACACAACTATGAAGTTTATAAAATGAAAAAGGCATGCTATTATTGCTGCACACCCAAAATAAAATAAGAGATTTTATTATTTAGTGAATACACAAAAAAGGTTAGTTAGTATGTAATAAGTCCTTACAAGATGCTTATTCATGGTATTAATGCATTTAACAAGAGTATTTAAAACTATTTTTATTTTTATTTACTATTACATCTATTGTTTCAGATTGAAAACCATGATTTCAAGCAGTGTGATTGTAGGATTGTCAAAGCGGCATTGTTATATTCCTAACCCAGTTTTAGTTTTCATCAGCTATTTCACACGTGCATGCCGCCTCCGTGAGCTTGCACAACTTTAAGTACTAATAGTAATTTTTTGCTCTACTTTAAGTTCGCAACATGGATGCTCTTTTAGTTCTTTAGTTGTAATAACTGCTGTTGCTCAAGTATAGCATAGAGCATGTTTATGGTTAGTAAATAGGACAAGATTTGATACTACTGACTTAGTTTTAACTCTTGCATTAAAGTTATGGCATTTATTGTTTAATTGTTTGATGTAAGCTTCTATGATTCCTGTAAATATTGTTGTACTTTGAAACTTGAACCTTGAATTAAAGATCACAATTCCCACCAGAAATCGTTCAGCCCTACACCACGATCTTGATCTAATCATCAAACACTTCTTACATTTCGTCTTATTGTGCACAGTCAATATTTAATTGGTTGAGAAAACTCTCTCCTGATTGAAATAATGCTGCACCAACTTTGTACACTGATAACAAATTCTGGACTGATTCCAGTTTTAAGGATGACTAACCGTTCATCTGTTAATCTTTAATGTCCCTGGTCTGTAGTCTAAGTAGGGGCCCACTATGAGGTAGACAATCTGCTGTGCCAATTAGAGCAGGCTCAGGCTGCTGGGGGTGGCCCAGAGGAGAAGCCGAGCCGTGGCCACCTCTCCCAAGAAGCCTGCCAATTACCACCCAGCAGCGCGGCGTCTGCTTGATTCACCAGAACACATGATGCACACGAGGAGCCGTGCAGATGTGAGTCGCTCGCTATCTGTCTCGCCGGCTCCAGTCGCCGACCAGCCCGCCCACCTTTGTGACTTTTAATCTAACATTTTTTTTTCCATTTGCCGCTCTCAATTTGTTTCTTCTAAATTGAAAGTTATTTCAAAGATATTGACGGACTGAAATAGAGGTAAAAGAGGTACTGTTTCGGTACTGTATGGCCTTTTAACTCAATATCTTCTTTTTATGGCAGTCAGAGGCAGCTGATGTGACCTAACCTTGCCACCACATGGCGACTACCGTGCCAACCTTACTTGCTTTCCTGCTGATGAGACGCTGGCCATGACAGTCCATCAGCATCTCTCCCTGGTAGGTGGGACTCCAGCGCTCTTTTGTTTTCACCACTTAAGTCTCCCCAAAGTCACTTTCACAATCTGTGTTTAATGATCAGCTAGTATGGAGATATGTCACAGGTCAAGCTGGCTAATGCAGTAATGTAGCCATCAGTTAGATGGTTATAAGGCATTTTGATTAAGAGAGGACATCAAAAATTCCTACTAATTGCAGTAAATATTTTTCTGTCAGATTAAGCCTACATCAAAAGTAAAATTAATTTTTTTTAGAGATTACATTGCTGCGTCCTTACACATTGTTCTTTTTGGCCACACTATTCACCACTGCAGTACATCATGCATTGATGCATTCTTAACTTGTAATGTAGATGGATGTACAGCAGGTCAATAAGATCAATAAAGTTCACATTTTGGGATCAATATGCGGAAATGAAAAGAACGTGTCTTATCGAATCCCCAATTGTTAATATGGCTGTGCGATACGATTAGAATCTCACATCCCGATGAAGGTCATTTCATGACCATATATATACATATATATATACATACATATATATGTATGTACGGATATATATCTTTATACATGAATATCATTTCCATTGTGACATAACCAACAGAACCAAATAGAAAAAAGTCCCACCACAAGCACTGCAATATGTGCAAATTAAATTGCAAAGACTAAAATTAGGTATATAAAAAAATTCTACAGGATTACAACAAAGACCAAATACGGCTCATATAAATCACATAAATTAAGTGTCAGCTGTTGTCTTACAAGACAAACAAGCATTCAGTGTGCCTGTATCAAAGAGTCCGGAGGTTCCCAGAGATGCCAGAATTTGTTCAGATTGTGGTTAAGATCATATGTCAGTTTCTCCAAAGGGAGACTATCTTCGTTATCCACATACAGACAGTGGGGACCTGCGGCAGGGCCCACAGATTTAGCCACCAAAGAAAAGAAGCCTGTACTGAACTGATGGATAAATGTGTCTCTGTGTGTCTTTATAACAAAGATTTGTTGTGATTTTTATTACATTTTTCTATTAAATGAAAGGGCCATTGTTATGATTTTAGCATCTAATTTTTTTTAAATGCTGCAAAATGTGATTTTAAGATTGCAATATATGAAATAAAGACACACAAATATTTAAATTGAAGTAAACAGCAAAAAAACACTTCTCAAACGCTTCCGCAACAGTTTGAGTATATCAACGACATTTACAAGCATCACAGAATCTTACATCATTAAAACAATAAATGCCATAACTCTAATGCAAGAATAAAACTTAAGTCAACAACTGAGTTCAAATCTAGTCCTATTCATTACTAAGAAACATGCCATACATAGGCTGTCACACAGCCTTAATTATAGTTAGTTGTAAACTCCCCACATGGTGAATCCCCGTGTCACTTGTGCCTGTCCCACAGCTTCTAGATTAGGTGGAAGCTCTGTCGAACCTACTCACCAGGACCTCCCCTTTCGCCAGTGGAAGCTCATGAAGCTGTTCCACTGACAGGGCCTTGGCCCCAATCGAAACCTCACAGAAGCAAGTGTGTCAGCCATGCAAAATGGAGAACAGATGTGGTATATGGGCAGAGTAATATAGTCTTAGGCTGCCTCCCCTGCACCTGATGATATGGAGCCAATAGGGGCATTTGTCAAATGCAATCAGGTGTGATGGAGGGAAGAGATAGAGCGGGGGTTGGGGAAAAAGGGGAGGAGGTGGGGGCTGAACAGCTTGAGGCCTGCCAAACTCTCTTCAGAGCATCAGCTGTGTGGGGGACAAAGACCGAGACATGGGCCCACCCCGACATCAGGACGGAGCGAGTCAGAAAGAGAGTATCGCTTACAACAAACCCCTAATCGACTCACCCTCTCCACATTTCCACGAGGACATTTAAACTGCGGATGTTTTGCCGAGCGCAGAGAAACGTTGGTGCACCTCAAATGCACTAATTTCATAAAATGCCACAAGGTCAGATTTTAATCAAAGGTAAGAGACACTGAGCTCTTAATTTCTGCGCGAACTATGGAGCGATCTCCTTTCTGCTGCTCTTTTCTAAGCCTATAAAAAAGGTCCACAAGGTCAGAATAAAGGCCAGTCCAGTCCCCCGAGTGGGGCACTTGAATGGAAAGTCTGAATCTGATTTACAGTTTGGCCACATGTGCAAGCTGCCAATGACTGGGCAGCCAGCCAGGCAGAGTGGGAGAAGAGTGTGTGTGTATGTGTGTGTGTGTGTGTGTGTGTGTGTGAGGCTGCAGGACGTAATGAATGCTGGCTCTATGTCAGCACTCCGAGAACAACAGTTGTGTTTTTAATATATTGACAGAATTATATTTATAACGCAGGACATTCATCAATGCTACAAGTTAGTGTGCTATAAGAACTAGATTTTTACAGATCAGATCTAAATCAAACAACCTTGAATGAAACCTTTTGTTTGACTGGGGCAAATTAGCCTCGACTCACTGGAATTTCGGTCCGCATCGCGTCCTGACGTGCGTTACACTTTTAAAACTCCATTTAACTGGCGAATTTACCTCCTTCATGTTAATGGAAGAAGGCATCTCTTTTGCATGTATTTTATCCTCAAACCAGATGGCAAAGTGGCAATTTAGTTAAATGATTCCCAATTAAAAAGGGAACACCATGGTTGAAAATTAGCCATGAACCAAATCCTTTTTTTCCCCCACTTTGCAAAAGCAAAACATTAAACCAATATACGAACATAATTCTGATATATGTGCCATTTTGCTAATTCGAATCTGTTGCGCCACAGGATGGAACTCATGCTGTGTAAATACCATTCACTCTCTAAAACACAAGTGGCTGAACTGTCACCATGTGTTCATCTGCATTCTTCTTTCACAATGCTCGCCATCTTAAAATAAGAAAGAAGATTGCCAAAGGTAAAACGTGTGTGACATGCATGTTACATGCATGCAGACGTACTGTATTAAAGGACATCTATAAATTGGATCAATAACACTAATCATAGAATAACAGCAACGGCACTTATATCCTGTATGTGCAGCCTGCATCTCTTTACTCTGATCTGCAGCAAGCGGCTCTCCTGTTCTTCTGGAATAAATACATCAAAGAACACTGTGTGACTTTTTAAATGGCTTGTTTGCTGTGTGAAGTTGTGCGAGTGTTTTATGCTTCCCAGTTCAAGCGGGCCCACTTCCACGTGCCTATTAAGATGTACGACGGTTTCAGCATGTCACTTCCAGTCACACACCATTTCCACGCCGAACAAGCTTCGAGCCAAAATAGACGCGGCATAAGCAGATGGTCAAAATGACTGTATAGAAACAACATACTCAGCTCAAGTACACACTTGCACAACCTCATGTGCCAGCTTGACCATGTTTTTTATCATAATATACAATCGGTGCAAAAAAGGCTAATTTCTTTTGTAAGTCAGTTTACTTCAGATAGTTTCGGTAGTAATATCCTGCTGTGTAGCTGTGTAGTCCGACTGTGGACTCTGCATGTAGACTGTGGCTATAAGCCTGCCATTATCCCACTATGTCAGTTGGTATTATCCTACCTTTCTGCTGTCTGCATGTTACTGTTTATTAAATCCCATTGCTACATGAAACAACAGCTACCTACAAGCTAGGAAAGGGCTATGTGATTTGATCATGCAATAAGGCAAGTCTCTTTGGGTAAGAAAATGCTAAGAACACCTAAAATAAGGGGATGAGGGTTATACAGTCCAAATACAGGTGTGTGCATGTTTTTTTTCATATACCCCCCGAGTATGTAGCATAGAAAATGAGTAGTGAACAACATGGATGGAACTTCTATCAAAAATAGGTGTGCCGGTGAGGCACAACCCCTTATTGGCTTTGGTTTTATAATTTTAATTTAAGCTTTTTATTGCCACTCCGACCCAAGCACTATTTACTAAGTGGACAGTCACTGATTGGTGACAGTAACTTAGCACTGATTGGTTTAAAGAAGTACATACAAGCCCCCCCTCCCACCATCCTCCTGAAAAGTGCTTCAGCCAGACCTTTCCCTAGCCTGGCACGGCGGTAAAACGAACAAGAGATGGGTCTGGCTGTGTGAGACTAGCAGCTGGAGGACCTGCTGGCAGATGATTTAATGCAATCAAGCCGTCACTTGAGCATGATACTGCCTGTCCATTTATGTGCACCTCATATCACATTCAGATCAAATTCAAAGCTGTTTGAAATGTAATTCTGCCTTTTTTCCTCATTTTATATGACACCAGCAGGTAACACGGCCACTTACACTAGGACTCTGTTTGCTCTCGGAGGTTAAGATATGCTCAAGTTGAACAAAATGTTCGCCAGCATTTTTTAAGGACATGCGATTATACAATAAAAAAGGAAAAGAAAACTAGAGAGAAATTAATTTGTGGAGATACAATTTGTGTTGGGGCAAAGGTGGAACTGTGGGTAGCGCTGATGCCTCATAGCAACAAGGTCACAGGTTCAAGTCCTTGAGGTGGGACCTTTCTATGTGAAGTCCAAAACCCCTCATTGTAAATTCTAAACTGCCAGTAGGTGTAAGTGTGTGAGTGAATGGTGTTTGTGCCCCACAATAGCGAAACTCACCTGTAATGTGCTGGGATTGGCTCCAGCAGACCCACATGACCCTAGTGAAGAATTAGCGGCTATAGAAAACGACTGAGTGACAATTTGTGCTTGGACAATATTCACGAGTTGTTCCAGGTGTCTGTAAGATGTCCATCATAAATACATCCCACACAGATAGCCTAACCAAAGCCACTAGAATGAGAAATAAGCTGTGATCTACCACAATAGATGGTAGAGTAATATATATATGCAGGCTAATAGATCACTCAGAATTTAAAATTATATTCACTCTTGTTCTGCCCAACCCCTTTTCAGTCTGCATGATTTTATTTTAGCATTTGAGTATTTCATCTTTAAAGAGAAAAAAAAGGCTGACTGCTCCTTGGTGGCTTTTACAATGTGTGTTCAGCTGGAAGAGACGGATGCTGGGTTGGCAGTGAGCTTATCAAAAAACAAGTTGAGGCAAACCTCCAGGAGGCAAGACTGAGAGAGGGATAAAATCCATGCTTCTGCTCAACTAACCATCAAACCTAATTACCTGTGGATAGGACTTATGGGCCACATGTTGGGTTCAAAGTTTCCTGATCAGGAAGTGGCTTGAGAGGGAGCTTTGGTGTATGTGTGTTTGCGCGCGCGCGTGTGTGTGTGTGTATGAGCCTGGTCAATGTGCCTGTGACCAAAAGATTAGGCTGAGAGACAAGACTCGGTGCCAGATCTTGGCTGTGTGCCATTAGTTCAATCAAGCAAGACTCAAGACTCATTTAGCTTTTAGACAATTCGACCAGAGCCCTGAGATACCACTTCGGAAAAGCAGCTAAAGATTATTCATGGTATGGCGACTGAGATAGGGATCTGTTGTCGCTCCAGCACTGTATGCACACACGCCAACTTGCTGCTTTATTCCTTTCCGAGGAGTAAGCGCGGTGCTTAGAAAAGCTCACAGACACAAATGCATAAAAAGGCAGGGAAATCACAGTAAATCAAACACAGGGTTCAGCAGAGCAAAGGAAAACATAATGACTGCCATGTAGACACACAGATGCTTGAGCAGTGCTGAGAACGTGGAAATGTATTACCTTATAAATTAGGCTCAACATAAAACACAGCTACAAGATGCATCGGTCTAATCCCAACCCGAAGCTCTCACTAATATGGATAAACCAAAGGAAGTGTTTCTGTTTTAACAACCAAACGTGTCTCAAGTAATTACTGATCACCTCGATACATTAAAGAGAATTACTGACAAGTGCTGTTGACATTACATTACATTTATCTTTGCACTCATCTGCAAATCCACTGTGATTATATATTCCGCCAGTTTAGATCTCCTTTATGATAAATGGTGTTTGTACTCTACTGCACTAAAAATAGACACAATGTGGATGCTAACCTGGTTAAATTTACCATTTATATTATGATAAACACTGGACATCCAGCTTATCTCCATCTCCACCATCATCTGTATTTTACTCTCTTTCACCAGTCTGTCTCTCCTTTTTTTTTCTTTAAAGCGGCCATCACAAATCCAGCATGTGTACAGGTCTCATCAGGATTTGTCATAGTGGTTGCCTGGCTTTAGGCCTGAAACCGACCATGTCCGTCAATATTACAGAACTGAAAAATTCAGAAATTAAAGACAAAATAAATAAAAAAAACAGGAGAAAATAGTATATGAGAAGTGGAAGTGATCATCTGCAACTCGTGCTGCTGCTTTGCATCAAGATGCTCACAACAGCTCAGACAATGGACACCAGTGTCATTAATGACAAGATATTTCTTTTCAAAAACATATGTTTAGAACTTTTACATTATCACTGGGAAACAAGGTAGCATGTGACATTAATGTGCTTAAATCTGTACAATTTAATGGTGATCATTTTTCATCTTGTTTTAACCATAAAGGAAAACTATAAAAAAAAAAAACAATAAAACAGTCAACTACGTTTCTGAAAGAGAGCTGTATATAACATTAGAACATATTGGAAACTCTCGCATTCACATTTTGCTGAAACTTCATTTCCCGCTGCAATTTCCACATTTGCCTTGGCCTACTTACTGGATATAACAGGTCTGTCACTGCCAATGTTGGATTATGCAGTACAGGTGTAGCAAAATGAAACCTAACAAGCAATGCCTAACTGTGTTTAAGATAGTGGATGGCTTTAAAGGTAGATAATCTTACTGATCATAACGGACTACAAGGACATTGAGACACAGTACCGTGAGTACTGCAGATAAAACCTTGGAGACTGCATTAGCCCTTCATCTTTATGAAGGGCTAAACACAGCAGATTATGTACTTTTCCATGTAAGAACATTTACCCAGTGATTTCAAGAAGGCCATGTAATGTGTGGGAGGCACTCGTAACACGAGCTGAAGCTGACTGTGGACCTGGTCACGCTGCAGGAGGTGGCAGAAGCACAGGCGGTAAATAAGAACTACTTGGAAGTCGTTTTTTTTTTTACCTCCTTTGCATTCAAATGTTGCTATTAAAAAAGGACATTCTGGCAGTGTCGTGGGCTGACAGTCAGTCGGCAAAGTATCTTCCGACGTGTGTTTCATTTCACAAAACCAGGTTTATATGTGGTCTATATTAATAAATCTGATTGCCGCTGTATGGAAACAATGGAAGGATTGTGAGACAATATTTTCTCTTTACTTGTTTATCCACACTGCAAACTGACAGTCGGGAGAAAATCTCTTCATTGTTTTGTTTTTTTTACAGCTTTCTCTGGATAAGTGTACGGCTTCATTTACCAAAATCCACTGCTGGATAGCAATGGTTGTCAACATTACTCAAAGTTTCACCTGCTGAGAATTGAAAAGTGAATATTGCTTTTTCTGTTTGTTTATTATATAGCTCTTAAACACGGGTGTCAATCATGTATCCCGGGCCAGAAATGGCTCGCTAAAAGTACCCATCCATCCCACTAGATAGACTGCACAAAGGGTGACAAAAAATGGAATAGAAGTCAGTGAGCTTTATTCCTTATTCTCGTGTATCTCTGTTTGTTGGATATAGTTTGTGCCTGACATGCTGGGGGCGGGTATCCTTTTTGTGAATTTTTTTAGATGGATATTTATATCCTGTTTGGTAAAATCTTTCAGATGTAGAGCCAAAAGGTGATTATTATATTATTATTATTATTATCATCAGAACATAGATTCCCATACATATGCTATGTAGGGGATAGTGTGCTTGACTCAGAAGCACCAGACCCGTGTTAGGAATCTTAGCTGATTTCTTTGCTCAATATATTTTACCAAAAAAAAGTTAAAATCGATTCTTCATCACACCACTATTACCACACAGCAGTACTTTGTACCATTGTTACAGCTACAACACTATCGTTTTGTGAAAAATACAAAAAGATTTGTGTTTATCATTTTACCATTTGTGATTAGTAGAGAAGTGTGTTGGATATGCAAAAATCTCTACTTTTCTATAAAAATACATACATACATTTTAAAGGCACTGCTCTAGTATCTATAGTTTTGATTTGTATATGATTTGTAACGCAGGAGTTAGCTTAATCTAAACAAATAAATATTGTTCAGTGTTTTGAATTACAATGCAACAAGTGAATATGGAAAAACTAAGAGATCGTATTGTTGAAATTGCACATTTTATTGTATGCATTCTCTCCTGTTTTGTAAATTAAAGGTTAGTTAGTTCTGTAAATACTTATAATGTATTTTAAACATAAAAAAGGAGGGGAGAAATGTGTAGCTGTTCTTTACTGGTGGCATTGAAATGCGGCCCCATGGACTAAATTGACTTTGAATCCCCTGTTTCAAAATGTAGAGGAGCTGCACAGGAGCTGCGGCTTAAACTCTGTTGTCATCACCTTGCTGTTTAAGCATTTTGGATAATTTGTCTCAGCATCTCTAAAGGTGTGTTTGTATCAGCTCAGGTGTGCCGTGAGCAATGTGCGGTGTCAACACTTGAGCTTCACTGCGTCAACTGCCTGTTCTCCAGGTGGTGATGAGTCATGGTTCATGCTCAGTGGTTTCCTGGAGCTCTACAGTGGGGCGGGTGCGGCGCACTGACAACCTATTGTTAAGAAAAATGTGTGATGAGCATGAAAAGGGTTATTTAGACTGAAAAGCCGTTTTGCATCGTCCTTAAAAGCGTATCAGACGAGAGCTGAAATTTGACACTATCATTTGTTTTCTCATTTGGCTGTGACATGCGGGGACGTGGGGTCTGTCACTCACAGGCCGCCTCTGCTGAAATATGGCTGTCTCCACAACTATTAAAACTTTCACTTGAGCCACTTGCGTTATTTTCATTTATCTATTTGTCCATATGTCTTCAGGAAATAGGAACGAAGGGAACTGTGCATGTCATGTTCATTCAAATTCCAAGACCCTACTTTAAATGAAAAGCGGCGACATCAGATCAACTTTAACTTTGTAAAATCCAAAATCCCTGATATGGGGGCAGCATTAAGCATATATTGCATGAGAAAATCTCAGCTACAACACTAAAGTATTTTATCTGTAGTAAAACACAATTTTACTGTTACAGTATCAATATATATATTGTCAATATTCACATCATTAATACAAATAGAAAATAGTGTTATATAATATCAGTAGTAGGGCTGCCACTAACAACTATTTTGATGTGGGTACTTTATAATCTCAATTTTAAAGATTGTACAGAAGATACTCATGCTCTGTAATGATCCTCTCTGATTTTGATGAAAAAAAAAGATCTTTGAATTCTAATAAATCAATGCAGATAATTTAGCTTATTTCAAGTATTTTTTTTAATGATTTTGGTCAGTTTTGCAATATTCTAGCTGTATTTGCTCTGTAACAGCAACATAAATTGATTCAGACACTGCTGTAGTCACATTTTTTGACACTAGGTTAAGTACATAACCCTTGTGGTTGTGGAGATATTCCATATTTATTATCATTTATAGCTTGTGGTGGTTGAAGAGGACACCCTCCTCCAATTGCAACTATTATCTCTTTCAAATATATCATGCTATGCTAACACATTGCACATACTCAAATGTGCTTATTTAATTTTCATGCCCTCGCATAATTTAGAATGATCTATCAGACATAATACTATGTTACACATTGTTTGCAATCTCTCAAAGCATCCTTTACCACCCACCCTTCACATCCTTTACTCTCTACCAATTTT
Organism: Eupleurogrammus muticus; assembly: GCA_036785175.1. Classification (NCBI taxonomy): domain Eukaryota; kingdom Metazoa; phylum Chordata; class Actinopteri; order Scombriformes; family Trichiuridae; genus Eupleurogrammus; species Eupleurogrammus muticus. Next base: position 18,185,932 of record JAYKQN010000007.1, on the reverse strand, counting down.
TAGTATAGAAATCTATATTGCCCATGCATCTGAATAAAAAGAAAAAAAGAAAAAAAGAAAACCTTCCTTAAATCTGGATTCCTCCTGTGAAGTGTTCTCCTACGTGGGATTCCCTAAGGACTCTATTGCAGTTTGCACGGTTGAGGTGAAGGAGTGGAGGTGGATGCCTTCACACCATTCTGATGGTGAGACTGCTGCAAATTACTCATGACACCTCCTCTGATGACATTTTTCAACCGCTTCCCTGTTGAATGGCATCTCCAGGACCCCTCTACCACCCACCCACCAACAACACTTACCCCTACACACACACACACACACACACACACACACACACACACACACACACACACATATATTAATTCGCTGCCCCTGTCGCATCACAATAGCGTGGCAGAGATTGCTACCTCCTGCCTTCACCTGATTGACCCTTTTGAGCAGGTGCTGGATCTGATCCAATCACAGTCAATCTTCTTTAAACATTTCATTCTTTAAGCAGAACAGGGGCTCAAAATCCCATCATTCAATGACCCGATCAGTCGCCAATAACACAATCAAGCCAATCCCGGCTTATCCCGGGGGAACCATTTCAGGAGGGACAGCTGGGAGATGAGAGGCAGACCTACAGAAAGGTGTCAATCTCACCTGATCCACAGCTCCCTTTATGAGCCAGCCATATCTTGTTTTGAAGGAGACCATTTGATAGGTGTTCCCGAAGAAAAGAAATAGTCAAAAGATCTATTTAATCTTTTGTTTAAATGCCTGAGCCTTGAAGTAAAAAAAAATGGGTAACCTGCAGGGAAGACAATTGCATTAACAGACGTATGCATTCACTTTCTCACACAAAGACAGACACACAGAAAGCAGTGTGAATAGTGCAGCTCAATTCTTCAGCGGCCGTTTAAAAGCTACTCTATTGGAAATGTTGCTGGGCCACTGGGCAAATAAAGGTCAAGGGGGATATGAAATAGTTTGTCTAACTGGCCCTTTCCCCCCATGTGTCCCTGCAGCACCATGGCCGTATCCACGTTCATAGCCAATTCATTTATATTGCTCTGCCCTTCTCGCAGCTAGTCTCAGTCACTAACTACAAGTGACTGCTATGAGATTGAAGCCTCTGGCCAAATCTCCACTGCAAGGTACATGCGCCATCATCGCAGCTCTGATCACACCTTATAATCACTGGAACCAGACTATATCTTGGACTGATTGGCCGGGCCACAGCAGAGAGGAAACAATCACAGAATGTCAGCAGATGATGGACACAGAGTCGTTTGGAGTGGTAGTGGTCACTGGGAGCTACCATGGAAATGGCATGCAAATGTGCACCTGCACTAGCTGAGGAAGTGGAATCAAGGACTGTGGCCTGTTGATTAGCTTATTTTTCCCTCATATAAAGTGTATTCTTTTTCTGCATTAATCGTCCACGTTTGCCTTTTTAGCCAATAAACATGTCACAGTTGTATCTGAGGGGGGGAGATTGTGCTTTCCTCTGGGCTTTTAACATGCTCCTTCAAGGTCTCTTTATTTTAAACCTTATGTATGTTGGCAGTGTAACAGCTTAATTGCATTGTCACCCAAGGTACAATTTAATTGCGCAACAAACAGATATATATATATATATATATATATATATATATATATATATATATATATACTTTTTACACATTTTATCTAAAATCAAGCTGTCATGGCTTCAGACTTTCTTTTGCATTCAATTTAGGTAAAAACTGAGGTGAAATACTAATGCAAGTGAAAAAATAAATCCTATATATATATATATATATATATATATATATATATATATATATATATATATATATATATATATATATATATATATATATTGTTCATTATTGATTCAAAAACCAAAAAAGAAAAAAATCATGGCCACGTCACATATTTTGAGAGGAATGGCTTTATTTCAGTAAGATTTAACTACACAATTTAGCCTGCACACTTATCCCCAAGGAAATTTATTACATAAAAACTATTTTACAACAATCTAATCTGATCTGTGATTCTGTTCATCATTATTAAAGGGGCTTTTTTTTCTTTTACTTGACATACCTGAAAGCCTCCACTGTTTTTTAAAAGGCCTGAGCATTTGGACAGGTATGCAAAATTAATTCATACAGTCTTTACAGACGGTCGCACGGACTTATTTTTTTCTGCCATTTACAAAATCTAAGGGCACGCAAAATGTCAGCCGTGGTATTAGATTACCAAAGCCCCAGAACAAATTTCATGCACTAAGCAGGGAATCTTTTTTTATGATGCTTTTATAATTTCAGTTCTTTCTGTCAGTGAACATCAGAGAAGACGCTGCCTTCGCTGCTGCTGTAGGCTGGTCTCTTCTCTTGTGTTCTGACAATGATTTCTTCCCATTATCTCACTCTATCGATATCTGTCCAGTGTCCTCCAGGGGTCATCACTCTTACAGTCATGTCCCCTGACAGATTTTTTTTTTCCTTCTTCCCCAACCATGAGATCATTGTTTCATTTTAGGACTCGAGGCTCTGCTTTGCTTGTCTGACACAGTAGTGACCTTTGTGTCCACCTTTATCCCTTCTGAGCCCAGTGGCAGTGAACTGGTTAAGCTCCTCCTCCTCATCCTCCTACTTCCCCTTCAGCTCCACCTCCAGGATCTGGCTCTAGACCAGTGGAGCATGAGAACCAGGACAGTCTGGGCATAAAGGCACGATTGTGGCAGCCCAGTGACATGGAAGCAAGTAGCTCTGACGAAACTAAAAGTCAGCTTCAGGCCTGCACAGCAGAGCCCAGCCAATGGAGAGGAGTGCAGACTCTGAGTCAGTGAGCATGACTTGTTTCAGCTTAGCCAAATAAGGGCAGTATGAGATGCACTCAAAGCCGATTACAATAAACCAATGAGGAAGCATTAGCCACCCCGGCTAATTATGCCTTTAACAGCGGGGAGAACTCTCTTCATGCCTGGGCAGGGCTCCGCTGCTACGTAACATCCAAATTTATAAGGTGTCAACACACCAACTCCCATTAACAAGCTTTGATCAAGTGCTGGCCACAGCGGCACATTTGGGAATGGTAGGTGTTTCTTTAACAGGTGTTTCAGTTCTTGGAAAATTAGAGGGGAGGGTGTTTTAAACCAGCATACAAGAAAAAAAAAAACTCATCACACATTTTTAGTTATTATACCTTTACCATAAATATAGCTATTCAGTGATAGAAAGCAACTTGGTGCTCGTTTTTTATAAATTTGGCACTAATTTACTTATTAATACTATGATTGGATGCTATGTCATACTTCCACTCCACTCCAAGAGGGAAACGTACTTTCTACTTCATTACATTTATTTGCCATTTTTATTTTTTTTCAGTTGAAGATCTGACATAAAATATAATGTTATTAAATAATACATTTATTATTCTTACTATTCAAATTGCTGTTCATTTCTCTTGTTTTAAAAATGCATTATGTGGTGTGAAAGGTGCTTGTAGAGTATACTAAACAAACGTGATATATATGATATGATGCAATACTAATATTATTGTAGACAGCAACTGTATCTAGCATTAGCTCCACATTGATGAACTACAACAATATATATATATATATATATATATATATATATATATATATATATATATATATACAGTTGCTGTCTACAATAATATTAGTATTGCATCATATCATATATATCATGTTTGTTTACCACCAACACTTGTAGTGGTGTTTTGGTGGATAAGGAAGTTGAGGAGCAAGAACCTTTAGGCAGTGTGTGTGTGTGTGTGTGTGTGTGTGTGTGTGTGTGTGTGTGCGTGCGTGCATATCCGTTTGCCTCCAGCCAGTAGCAGTGCCAGGTTTCACTGCACTGGTCCTTTGTGAATGCGTAGCAGAAGGCCACACAGGGAGAGATTATTACACCACTGCACCTCTGTGCAGTGTCGTGGAGGGTTAATGCTAGGTTGTGGGTGTTTTAAATGTGCTTTAGAACGTAACCTCTGTGGCAGAATTTAATGAAAAGATCTGTAGCTGCCAATGACCTTTGACCTTGGGGCAAACAGAGTCTATATAAGGATTAAACTCTAAAAGAAATAAAATATATATAATAAAATATATTCAGTGCTATCATTCATGCAAACCACAGGCAAAGGTAGGAAGGCGTTAAAAATGCTTACAAGTGACGGTGCAATGCAAACTCAACAAGCGAAAACTCACATGAAGGAAAACCACAACTCTGATCTCTAACGGCTAACATCGGGCCTCACACACAGAGAGATAAATAAACAACATATTTTTTAGTAACCATTGATTTCTAGGATGATTTCTTATTTTTGTACTTTTCGTAGATAAGAGAAACTGCTGTAGACCAGATAGAGCACAAAAAAACCTTGGATAATTTTAAATTTTAAGATATTTATACAGATAATGTACAAGTTGAACATTCAAAATGTACCTTTAGTACAGTGGTGAGTGTTATTGCATCAATGATGGGGACTTGAGTCCCTGAAGAGCCTGGCAGTGGATCACTGTGGTTATGGGGCTTTTTTTTTGCTTTCATTTTCATGTCAAATGATTTTCTTTTAAGTACAGTTACTGTGCTTCCGTCTGCTGACAACACATTACATACAGCCTCACAAATGTTTTGCCAGTGCTGGCGTTTTGATTTTCCTGTAACACTGGTACTGAAGCTCCGGAAAATCATACATTTCTCCAATTCTTGGGTTTTGTTGAGTGCCCTTGTACAGAGCTTAGAGGTCATTACCCATGTTAATAAAAACTGGGCGGGTACTCGGAGAGCACATACCTTCACCATGGCCAATAGTCTTCCATCTGATATACAAATGTGCAAGCACAACCAATATGTGTGGCCAATGAATCACCGGAGAAGAGTTCTGTCAACAGCTCATTCAACTATTAACACGTTGTTGACCAGCAGGAGCCACTGGAAAATTTAAACACTCATTGTGCAAATATTGTAAGGAAGACACACCCCTTAAATGTAATGGGTTTATGAAAATCAGCCCAGTTTTCCCATTATCTTGTTCAAATATAAACAAATATCACTGAAACCAATACCTGCACCCTAACATAACAAACAGCCACATGGCACTAGCTCAAATCAACAGGATTCATCGGATTCGGATAGTTAAAAACTGTATCGGTATCGGTCCGATGTCAACAAATTCTGACCGATGTCAACAATTGGCAGAGTTAAACCGCTACAGTTAGTTGGGTCACTGTCTGCGTGTCTCTCGGCGACGCGCTAAGCTAGCTGGTCCTAGCAGGCTCCTCTGTCACATTGCATCGCCCGAAAAGACAAAAAAAATGTGCGGAACGTTGCTCCGGGGTGTCGGACGCCGTCCTGCAGCCTTCTCATCGCCGGCCGCCGCCTCCTCCACCTCCGCCGCGGCTGCCGACATCGCCACCTTCGCGGAGCTCCATCGGGTCCGCTCTGCCGTACTTCCTCTAAACAGCCGCCGACGTAACGGGGAGACGTGACAGACGACAGTGTTTTTTCTGGTCTGTACTAAATTTGTGACACTACAGAAAACTTTTTTTCTCTACATATATCGATATCAGCAAATATCGATATCGGCAGTGACTGCCGATATGTGTATCGGATATTGATATCGGCCGAAATTTTCACATCGGTGCATCCCTATTAAAAACGTTTGTTGCATCTGGGTTCTCTTATGTTTTTTTTTCTCTTGACGGAAAATTAAGAGAAAACAAAAGAGAAATTCAAGAGAATGTTGTCGCACGAGGCCCATTGTCTTTCCTTACAATGTATATGTCTGCACAATAGCACAAACAGTGCGCTGATTAATTTGACATTATTGCAAGACAGGAATAGCAGCAGCCTCCAGTTAAGAGTCCTTGAATATAAAGGGAGGCCGGGCAGCACTGATAAGATTGTCTCATCTGGCTCGGAGGGCTAAGGTGCAGTGAGAGAGAGAGACAGAGAGAGAGAAAATGGGAGGCAGGATGTGGCTACTATTAGGCAGGTAATGGGATCCGTCTGAGATGCATTAGAATCAGTCAAACACAACCACACTTCAGGTCTGTTCAAATGACTGTCACAATCACTTCAAATGCACACCTTCATCGTGTACTGTAGGCGACAAAAAGAGAGAGAGAGAGAGAGAGAGAGAAAGAGAGAGAGAGCCAGGCCCTGGTTCCGTCCTCTGAAGTTGTGCCAGGCCCGGGCGTGTGCTCTGCACTAATGGTGACGGCTGGGAGAGTGGCAGTGAGACTGATGTGCATGAGAGCTGTCAAGCCTCTCCCCGTAACAAATGCCGCCTCTTCCCCCTGACAGAATGGAGACAGAAGGGAGGGGACCGAGGCAGGGTGGAGGGGAGGTGTTGGAGGTTACAGACAGAACCTGTGACCCAATTGTGGCCACACCAGCTGTTTCCCCTCCACTGCCTCCAAACCACCGCCATCTCTGTAGACCACATCCTGCTAATTGGCCTATGCGCCCTAGCACACCCACACGCACACACACACACACACATACACACACAAATATGGTGCTCGCCGCATAGTCCCATGAAACGGCTTGTTCCCAGCAAGGAGGAACATGTGCTGTTGCCTTAAGCTGTAGTTGCATGATGATTGATAAGTGCTTCAAAACACACTTCCCAGAAATATAAATGACTAGCCGCCCTGCCACCATGCCGGCTAATGTCCCCCTTGACATGCACACAGGCAGACGGAGAGAATGATGACTGACTGACAGACTGACACACATATTGTCACCGAGATTCTATGGAGGGGAAACTGAATTAATTGACTGGTGTGTATATGGCGATAATGGTAGGCTGCAGTGACAGGCAGGTTATTTAATAAATCCTGGGATGTGTAAGGCAGATAAAAAAAGAAACATGGATGGAACGACACCTCTTTTTTCTCTATATCTTGTCTGTCATAGCTCACAATATCTACTTTCTTTTTTTTTCTCCTGCTAAAAGACACTCAAAACACATGCACGCGCGCATACAGTCTCCTAATCATGCACCCACATAAATACACTTAATCGGTGACACACTCGCACATGGCGAGAGCAGTGCTGCAGACACATCCAAGCATGCACAAGTAGGCTATAAAAGCACACACAGAAACATGCGCAAGATCTCGCTCAATCAGTCTGATTTATTTGTTTCCTCCTAAGCATTTGAGGATTCCTCAAGTAGGGAAAAACTATGTATAATCAAGTCAATTATGTCATTCAATCAAGTCGAAAATCATTTCGAGCCCTTTCCCAGATCCATTGATTGCGAAGTTGTGTTGCATATTTGCTCGCCGCGTTCTATTAAATAAGCAAATTGCAATAAGCAATCTTTATTTGGAAAGGCAGACCAGGCCATGGCAGGGTCTTTTCGATACTTCTTGTCATGGAAAAGGAGCCTTCCAAAGTCCTTCACCTTGCTCGCTCTCAGTCAAGGAAATAACACTGAGCTTTATGGCAGAGAGCTGGTTGCATACTGTCTCTGAACACACAAAAAAATAACAGATTCTATTATTTTAGAACAGCTCTTTTGTCTCCTTCAGGCTATGGTACATTATGTTCCCATGAAAAATCCATCCTCGGTGAAATTGTTTAAACTCAAGGTCAAGTGCTGATGTTACAGGGACTGTTCCAGCTGAAGGTGACCTTGACTGATGTGGAATATGACATGAGGGAAATGGATCTCCACTCAGTGTGAGGAAATTATCTGTGAAATGCTGCCACTGTATCAAAGCCTGTTTGCGTGCGCACACACGCTTGAGACTGAGCATGCGTGTGTGTGTGTGTGCAGTATGCACGTCCTTGTATGAAAGGGTGTGCATATATGCCTCGCTCAGTTGGGGGTATGGGTCATGAGAACAGCATGCGCAAACTGCTGCATATGAGTCTCTGCCTAATGAGCTGGGTGTTTTTCTCTTACCAAGCTGGAATAATGTTGTCACAATATTAGTTCCCTAATTTCGTCTCCAATACGACATTTTGATGTGATGCCGGAGAAGATTACTTCATTTTTTAAATGTTCTTTTTTTTTTTTTTTTTTGCAGAGGGCTTTAGTGATGGCAGCTGGTTGCCTGTGCCTGTTTGCTCTGTAAGCAAAATGCATGTTTGTTGACCAGGCATGGTGGACTGTGTGAAGCGAATAGCACATCTTCTGTTGTTTGCTTGTCACAATATAGATTTTATTTATTTTTTTTCCTGACAGGAAAGGAGCCAAAATGGAGCCTGGTTGCTTCTTTTAAGGCTGGGGGGGGCATGGTCATGTGATCTGAATCGCAGTGAGAATGATGGAGCAACAGAGGGCGCGCCACACTAAATGAAGTTTTAACGAATCCAATTATCACATTAACATCGACGAAAATAGAATTTGATTCGCCAAAATATTCTGACATCAAACCTGATCCACAATGCAATTGAAGAGTACTCAACGGTTGGTGATTGTGAAAGGATAATTAACAAAAAAAAACAGTCTTACCTTTCCAAATTGTTCAAAATACTGCTTCACGTCTTCCACTACTGTATTGGCAGACAAGCCCCCCACAAATATTTTCTTTGTTCTTGTGACCATCTGAAAAAAAAAAAGGCAAGAGGAAGAGATTAGTAAAGATCAATATGAATAAACAGATCCACAAATTGAAGTTTCAAACCCACTTCAGCATTGTAGTGTTGGCTACGAGCACCGGTTTTGGAAAATAAAATACTAAGAGCAGTCCTGTGAATTCCCCTTAACAATGACATTTCAAATGAAAGGTCTAATCAAAACAGACTCTGACAGAATTAAAGACCTTCCATTTCATCCTCAAAAGTTTTTGTTTATTGTCTTAAAAAAAAAAAAAAAAAAAAAAAAAAAAAAAAAAAAAAAAAAAAAAAAACTTAAAACAACAACAGGAATAATTTATGGACTTTCAAACCCTTAATTAATGAGTGCTGGAAGATGGAATCAGAGTGCATTAAAGCCTCATTTAGTTTCAAACAGTAAGAATATTAAGGATTATTACCCACAGCATCAAAAAAAAAGGGCACGAACATCTGCTGTAGAGAGCACAAGCTAAATTTAGGGAGGACAATTTCTCAGGGAACATACAGTAACAATTCAACACCAGTGTTAGTGTTAAATGTGCAAGGGAATATGGTTTTTGGATATATTTTTTGCAAGCGTCTTTATACAAACTTATGCACCTACTTTTGACCTCAGACACCGTCTCATTGCACCCTCAGACCCCTGAAACACCTCATCAGCATAGGTGATGATTTCCCTTGATGACATATTCAACTTGTAAATCAGACTTTCAATTACCGGAATTAAACCTGTATTGTATTAAATTTTTTTAATGTCATATAAAAAATTTAAAAAGCATATAATACTATGGTACAAGCACTTCACCCCTCTTGTGGTGGTATAGTGCGCCATCATCACTTTAGCCTGATCTGACAAAAAAAAAAAAAAAAGCTGGAACACAGCATGGAGAAAAGATTTCACCTCAGCCTGTTTTAGCTGACCTCTGGTAATGCAAACAACTTAGCATGCTTCATGTAGACATAATGTTTCCTGACTGCAGTAAATATCGACACATTTTTGTCTAGTTCTTGGGAAACTAGGAGACTCGCAAACGGGGGAATTAAATGATGTGGGAGGGCTTGAAACGCCTAAAGCTCCTAACTAATAGTCCAACAAACTCTCCGGTTCACTTGTTTGTCTTGCGCTTGTTTGGCCAATGAAGAAAAATACAAAAGTATAGTTGCTGTTTCCGGTATAAAACCTGGCCTTCAGTGAAATACCAACTCTATGCCGCAGATTGAGAATTTACTGCTATGATGTTTCATATAACGGCTGGTAACGCACTGGAAAAGGCAGCAGAAAAAGAAAAGTCACAGCTTTGCTCTCATGTGGCTTATCAGAATCAAACAGAAATAAATGATGAGGGCAGGATAAACACACTCCGGAGATGCACACGGCAAACAATCAAGAAAGTTGAAAGAGTCAAGCTTTGATCAAAACGCTGACCAGAACACTTTCGATCTATGGAAGAGGCTTAACGGCGAGATACGAGCAGCAACAATCAGCGAGAGCTGGAGGTAACCATCTGTCATGTGTTTTCCAGGTGCATCGCCTGCACATATGCACACAGCCTCCCACACATGGGCATTATGGTGCTGCATTTGGGCTTTGCAGTTTTGCTTGCCCTTTTTTTTTTTTAATCATTTTGTTTTACCGCAAAATTCAATTAAACAGACTTCTCTGAAATAAATGAAAAAAAAACCAAAGCAAAACACGGAAAGACATTTATACTAATGATCTTTTAAAGGGGAAAGAAAAGACATTTCAGCGGTTTGCATTTCGTCTTCCAGTGCTGCAATTAATCATATAAATATTTGTAACCCACAAGTAATGTGTATCTGTATAAAAACTGAATGTGTCTATCTGATATGTTGAAGCAGGAGATGTTCTGAAGATGAACAAAATTAACTTTACTGATGGTGAGAATCTTTCATCCATCCAACAATGTTTCTTTTCTTAAGAAAACATCCTGGTAATTTTATTTGTATAGCCCAAAACTATAAATCAGAAATTCACCCCTTTTGGCTTTACAATTAGTACACCAGCAACACAATGTTCTCTGTCCTTAGACCTTCACATCATACAAGGAAAAACTCCAGGGGTAAAGAATATTATAAGTAAAGAACATTGGTAATACAGTGGTGTGAAGAATGGTTGCATATTTGCTCGCCACCCTTCCTGATTTCATTTTTTTTGCATGTTTGTCCCACTTAAATGTTTCAGCTCATCAAACATATTTAAATATTAGTCAAACAACACAAGTGAACACAGATTGCAGATTTAAAATGAAGTCTTGTATTATTAATAGAGGAAAAAAAAATCCAAACGTCAGCCCTGTGTGAAAAAAGTGATTTCCCTCCCTGTTAAAGTTTAACTTAACTATAGTTTATCATTCTCAATTACGATTTATTTGATTACTGCCACACCTGAAGAGCCTCAAAAGCACGACACCATGCCGAGATCTAAAGACATTCAGGAACGGATGAGAAAAAAATTAATTAGATCTATCAGTCTAGAAAAGGTTATAAAGCCATTTCTAAAGCTTTTGGACTCCAGTGAACCACAGCGTGAGCCATTACCCACAAATGGCAAAAAAAGGGATACAAAACGATAAAAATAAAATGTCAGTCTTGTTTTCTTAGGACAAACCAATCCTACCCAAATAATCTGCCAGTGGAATAAGATAATTCTCATTGATGCCAGTTTTTGCATTGTGTGTCCTGGTGTGTGACAAGCATCACAACCCACATTAAAGCTGCTGGCTAGAAGTTTGTCCCCCCCCCCCTTTTTGCAATGTTTGAGTACCTGTGGACATGCAAAATATCAACGGGCCAGCTTAGGGTTACACCCTGGCCGAGACCCGGCAGCTGCATCATCCCTCCCCCTTACCCTCCCCCCCTCGCTAACATCATGCCTCGGGCCCCGGGGGTTATCGGCCTTGGATGCTGCCGCCGGCAACGCCGAGCCAGACAGCTGCTGATAAACCCGCTGTGCAAGTATTTATCAACATCACTCACTTTTATCGTTGCCAATCTAGGTAAAAAAAAAAAAAAGAAAGAAATAAACAAGTCAATGTTCATCTCTGCTCGCCTCTCTACATCAGCTGTTTGCCCCGCTCCCCCCTCTGGGCCACCCGTTCACTGCTCATTTTCCCCCTCTTGTTCCATCAGGCTGCAGCCAGTCAAGTTTTCAGCCTTGTCTTTATACTTTGACATGTCTGCCCACCAGCTGATGGGATTGCTCGAGTCCCGGTACAACACAATTACTTTCTCTATTTTTCTCTCCATGGTGACAACCGGCATTAAGCCTTATAGCTCTACGCCACGTCCCTTATGTCTCCGGCTGCACACGCTGTCTGAGACGCTGTGTCGGGGTAAACAGTTTGATGCTCGATGCACGGCGACTCAGAATTATACAGTGACTCCCCGAGCGCCAAAGTTTTTACATGAAATACGTTGTGAGCGCATTAAAGCCAAGATCATTTCCCTTTTTCAGCCCCCATCTTTCACCAAATCCAACACTCACCAATAGTAACAACAAGATTGGTGCTGATCACTCGGGTATGGCTGAAGTGTTTTAAAGAAAGTCTTTTCTTACATTTCAATTCACACAGGCAGATTTTAAAATGGACCACTCGTCAACCTAGTTTTTTTTTTTCCCTTTAACCCAATTTTTCAAACATTCAGTTATTTTTTGCAAACCCCTAAGAGACGGTAAAGAGACTGGTGTGATGTGTGTGTCTAAGCGAACGTGTGTGTGTGTGTGTGCTTACAATTGAATGTGCTTTTAATTTCTTGAGTGCGTGTAGCTGTGTGTGCAGAGGTCTGCAACAATTACTGCCCTAGTGCATTACCATGGTAATAAAAGGCATGCCGCGGATCCATCCGCGGACCAAAAAAAAAAAATGTAAAAAGCTTCTGGTGCACTCTTAGCGACACCTGTTAGAGATTTTAAACAATAACAGACAGAATAAAATGACAAAACATCCCCCTCTAAGAACAGCATAACCTTGTGCACAAGGTCATCAGTAAAAAGCTCCATGTCTCCTGGTGCTGGTCACTTTAAGGCTGTAGACTCAGCTAAATCAAAACCGTCGCAATATTCCCAGGAGTTGGGATGAGACCGGTTTAATTGTGCGACTCTTAAAAATAAAAAAAAATAAGCAGGGACACAAACATCTGCACCATCTTAGTTTTTTATAAATAATTAAAAAGCATAACTCAAACGGACAATATCTATCCATCTGTTCCTAACATAAAGCACGCATGGAGAACGTAACTCCGGTGCATCACATTCTGTTTAGTGCTTAAATCAGTCTGCTTCGCCCGTACAGCACCACAATGATATTACAGTCTCAGCTGGCAGCATACGCACGCGGCAACGTCACGTCTTGGCAGTAGCTGGCATCACAGTGAGCAACCAGCAAGGACGCAAAGGTTGGCACGGTGGCTGAACAAACCCTGCCTGGGATTTAACACGCAGTCAATTATTCATAGCAACCACAGAGAGACATACACATGGCATATATGATTACATTCAGATGGACAAAAGGAAGATTTACTGTATCTGTTCTTTCCCGCTGGTCTGCAGAAGTAGCTGAGGATGATGACATTTTTCACCCACATATAAGGCCTGAATGCAGAAAATATTACTGGACATAGGTCCCTTAAAGGCAGAAATATGTGCCACTTCAACCTCAATTATATGTGATATAAAGTTGTAATTTTTATTTTGAAATTTTTCTTTATTTGAATCATTATTAGTGCTGCAACTAACAACTATTTTGATAGCTGAATAATCTATTAATAATTAAACCAATAACTGATTAGTTTGGATCACAGTTTCCCCAAAGATGAAGACACAACCTGAAAAGTGTTTTCTTTAATCCAGAACAAAATAGTTGGCAATTAATGTCAATCAATAGATCAATTTATTCACTAATTGTTGCAGCTCTAACCATTAAATGAAAAACCTAATCTGAATAGTATAGTTTAAAAATTGAACTTATTAGTTTAAAACTGGAATTTAATAAAGTTTAAAATTTCAACTTTGTGTACATCCTCACATTCAGTCCTAAGAATTCAAATTCATCTTAAGATTCAATTTCGAGTTACAAACATCTGAGGAGTTTGAGGATGAAGGAAGAGCAATCAAGCTCAGATACACAGGATGTAAAAAAAAACCCTTTTTGTTGTTTTGTGAGCTTAAACAAATCAATAAACAAATGTTTAAAATGACGTTAAACTCAGGTGACAGTACCCTGTCTCCAACAATGACCTTGATTTGAATGGGAGGAAAAAAAAGCTCCAGTTTTTACGATAGCTGGTTAAACTAATATATTAACCTAATGCCACGGCCCCCTATACTTCTACAACCTCGTGAAGACGTCGAGCACAATCTGATCCTTTGAAACCGAATATACATGTTGAATATTCAGGATTTTTTCCTTGATGAAATTTGGGTTGCAGCAATCACATGGTAGGTGTGATATTAATGACTTAACTGCCTAATCATTGCAGTATGGTCTGCAGGGGGGAGAGTGTTTACAAAAGGACTCCAGACTGAGTCAGACTGGGACTGCTGCTGCAAACAAGACAATCATTTGACACTGAATTCACTTTTAAAGATGGATTTTTTTTTTTTTTTTTTACCTTTTGCACTCAAAATTTGCACAAAAACAGACGCCGGGCGGTTCGGCTATTGTAACGCTTCGCTCTGACTCACAAACCAAGAAAATCAACATGGCCCATATCTTTTTAGGTCATGCCAAGCAGGTAACGCGCAGAGCCACTCAAGACCAAGCCGTTTGCCTTTTATGACTCTGACCTACAGTTTGATTTGCGAGTGTGTGTGTCTGTGCAACTGTATTTCCTCCTATAAGCGGTTAGTGTAAACAACGCACCTCATTGCACATCTTTTAGAAGATTGAGCTCCTGGTTCGAGTATATTCTCTAAAAGTGGGGGGGGGTTTGCCGAGAGTGCTGAGGAAAATGAAAAAGATAATCCTGTGGCTGATATTGCAACGTACAATATTATTACTATTTGTGGAAATGTTAGTACTTCTACCGGTTACAGCAAAATTCAAAGATTCGGTGTGTTGCACCAACAAAAAGCTATTAGTGTTTTGAGCATGCATACAGAGCAGAGGGTACAAAGACAAGCCGTGAATGTTATTAACTCCCCAAGTAGGATATGAGAAGATGAATATACTGTGAAACAATATCAAAAAGTGGGAGAGAAGCAGGCAAGAGTTAGGGAGGGGGGGAATTTCATGCAAATCTTGAGATTTTACACTCCGGCTTTGATGCTTTAAGTATGTTGTCGTTTTAATTCTATTCAGAAACATGTGGCAGCGCGACAGATGGTGACAAAGACGTTTAGTGGTGTTACTGGCAAAGTTGTAAGCCGACACCGCTTCTGGTGAGAGGAGGGAAGGATGAAAATGTTCCTTCTTAGATTACAGATCAATGCTTCCACCTTTCTCTCTATCCCGTCCTTCAGGCCTTCGGCGTGGCTAAGAGTTTATATTTCACACATTTATCAAGCTTTACGCTATAACTACCGTTACATTCTTGTGCAATACTACTACCACCAACACGGTATATAGAATGTTTATTCATTTCATTTCTATCCTATGCTTATTGTATTATGTTCTATTTTATACTTGCAAATATCTTGTTTACATATATTCATGTTTGTTTTGTCTATGCTACCCAAGAAGCTACTGTAACAACCAAATCTTCCATGAATAGGATTAAAAAACAATATGTAAAAATAAAATAGTTTTTTTGCTTTTTAATTAGCTTTAGCTTTTTTAATTGTAGCTTTTTAATATAGTAACATTTATGGTATGTTTACTAAATCATATTAAAATGTCCTTTAAAAGCATAAAACATATATACATATACATCAGAGCCGAAGTAACTTGGTACGATATATCCCGATATTCAGTCAAAATATGATGATATCACCGTGACGGAAGGGAGAGAAAGTGGGGGGGGAAAATCACGGCATATAATTGTATCATTGTACTTTATGTTTCAGTTTTTTCTCTGCAGTTCTCTGGGCGTTTGTTTCAGACCATAAAGTTTCTCCATAAAGTTTTATATCGCCACACACCAGGGTACAGTGGAATCAGTGAAGCCTGGATTCACAGCAGGACAGACTGCGTAAAACTCTAGTTGTGATTTTTTTTTCTTATTTCGATATTATCGCACATGGCGGAAAATATTGTGATATTTCGATATATGGAAAAAGGTCCCAGGCCTATTAAAGGCATCACGCCAGACGGGACTTATAAAGTGCTACTAAACACATATTGAAGCAGGAGGCCACAGAGGGGAACAAAGAGTTGCAAAAAGAACAGTGAGGCAGATTTTACACCTGCTTTTCCCCCAGACACTATTCAGACACAATTCCCTCTGCCACAGTGATCAGTCAGCACAGCGGCTAGTTATACCAATTTGCATTCTCAAGCACACACTTTTCAGCCGGGGCCGCTTATCTTCCATTTCTACATGTGCAAAAAAAAAAAAACTCTGTGCAGTCTTTAATTGGATAAGGACAAACGCAATTTGACCGTTTAGCACCTATATAAAGACCGTTGATATCCATAAAATGAAGGACCAAATTTACAATGATGATGAACGCACTATATGGCTAATGGACTGCATTTATAGAGCGCTTTTTCTAATCTACCAACCACTCAAAGTGCTATAACACCACATGCCAACATTTACCCATTCACACACACACACTGCAAGGTGCCAACCTGCTCATCAGGAGCGATATAAAGCTTTGCAAATGTTTTTTAACGCTCACTCATCCATCCAGTTACACACACACACACACATGTGCTGAGCCACAGCCGCCCCTTTAGTACAACACAGGATTAAAAGAAAATTTAAGAACTTATCTTTATAGTTAGGATAATTACAGCAATCTACACTGAAAGTGAAATCTTAAGATGTTATCTTATTCCACTGGTGGATAATTTTGCTTATTTTAAGTTTTCTTAATAATTTAGGTCAATTTGGTCTTGTTTTAAGAAAACAAGACAATTTCTTAAAAAAAAAAATAGACTAAAAGAAAAATACTTGAAATAAGTTAAATTATCTGCCAGTGGAATAAGATAATTCTACTCAGTGATATTTTCACATTTCAGAAGATTTCAGTTTGTGGAGCGTAGCAACCGTGTTTATCGCTGCATATAAAACATTACAGCATCAGTAAAGATTAACTTCTTCCCTCCTCGACCCTCACGTCAGATTTTCGGAAATGTCAGATTTTCTCATGTTCCTGATTAACTGACTGTTCCTCGCTGGAAATTTGCAGAGTGGACCCGTATTTTGAAAAGCCCCCTCTACTACACACACACACACCTCTCTCTCTCAGAGCGAGTTCCCTGGCAG
The DNA here is from genome assembly GCA_036785175.1 of Eupleurogrammus muticus. Taxonomy (NCBI): domain Eukaryota; kingdom Metazoa; phylum Chordata; class Actinopteri; order Scombriformes; family Trichiuridae; genus Eupleurogrammus; species Eupleurogrammus muticus. Next base: position 18,168,974 of record JAYKQN010000007.1, on the reverse strand, counting down.
GTCGCTGAGATCATGCATCCAGCTATGATTACAAGGTGTAAGCCTTTATCATGGCCCTCACCTCTCACACATACATGCTCACAAACAGCTGTAAACACGGGAGCCCCGGACGGGGAGGGAAGCCGACGGGGGATTTCGTTGTCATTTCTCATACCTAAAAATAATGGGACAGATAGGAGAAAAAAAAAAAAGCCATCGCACTTTGTTGTATAAGCCACAATTGTTATCGCTGGAGCGGGGGGGATATAATTACTGGCATTCGGATCCCGTCTGTGGCCTCGTTCATAAGCAACCAGAAAGCACCAGAGAGAATCTGTCAATGCAATGTAGCATGATCAAAGGGCCTAGACGTTGTGCAGGCACTACACACACATACACACACGCGCGCTCGCACACACATATGGAAAACATGGCCAGTCCAGGTAAACACTGCCTCTACTCATTTGCATCACTACAGCTGACTCACAAAGAGAAAACACAGCCAATAAACAACAAACAACAGCACAATCACTTTTGCTTTGGAGGGCTTTCTGCACAGGATAGAAAAGAAAAAAAAACAGGACAGCACAAGACGGCAAAGCAGGATTAGGTCGTTAGAGAGAAAGGGGGGAAGGTGTAGCGATTAGCAACAATATTTGTCCAGCAACAAGTTAAGGGTGGTCCAATTCCGCTCCTATACGTGTCCTTTTAAAAAGTGGCCCAATCTCAGCTCTAGTGTGCATAAATAGATCTGTAATTGCTTATTACAATACAATTAGGGCAAACGAGATGAGAGAAGGAAAGATGCTTAGTGCAAATGTGGAGTGACAGGCCCAAGCACCCAGACCCGGGATTACAGTAGCCATTTGCACACGGGCAGAGAATGAGAGCGATAAGAGAGAGACAAAGAGGGAGAGGGGGAGAGAGAGAGAGGCAGAGCGAGGAGTAGGAGGTGGGGGTGGGGAGGGGCTGTCAAGCATAGGCCAGAAGCTAATGACAACTCTGGCTTCAACTTGCACAGACGTCTTTGAAGGCCGGCGCTGATCAGAGCCGTGATTGCCACCGCTGCAGGGCCACCACTCCTATATTAACCTAGACTAACAGCTATTCAGTGAAAGTCACAGGCCCTTTCAAAAAACCTGACTTCCACTGGAGCCGGCCATCTGTGGAATGGCCCTGCGGGACAAGCCGAGATGTGAGTAAAGGGGGGAACGCACATGTAAGGGACGCCGTTTGCATACGGCCTCGCTAGAGCGGTGACAGTCGGGGCTGAACGCGGGGGCCGGTTAGAGCTGATTAGCTGCACTTCCCTCCTCAACCCAGTACAGTTATGAAGATTGATAGAAGCAGCTTAGAGCTGATTATAGGGCCCTGGAGATGCATGGGCCCATACCCAAACAGCACATTCACGCTGCATTCACAATGAGCGCAGCGTGCGATCGCTCGGCACAAGCCGGGCATTAAGCAAACGTTGCGGCAATAACAGGCAAATAAGAGAAATGGACAATGCCAGAAGTGCTCTTAAGAGCTTTTCGGAAATATGAATATTATGCTAATTAGGCGCTTGCTTGTGGCCAAATCTGGGGCGTTTGAGCAAGTGCGTTATGAACATTTTAACAAATTTCCAAGACAATATCTTGTGAACACGACTGGATATCTAAAACTCACTCCGGGCTTATGAAACACAGCATGCCTCTGTGTCGCTGTGGAGGTCTATTTAGCATGCAGAACACTGAAATTAATCTTGTTTTTGACATGAGCCAATCGTGCTTCGAAAAACAAAACATAAATAGTGCAAACTCCATAATATTCTTTAATAATACAACAGTATGGCTCCCGCTTGTGCATCGGAAAACAAGACAGAAGAACAGCAGATTCATAGAGTGCTTTTACTAGTGCTCAGTGACGCTTCAATATATGAACAAGCCCCAACAGGTAAGATACACATGGTGCAGAATACTCATCACAAAAATGACAGTAAGTGATAATAAATAGTGATATAACCTTATAGAAAAAATAATATTACCTCTGATAATAATATTATGGTAAAGAACTGAATACTCACTAAATTCCAATCAACTAACCATCAGAGCTTTTATTTAAGCTACTAAGATTTTTTTTATATATAGAAAGCTGAAGGATCAGCAAATCCAGTGCTAGTAGTATAACATTCATTTAAAAATAAAAACAAATACTGCAAATCAAACGATTAACTTGGTATCTCTGGTATTATTGATTAATTACTGATCACCATGGCTCCGGTGCAGCAAAAACATAAAAAGTACAACATAAAATTTAAACTTTCTGCAGTAAAATATTCAGAGGAAACCTCCACAGCCCTGTGATGTTTAACTACAGTACTACAATCTATCTGACTTTGAAAAAAAATGTAAGTAATACTTAAGAATTACCATATTTTCCCAGTGTCTTCCAGATTTTTGTCAGGAAAGAATTAATTATCTGTAGAAAATTGTTGGCTCAAATACACACATGATCTGTTAAGCGACTGAAACACAACTAAACAGTCCTGACTATTATTTTCTACGTTATGTTCCCTTAAAAAAGAAAAAAAAACAATTTGTATTTGTATGTACAGTATAAATCATTCTGCATCCTGTTTATGTAGGGAAAAAATTAAACCAAACCCTCTATGAAAATAAAGTGGATGGAAAAAGGAGAACATGTTCTAAATTCTTCATAAGACACAAGAATGCAGTTAAACAACCTCATAATAAAAAAAATGTTAGATTCATTGAGTCCAAAGATATTATCAACATTTTTTTTTATTTTAAGATTTCATTTTAAAATCCCCCGATGCCACTTCAAGTGCCATTACAGACCCCTCCCAGCAATTAGGTGACTATTAACATGTGTGAAGCTAATGTCTGTGAAGGAGCGATCACAGAGGATGAACTGTCCGTGGCCCTCGACTCCTTTACAGTCTTTAAAAGCTGCGGCCTGGATGGAATACCAGCTGAATTCAATCAAAGCTTTTATCACCCCATTAAAGTTCATATGTTGGCATGTTTTAACAGTGGGGAAACTATCAGGAAGGGGACGATTTCAGTCAACTTGAAATGGGAACACAATGAACAGTAAAACTTCAAGGGAAAACTAGAGGATTTTCACATTTCAGTGTTATGATGCAACAATTCTGGCCAAATGTGCTGCCAGATGAATAAAAAGGGTATTACATAGGGCCATTCGACTACATCACTGTATTCATGAAAGGAAGAGGAAAATATCTGGTATAAAACAAATGTACTGCACATCTAAAACCAAAACACATTTTATTAACTAGTTTTATCACTAAAATTTGAGTGTGTGTTGGTCCATCCATAAATAATTTTCAATTTTCAAAAATATCAGGCTTAAAACTAAACTAAAATGAATGCACAATGCATCCAGTGTATTGGATCCCTCAAAAAAGATACAATTACCTAAAATTTTTACTCTCAGATTTCCAATCACATCAGTGTGTGTGTGCATGCATTGTATGTGTGTATATGTTTTGGTATTTGCTTGGGGAAAATTGGTCTTGAAAGGTCAATTCAATTGTGTGTATACATGTGTGTCCATGTCATATTACTCAAGTATCAATTAGAACAAATGGGGGAAGTGGGGCGCTCTCATAGGGAGTAAGACAGTTTCTGCGTTTACTGAGAAGTCCTATTTAAAGGTAACCTGTGGAGTTTTTGACCACTAGTGGTGCAATAAAGCAATCCCCTAATGTAGGACCTGTTTTTCTCCTGTTGTGCATGCACATGCACATGTACACGCTGAGGGTGTAGTGGGCTGCTTAAATCCACTAGGAATATTCTGACCACACCGGTTCACTACAAGCCGCCGGCCCAACCCGCCCACGCCACGACCAGAACCACTGTCCATATGTTATTAACACAAACAAAATGTAAGTTGACTAAATCTGAATTCTGAAATTTAAATCTGAATGAATCCCTAGATTATGTAGTGCTTATTTTGGTGTGGAAATCCCTCCCCCATTCTAACACCAGTCTGCCATGTTGAGTCATTTAGACAAAAATTTCACAAAAATATGAAATATTTACTCCAATTCAGTGCATTGACCTGTGCACGTAACGGAAATGACTCGACAGCCTATGTTTCTTCTTCTACTACTTTGTAAAGACAACACCTGACCATTGGACCAGTGCTTGGTTGAGGGCATAAAACTGTTGTTTTGTGTTAGGTTTTTTTTTTTAGTTTTTTTGAGATTTTGGCCAGTATCAGCTTCATCGGCCTCCATCATAAATAACTTCAGCTATCTTTTAGTACTTAGTTGTAGTTTGAGTGCACCTAGTAAGTACAATACATTTTTACACACTACATAGAGTGAATGCACTTCTGTACTTAATAGTAAGTGCATCTGGGATAAAGTCAAAGATTTCATGTGGTGTAACGCTTAAAACTTGGTTCAAGACAGTTTATCTCTCTTTAAAAGGTTTTTTTTTTTAATTAAAAGTTTCCAGAATCTCCAGATTAGCACCCCATCTCTGGGCACATGCAGTGAGAAGGATGTAAGGGGGGGGGGGGGGTCACAGAGGGTGTTCTGTATTGTCATTGGAGCAGATAAGTGATAAGTGGGAAAAAAAGAGATAGGCAAAGAAGACAAGTGCAGTGTCAATGGTCACATCTTCTACATTGTTTTTTTTTTTGTTTTTTTTTTAAATAAATTAGACTCTGCATTTATTTGGAACCAGCAGTTTTTTATTATTGAAATATACACGTGCACCGGGTGTTTTAAGGGGACCCTGCGGTTAACTGAAAATCTGCTATTATTTGGTAATTATTTAGCACAACATCAATATGTTTGTCAAGTCTCAATAAGTTTGGGTGTAAGGTGTTTTTTTGTTTCTTTTAAAGATAACTGCATAGGACAACTTCAATTCAATATTTTCATCATGGATACTGCATAACTACGTAACATATGTTCCACTGGGCACTTTGTCTGAGTTGTCAGCAGCACTGAGACTCAACGTGTGATTCATCGTAGTCCTACAGCTCACACGGCGCATAGAAGAGACAGAGGCTAGATCCTGCAGTCACATTTAACCGCTATATTTGGGATTGGCTTCTGTTTTTTTTTTTTTTTTAACACTAAAGTGCCTCACGGTCTACTTTGGTCTCTGCTGCCCCCTCCCTGTGTCTGACCTTGCACCAAGTTGAGAGCCCTCCTCTTTGTTGGGTTGGTGTACTGTGTGGACTTCTACTATCAACAGAGGATCAGAGGGTCAATAGTCTTTACAGGCCTTTCCAAAACAAGAGGAGCAATTCCTTTGCGAATCATGAAAACATGAGAAGAAATGTCACCAAAGGAGCCTTAAGTCTAGAAAGAAAAAAAAAAAGTCCATCAAATGAATCCTGTAAAATGAACTTAGGACAAGTGGTGGTGTGGGGAACAGTGCGAACAGGTAGCTTTAACAGAAGAGGGGTGCACATAGAAACAGAAAAATGTCCTCTAGTAAATAATCTCTCCTGCCTCAGTGAGGATCTGTGAGTGGCAGCCTTTTTCAATAAGTTGATGTTCTCTTATGTGACCCTCGACATTGACACCGAATGTTAATTTTTGAAACACGACCTCTATCTTAGCGCCGACAGTAAGCACTAGAGGGGAAAACAAATGGGATTTTAACTTCCAATTACAGTAATGGCCCTTTGTGACAGGCCCTCCAACCACGCTCCTTAACCACCCCCCCCCCCCTCACTCTCTGTCACACACGTACATTGTGGGAAAACAATACAACTAATCATCCTGGAACCTCCATCTCTGGAAATGTGATCACTTGAGTGCCGTGATAACACAAGGAGGAGGAGATAAACAAAGTAAGGCCGCATAAAAATAGGAACATCCTTGTGTTTTTTCCTGCTCTGAAATCTCATTGAACACAAGACGCGGATGTGTAACATGAACTTTCTCTGTTGGCCAACTCACTCCACATCTCTAATCCTCTCTCTTTCATGAAGCTGTAATATTAGTAGCGCTCATCGAATCGAACAAGCAACAACTTGCCAACCTTTTATTTTTTTTTGTTCCCTTTACTGACTTATTTCTCGAAGCAAACTAATCCTGTCATTTTCCTCTCATTAAAGATGATTACTGAAGAAGAGAATACTCATTTTTCATTCTTTTTTATTAGTTTGAGTAGAGGTTTATAAATACAAAAAAAAATAACCACATAATCCACTTTCAAAAAATATTTGCTCAACACTACAGATTTCTGAAGATAATTGAGATCCTCTGCCTGAGGCCTCGGTGGATGAATCTTTTTATCTGGTACCCACAACTAGGATGGAAGAGAAAAGTCCTTCCCTTTTTTGTGTTCCAATTAGCTGCCTGCATCCGTCTGCGTGCTTTACCGTCAGCAGTCCACCAGTTGTTGTAGCCTACCTTTCAATAAAATCTCATGCAGTTCTGCGTCAATGGCTGCATTGAACCAATAATAGAGGGAATAGAGGACCAACCATGACAGGACATATTAGTTAAGTAGGACACACAGCTCAGTGAAAGATTTTCTTGACATTGCAAACGTTTCTCTCGACAATCACTGAATTCCCTCGGAGCCGCTCGTTTTCACCGGCTTCACTCTTTATTCTCATCCCCGAACCAGCCCAACCATGAACATAAGTCTCTCTGTGCATGATCCAAACTCCGCTGTTCAGTTTCATACAGTTTTGTTACTTATGGGAAATCGAGAAAACTATCAGCCACAATTCAGAAAATCGATTACTGGTTCGAGGCGCTTTCCAAGCAAGTGTGACAAACTTTTTCCTCCTAAATGGGAGTATTTTCTGCCTTTCTCTGTTTTATGTCCTCCTCCAAAACCCTGAACTCAGTGACATTGGGTTTCCAAGACAATAAGGGTTGCATTTTTCATTTCACAAAAAAACAAATATTTGAGAAAATAAGGAGTAGATAAAGTGATGATAATAGTTCGTCACAATCTTAATTCATGTTGTTACATAGATGGAATAAGCATACTTTTACTGGCACTGGCTATAGCAGCATTGTTGTCTAAATGTAAATGCAGCCACGTATGACTAACTGAATTCAACCTTGTTAATCATTTATAAGTAAAACAAACTCCAGGCAACTGCCAAGATGATGGAAATATAATTTATTGTACCATAAGTTCTAAGTTAATTACGGGGATCGTTGTGCTCCAGAAATAAACTACATATGCATCATTACGTGAGGCAACCGATGTCGTCGGTGTCTTTAGAAGCATGAATTCAACTTGCCTTTAACAGCGTTTGGGGTGGTACACATTTATTCCTTCCGCTGTTCACCTTCAGGACAGGAGTGGCAGTTTTCCCGAGGGAGGAAGCCCAGTCAGGACTCCTCCCTATTAAAAAAGTGAGTGTACCATGAAGTCGCCTACGCACAACGCAGTGAGCTGCCGAGGCGACTTTATTCTGACACATTTCACGGGCCCTTCCAGTACAGCCCTTTTCCTTTCTTTTAAATCCGTTTCCAGTCGAGCTATCTGTTTACATTTAACTCCGTAAACTGAATAACACCCAGTTACGTCATACAGCTTCCCATTGCTGTCGTGCATCTCCAAATATCCTTAGAAATAAAATATCCGGTGTGATTTCTTTTGCCAATATTTACTTATTTCATATTTGAATTATCTGTGACGCCAAGAGCCATGAACCGCAGTCAAAGGACATAAACACACAAACAGACTCTGTAATTAAACACAAAAGATTCACTAAACACACTGCAATAAAAAAAAGTATGTCATAATTTGCTTATATAAGAAATACTCATTTTTGCATAATGTACTATTACATTTATGGTGATTCATTACTAAATGTCTGGCCAGTGATTACATTATCAGCTAATTGGCACATTTTTTCATGGATAAACGGTTCCATACAGTGTTTGAATATCAGGCTCCAACTATGAACTGAATGTATATTGATAGTAAGGAGAATGTTTCCAAATAGGCAATGTGGCAGAAATCAACGTAATACTACATATCATACTACATCCTCATATTTAACTTGGGTACAATTTTAAAAATTTAAATAGGGCATAGTCTGTTTTTACAAAGAAATTAACTACTTTCATTCACAGTGGAGCTGTCAGCAGCTTCTTTAAAACACAGCCGCATGTTCAGGATTGCATTGTTGTGTCTGTCAACGCATTTTTCTGACACTTTGTTTATAGTCACTGTAGACAATGGTCATGGTCTACTTAATTGATGTAATTAACGTTCATCATGGCGAGTGTTTGCCGCGCGACTTTAAACCACGAGCCTCTTGGCTCCTCTCAGGAGGGGAGTTGGGGAAGCATGACGCACTCGAGTTTTTTTGGTCATGCTTCACAGGAACCTGGAAATGAGCGGAATAATTCTCGGCTCTTAAGCGCGCTCAGAAGGGCTCAGCGGCGGGGCTCGACAAAGTCGTTCCCCGTTGGCGTGGAACGGCTTTCCCCCGAACCAACCGGTGTCTGGTTACGGGGACGTGCATGCACCTGCCCCACGACGCATTTAGCAGCGTGGGATGCATGGCGTAGCGGGTGCATGGCTGCAGGTACGCTCGTCTGCGGGTGATTGGGGTAAAGCAGAACACTGGAGGAGTGGAACAGAGAAGAGGAAAAAAATCTCACTTTTGTGGAAGGAGATATTTTGTTACCTCGTCTCTAGAATTATATAAACCGCTTGTGGCTAGCGGAGGCCTCAGCTGCGGTGAAAATAGGCCCGACCGCCTCACTCCCTATAACAATCTCCTCCACGTCTCCGAATCTTCCATCTCTGCCCCTGAGCGGTGGCAGAAACAAACAAAAGCCGCCTGCTCTCCACTCTTTGTCTGTATTTCATTTCCTGTGAGGAAGACGGCTCTCTTAAAATATTCAGCCACTTGAAAGTGGCATGTCACACTGACCAGCCTATTTTCTTTGATGAGCTCTAGCCCTAATCCTTCAATGATACATCTTCCAACTCCATTACTCAAGAAAGGCACCCTGCAGAATAGTTATTGGTTGAAGGATGGGGAGGGGAAAAAAAAGGAATTGCTGGGTTTCCAAGCAGCTCTTAGACATCAGGCGTATAAATAGAGCTGTGTGACACTATGGGCAAATGGATTTCTGCACACAGTCCACACACACTCTTAACATGCTGCTGGGCCACAATCTCAGCCCTCCAGCCTTGGCTCAGCCCACCTCTCCAACCGAAGCCGGGTAGTAGGCCTGACCCCCGCCGCTCTGGTCGTCAGTTACTGCTGACCTCCAGCGAGGTGCCAATGAAACATGTCCATTGAGTGGTGAGCAGAACAAACTGCCTCACCTGGCTCCCGCTGACAGCTCAGCATTTTAAAGAGCAGTAACGGATCAACACGGGTTCACAGCCTCGCAGTCGGGTCGCCTCGCCTCTGGCCCCATATTCACTGCGGCAAAAGCAGCACGCTGAGACGACAAGGGGGGGGAGGGGGTGTTCATTGTGATGCTTTAAAAAAAAAAAAAAGAATGTGAACCCTTGCTGTCTTTTGTCTGAGAAGAAAGGAAATATTCAATTATGGTGCTGGATGATAAAACGTGTTTTCACCTGTTGTTCTGAGCCTCGATCCTTTCTGACACGACACTGTGCTTAATTAATCTTTTACCAAAACTGCATCTATAACAAATTAACTGAAACTGTCTTATGACTATGTGTATGCCGTACATGTAGTAGCATTTTATGCATAGTCCTATTTTCATGTATTATCACTATTTAATTAAGACATTTTCCAGCAAGTAATGGGGATTCAAAGGGACTTTTATTGAACCTTTGTTCTGTATACTTGCATACTACTTGACGACTGGCCTCCTTACACATCCACAGAGTGACACTGACATCCCTATGGATGCCTTTTTAAAAATCAATACTCACAATGATGCCATAATCTGGCTCTCTCCAGCTTGTTAATGGTTTGATTTTCTTCATCAGTCCAAGAAGCCTACAATGCGATTTGTGACAGAAAGTCCATGTGAGGAGTGTGTCCTCCTGATCTGAGGAGCTGAGGCATCACTCACATCTACACCACCATACCATAATCTGTAAATGCTGTCGGGCTAAAGTTGAGCAATTAGCTTCACCACCTCCATCACAAGCATGTCCTAGAATATGAAGAATGCATGAAACTAAGATCTGTATCTTCTTAGTACCACAACACAAAACATGAGTCAGATGTTCCTCAAAGATGCGTTTGCTGAGGGGACTGGCTATGACAAGGTATAGGTATAGATATAAGAAAATAAATAAGAATAAGTGAATACAGATAATTAGAGTAGACAGGTATACTAAAATGAACAAATCAAACAGTAAAGCTACTACTTTATTGGTCCTCTGTCCTGGTTTCATCCAGGTGGGCTATAAAGGGGCCCAAATAGCCAAAAGCGTTTCAGTTTGAGTCAGACCCTGTGAACCTGAGTTTTTCCATTTGTATGACTGAAGCCATACCAGCCAACCACCTCTTAAAGCGGGAGGGAGGGGGGCAACTCTAAGCCAATTTACTGCAGTAATCATTCTCTAAATTATTAGAAAATGGGGTTAACACCTAGTCATGCATGAAAAAAAAAATAGCATGACACCGATTTGGTAAAATACCGTGATAAAGATTCCTGGCCATACCGCCAGGCTTTAGCCTATTAGACCTATGGCGTGGTGCTGGTGCCGTTTTGTTGGGCAGCACGAGCAGCTCTGCAACAGCTGCCGAGGCGGCCGGAGGAGCGGGGGCCATGACTCGCTCTCTCAGCTGGCTGCGGAGGACGGCTGCGCCCGGCGTCTCCAGCGCGCTGTGCCAAAACACATCGTTAATTACGTTAGTTTCTTAACAGATGAGACAGAGGCCTGCACTATGTTTCCTCTCTTTCGTTTTTTTCCCCCCCCTCTCCTCAAGAAAAACAACACCAGAGGGGCTGTGCTGCTGCTGTAAAATGCATATATGCTACGCGGAGTAACACTGGATTCGCACGAACGCAACCACTTGAAATTATAACTCGGAGCTTCTAAAAATAGTCATATATGCAACCAATCTGGTCGCAGTCCAGAGCTCTGCTAATGAAACCTATTTATTTAAAAAAAAGCAGGCTAAAGCTAAGAATAGGACCAAAAATAGTATTGTGTGATATTTTATTTTGTGCAAGAACAAGACAGATTCTCTCCCCAGTGTTTCAGACATTAAAATTATAGCAGCTATAGTGCTTTTTTTATACAGAGCCGAGATCCAGTCATATTAAAACAGATGAGAATAAAGCCCCAATTTTACAGGGTCATAAAAGCTTATTAGAGCTTTAGCGCCGCGTCCCTCTGATCTTTCACTCTTCCTGCTTTTACTTCTCCACTTCAGTGGGAGAAATGTGCCTTTTTGTCCTACAAATATTTTGACCTTTATAAAATGGAGCCGGAGCGACTGCAATTCTTGCAAAGCGTCGACTATTCTTATTTATGAATACACTGTGCCGCTTCTTCGTCGCTCTCTCTCCCCGTCTGTGGTCCCTCAGCTGTGCGGTGCGATGTCATTTACATAAATGCACAACAAAACTCAACAGGTGGAGGACTCAGGCAGACAAATAACAGTCCAGTCCACATCTGACAGCCCGCACTCTGTCAGGTGGAAGCCTGGCTCTAGCCCCGCGTCTGAGTTTGTGTCCACAGAAAACAGCCACATCGACGTCAACGATTTAGAGCGTGAGAAATAGGAGGTGTGTGTCAGATTAGAGTTCATTGCATTAGAGTCTCACGCTCACCGCGGGACATTTGGCCCGGGGCCACGTTGAAGATTTGGGGGAGTTCCAGGTGTTACTCAGCACAGTTATCCAGCTTATCAATCCCGCTTCATGAGTCAGGCCTCGGCTCCCGCTCCCCTAACGGCGAGCAAACAAATTCTAAAACGGCTATAGTTAGCGGAGGTGCAGCCCGAGAAGCGTGGCACAGGGCTAAAAATGGAAAGCAGGCTAGTTAAATTGTAATGTTATGTCGCCGGCAGATAGTGAGAATAGACGTCACCGTTCACACACTCTCAAGTTTAGAGCAACGTCAGACCCCCGCTAATAAAATCAGTGACTTGACACCTGACCGACCCAATTATTCATCATTTGTTTGTTTGAGTTCCTGTGTTTTGCAATGGAATGAAGAAAAAAAGCCACAGAGGAAGCAGCTCATGTCTCTTTCACATCTTCAAACTGGCTCATTTACAATATTTCATTTCCAAAGGGGTCTATTTAATGAATTTAATTTCCTTGTGCCTAGGAAATGTGATAATAAATGTGAAATTCATTACAGATTATTACATTACTGTCAGGTAGCTGTGGCAGGAGATGTATGCCATTGTTAATCTATTCATTTTAAAAATGATTTTTTGCAGTTTACAATATTAGCGGTATATTGTAAAAACATATATGGAATTTCAGTAAACTGAAACTTTTGCTAGCGAGCACCCACGCTGATTAAATCATAAATTGCTTCAGTAGCAAAAGTTGTGCACTGCAGGTTTAACTTGTCAGAGCTGGAACTATTATGCAAAATACACTACTCAATTATGATGAGTTTAGAAAGGTTAAGTAATAATTGTAACAAAAATTCATATTAAAAACATTAGAGTCTCAACATACTGTTCAGATCTATTTCAGGTGCTTGAGCCTTGGCCTTTCCTTTTCACAGTTTAGAGCCTTAGAAATTAGTACATAACAATAATTATTATAAAACATTGTACTTATATAATGCTTTTCTAAATACCCAAAGACATAATAATTCCTGGAGAGTTAAAAGCTTTACAAAATACGAGGTAGCATATGCGACAGATCTGTCGAGCTTCCAATATATTCCCTTGTCACAGGGCATGTGCCAGCTCATCATGCAGTAATACAACACATCATGTATGTGCGTCGCACAAACACACATGTGAGCGCACACATGTGCATACATACACACGCTCACATGCACACACACACAAACAGTCATTCCTGCCTGTCTGCGCAGTAGCCAACCGTAGGCAGCACAGAGCTGCAGAAAACAGGCTTAGACACACAGTTCTACATGAAAACCCTTCTTTTCCATGAGCTGATCCTTCTTTGTTCTGCATAAATGCCAATTACATAATTCTCTCTGGCATGCAAATCAGATTAGATGAGGCCATGGCAGATCACCTATACCGCTCAGTCTGGTGCTGCCTCTAAATCAGCAACGGAAAATTTTTGGGACACCTCATGTCTATTTAACAATTTAATCTGCTTTTCATTCAAGATGCAACAAACTATATAGCCTTCTCAATGTAAACGGTTAATAATTTTCACAAAGTAGGCATGTACACGGATGGTACTATTTTTATCACATCCATATGGTGGCATTTGATTTAAAAAAGAAAAAAAAATCAAAATTTTGATAGTGAAATATCAAATGTTAGAGATGTCCAGGAGTATACATGACATACTATATCAGGGGAATATTTGTATGCTGAGAGGAGACAGTGACATTCAGCTTGTGGGTACTGATACCCAGAATCATGCTGGGAAAGGGAACCAATGCAAATTAGCAAATCGAAGGAAAAGTGACACCTTGCTGTTGGCTGTGAGACGTCATCAGTAAAATGTTAGAGGAGTGCACGGTGCAGGCAGGAACGCACAAAGGGCTCTCGGTATGTGTGTGTGTGTGTGTGTGTGTATTTGAAGGTGTCGGGTTCAGATCGGGGAACTAGAGAGCAGAACAAACCAGAAGTTGCCTGACAGCATGAGAACCCTGCACAATATTAGGATGTTTGAGGATGTGGGGAGGACAGATAATAAAAAAAGCGGTAGTAGCGAGTCCTTACGCAACATTCATGATTTTGCATGTGTGAGAAATACGTTCTATGTAAAGCATGAGACGCTATGCATGTATTTATTAGTTTATGTAGAGAAATGGATGTAGAAGTCTAAAAATATTGTTTTATTTTGAAAACTGACTAGACGCTTTGTGTGTCTTTGACGGCTTCAGCTTAGCTCTGTCAAAAAAAAAAAAAACAACCCCATCAGACGCGCTGTGGCGCATTTCTGCACAAACATGAGCATCAGCACCAGTGGCCGCATCACTTCTGTAACCAAGCTGAGCTGCGAAAGGTCGTCTATTCACCTCGAATGTGTGTGAAAGACAAACAAAAATGGCATATTGAATACGTTACCTCTTCAGGAAATATGACAGATTGATTTATTTGTACACATAATGCATATAATAGACACAGTATTTCAATATACAGTCAAATTAAACTGCAGGCACCTTCCTGTGACTGGGAGTATCCAAGCATACATGCTGTAAGTGCACTGGCTGGGCAGCTACGTGTTACATTCGTATTAATGGATGCAATCCCAGACCCACATTCCTCCAGGCTTTCTTTTGTTAATGGTATTATGAAGCACACAAGACCAGTGACATTAGCTTGATATTCAGCCTTCATCTCAGCACATGAGAATGTTAAGATAGAATATATGGTGAAAAGAAATTACTGTCAATAGCTCCCTGTAGTAGATCCACGGCAGGAATTTGCTTTGTTGATGTCATAACCCAGATAATCTATGCTTTCATTTCCCCTTTCCAACCATTAAATACCACTGATATTCCCCTACATTTCCCCTCAGTTAAAAAACGTTTTATGTTTTTTTTTTAATGCACTTATGAATCACAAGGCTACAACACAAATCAGATCAAACTGAGAGTTAAATCTATTAAAAGGGAAACACTTTCCCCCCATAGAAATGTTGCTATATAGCTGTGCATCCAGAGATGCACAGCTATATAGCAACATTTCCTGCTAGTTGTGAGCACATCTGAATAGGGCACATAAGGTAAACATCCATTACACAGTAGCCAGCAGACATACAGCAACAAAAGGGAAAAAAAGTCAAATTCACAATAATAGGCTTAATGCCCCTGCTACCAAGCCGAGCAGTGTGTCCCTGCTGTAGGCCAGGCCTCTGGGTCCTGGGGACAGATATATAAAGATACAGATCTATAACCTGCAGTATCAAGACCTAATTGATGCCGGTCTAGCATGCAGGGAAGATCGACATGACAGGCATCAGCCACGTGTGACACGCTTTATCGGTTTGTCTGGGGCTTCTGGCTAGGGAGGAGTTACACAGGAATTGATGTCAAAACATGTGCGTCACGCGCCGCTCATTTATTCTTGTCTTTTTTTAGCATTTCTTTGTTTAACAGCACATGAAATCGTTGTGGAGCTTGCTTTTTTTTTCCTGTTTGCCCGAGCCCAATGGAGGCGGAGCTAGTCGAAGTGACAGTACAGACGGCAGGTCCAAATCCTGCTTGAATAGCAAAGCTCCAGCAGTGTGAATTTGAAATGCTTTTGGAATACCCCGACAGATCAGCGGCGAAAATGTGTTAAAATTTGCAAGAAACATCTGAAACACAGATGTCTAGCGGATGTTTCCCATTACACTTCCTCCTCCTCTGGCATGGCGAGCTGTCTCTCTTCTATTCATATGCTAATGATCAATCAGGCTGCCCAATCCGGAAGCGTTTCCCACCACTTTTTTTTCCCTTTTTTCCCCCCTCAAGCAATCAATTTACCTTGGAGAGAGATAAAAGCTTAAAGAGTCAAATAAGAGGCGAGCTGGAGCAAATGGTGATATGAACTGAGAAAAAGGAGGAAAGAAAAGAAAAGCTACCAAGACGGGAAAGAGGCAGTTGGGGAATAGCTGGATAATGTAGGTATAAACACACAAGTCTGTGCCTAGGAAGGCTCGACTGAAGCTCATTCTCATCTAAGCTGAGTTTCCCCCCACTGCAGGAGGGACTTCCAACACCTTCAGCTGCAATATAAATGTTAATAGAGTTCAGGGAAAGAAAACGAGGCGTAAACAAACAAATGTGGTATTCCATGCTTTGGGCCAGCAGGAGGGCCCTGTCATTGAGCTGAATGTCTGCATGTGTGTGTGTGTGTGTGTGTGTGTATTTGCGTATGCATGTGCTACAGGAACAGAGAAGAGGGAATAAAGACAGGGCTTCTCATGTACTCAGCATGAGCTATAGGCTCTAGTGGACCTCCAGCAGCGAAGCCTCCCCAAACCCTTCCAAAAAACTCCAGTGAGACTCTGCCGTAAGGCGGCCAGATCATTTTCTACATCCTTCAAAAAATGAAAAAAAAAATGTTAAAAAATAAAAAAAAAACAGCTTTGAGGCTGCTCCAAACGGGAATGCACTGTCACTGCTGCCACCAGAAACCAGTGCACACACTGAGCATTCGAACTGAAACAAAAGGAGGTCTTGTTCAATGTTGCGTTTCATTAAGATGCAGTAATTTGTGTGTTTGAAGTGAGGCTCTTCTCTATGCTGCTAACTCGCCATGTTGGGAAATTAATGAGGGCAAAGGGCAAAAATTCCCCAAGAAATTTCACAATGCCCCTAAAAACCATTGATCCAAGGGCAAGAATTGCCCTCAAGATTAGGCTGACACCCAACCCCCCCCCCCCAATTCAATTCATTTTATTTCACATTTTCCATCTCTAAGACACACCCGCACAAACAGCGCTGTTGTTCACACTAATGCTGATGTTCACACTAATGCTGCTGTTACGATTCCTGGCAGAGGCCAGGCAATCCTGCCCCCGCAGTGAAGTTGGCTGCTGCGATGGACCGGTACCTCATTAAAAAACCTCCAACTGTTACCCAAGAAAGCAACCCAAATCCTGGGCCGCCATCGACGCCATTCCCAGCAAATGAGACGGCAAAGTATAAGTGGCTGCTCCGACAATTGAAAGATAGAAAATAGAGCTGCTTGGTGTTGAAGAGGTGAACAAGATGACTCTCCTCTCCTGTAAAGCATGCAGGCCTCGATGATCTATCACTTTACATCGAAAACTGCGCCATCTTGAGCTCGCTAAAGGTGTGATTTTTTTCTTAAAAGGTTTTGTTTGAAACAGTTATTTGACATGTGTATGCCTCCTCTCTACCATGCTGCCAAGCTCACCAATCAGAAGCGACCTCAGACAGCTCACATGGTCTGGAGTCAGTCAATTTCTAAAATGGCTTTAGTCACAGGTTTCAAACCCAAAGAAAAACAGCACATCGGACAATTGGCAGCGTTTCAGGTTAGAGGCTGCATGGTGGAGTCCAACACGTATCGTTCTCCTGGCAACTGCCAATCCCAGCCCCGTCCATCAGGTCACCAGATGGAGAAAAGCGGTTCATAACTCTAGAGAACACCAGCCTCCACTGCTCTAGAGTCCAGTGGGTGGTGGGCTTCACACCACTGCATCCAACGCTTTGCACCTGGTGATGTATGGCTTCGATGCAGCTGCTCAGCCATGGAAACCCATGGGCATATTCTGAGAGTGTGTTGACTCTGCAGAAAGATGGTGACCTCTTTACATTATACAGCTCAGCATCAGCTGACCCCCGCTCCACCTGTTTATATGGCCTACCACTTCCTGTCATTCCCAAACACTCCCGCTTTCTTATAATACAGCTGACTGTGGAATATTTGGGAAGTGATTGGAAAACCTGATTCTGATTGTTTGGATGGGTGAGCAAATACTTTTGACAATATCGCAAGTTACTGCAACTTTGTTAAAAGGTACAATGTGTCAGACATAGCAGCATTTAGCAACATTTAGCAGCATTTAGCGGAACAGAATTGTCAGAAATGATAAAAAAAATTCAGAAGTAATGTTTAAATAGTAAATAGTTTAATAGTATGTATATATATATTTAATCAAAATAAGAAATGTTAGGCTTTTTATTACATTAGATTGAGCTATTGAGCTAATGCTGAGTGGGAGCAGCATGTTTCTACAGTAGCTCAGAAAGGACAAACCACACAATGGCTGTTGTGCATTTTTTGTTAGCTATTCTCCTACATACAAAATGACAAAAATGGGTTTTTACTACAGATTTTATCAAAAATGTCTGCTTTGGTGCGCAGGTACCTTAAGGCCATAGGAATACAAAGAGACAAGTCAGATCAGCCTTTGTTTCAAAGAGAGAGAGAGACACATTTTTCCAAAATGGCTGCTCCCAACACATTTAAGCCCACATGTAGATAAACATATGCATAAAATATGTTGATCAGAAACATTTTTCTTAGTGCTAATACTTTTTACTGTGTCCTAATACAATTGTATCTATAGTATTAGAATTTTCTCATTATTCAATACCACAATACTATGCATTCATAATACTTGAGTACAGTGATTATTTTAATGGTTCTTTGAAATGTTGCTTTTTTTTAATAAAAATGTGCATTATTTGCAGCAGCTAGAATCTTGAAGTTGATAAAGCAATTTAACTATTTGATTTGAGATCTGTTTATTTTGATTCTTTGACCTTAATAATGGTAATGTACAGTTACACACAAACTTTGTTATTATAGTTACAGCAGAAGTTATGGAATATAGTGTGTTTTCGTTAGCAGGTATTTTGAACAAAGGAAAAAAAAACATATCTCTGAAACAAATCAGGCTGATCTGACTATGATCCTAAGGTACTTTCACACCAAAGCAGACATTTGTGTCATAACCTGCAGTAAAATGTCCTTTAACCCATCTACTAACATGCCTGAGTTACTCAGTTGCTACTAGAAAACTACACACTGTAGGAAGCAAATGGGTAACTCACGTAACCATCATTGATTTGCTAACAGTAAATAACGGTTCTGTTGACTAATGTTAAGGAACTCAATGCACCAAGTGAAGCGAGCCTTTTAGTCTTAAATCCAGAAGTTGTTTTTATTGTGTACTAATGATGCAGCACTGGATAGTTGAGTCTTCACTGTCATTTCCTCCCTTCTCATGTCTAACTCTGAAACCCATGTAGCCTATGATATGAACCCACGAGGCGGCCGGTTGCTGTGACTGACTTATTGAATAATTACCGTAGCGATTTGCAGTGCTGTTACTTGAATTCAATTCTGTTAATGTTGTTTGTAAGGTCACTGGTTTGCATTTACGGGCATGAAATGCTGCTTTTTATCTTCTCATATATTTTAAATAGATCTTCCGCAGCTTCTAAAGAGGACGTTGTAAAAACGACCATAAACTAGCACGTTTGAAAGACTGCGATGAAGTTAGGAGATAAGTAACAGCCTAAATAATTATAAGTGTCTCTTGCTTTCTTTCAACACATACAGATGATTGCACAGTTGATGTGGATGCGTTTTATTTACTCATGTTGGCACTAGGTGTTGATTACTGTATGCATTTAAAACTGAGCTCATTTTACATTAAAAGCAGCTACTTTATGCACTAATTACTATTTCTTTTTTTTTTTATCTTGCCCCAAAAACATCATTGATGTCCTAATTTTTTTTTGCCCCTAAAATTTAGAACATTAATATTCTACACTTGGTTGAACAGTTGTCGGACAGACTATTACAGAAAGGTAGGGCAGTGGAAAGGAGAGAAAGAGATGGGGGGTAGGCGGGTGGCGTTCACATCCTCATTCTAAGCACATAGGCAGCCACAACTCTCCGTCCCGACTTGTTCAAAGGGTTGGCAACCTTCAGACCAATTAGACATCACAGGGCAGCCTGCGCAGCACCCAGCTTTCATATAAACGGCTCTCCATGAATTTTTAATCAGCTATAATTTAAGGATTTAAATAAAGATCAAATTCTTCCGGGCTGCACAGAGAAGAGGTGTCTGGCTGTGTGTGTGTGTGTGTGTGTGTGTGTGTGTGTGTGTCTCTGCATTTTCATGCAATCGAATGGAGGTGAGTTTGCATGAATGTGTTCATCTGTTTAACTCACTGTGTTCCCCCCTATCTTCTTTCCCTCTCCCGCTCCCCACCCACCCCCTCCATCCCATCCCACCTGCCAGTGTTATGCGCAGAAGCCCGGGCAGGTTGTCTAACCCAGAGCCGAAAATGTTCTGACTGACTGGTTGACTGGTTGGCTGGCTGAGTGGCAGCATGTGAAGAGCAGGAGACAGATCTGCGGGGAATCACTGACAGATGTAATTAATGAGGTCATACTTGGAGTTGGCAGTCCCCTTCATATCCAATTCCTGACGATCACAACTGAGCACACCTGCGGCTCTAGCGGCAAGACGGAAAAAAAAAAGATGATACCCCTTGCACCAGACAAAGGGAAAGATAGTTGCAAGGAGAACAGAGAATGTGGGCAGTATTCTTTTTACAACACGTTGTCTCTTTTGAACCCTTGACATGACTTTACATATGGCACAAATCTGAAAACATCCTCTAAACTACAGTGGTGCAGAGAAAAACTGTATAAGTCGCTAAACTATAGCAAATTTATGTTGTAAATATGTGATATTAATAAACATTTGAAGGAACACCAATGCTATGACACATTTGACCTTCAAAATTTCCCAAGAATTAAAGGTAAGCAAATTTTAATATAACTATAAAGAAAAAAAATTCAAATGCTATCCTGTCTGAATGCTTATTTTGTGTATCCCACTTCCTTTTCATTAATGTTTGGAATTTCTTTCCCCTGTTACAGCTGTTGTGTGTTTGTTGATCTGAAACAGTTTTTGCTATTCCTTATAATAGGATTAAGGTTAGTTCTAAATCCATTAGTTTCATCCTAATTGTTCATACTTTGTTGCAGTAGTTAGAGGATGGCCTTGTGATATAATGAGCAACTCTTCGATTCATTCATGTTCATTCCAAGTAATTTGTCCTTGTTCAACCTTGAAGAAGGCCTACAAGGCTACAACATACTACCACTTTGGTATACAGAATTTTTTTTACATGTTATTATAAATGTGCAATAGACATTCTTTTGGTAGTCATTTCCTGTCGTGATCCACCCTATGACATACTGTTCCTGATGCATTCTTGGTTTTCATAACTGACAATCTAAAAAAATCTAGACTATTGCTGATGTGTGAATAAATCCAAGAGGTAGGGTTGTGCAGAAATTCAGGAAATTTGTTTTAAATTAAATTAAATAATTTCTTGGGGGGGGGGGACCCCTGAGACCCCAAACCAATTACATCTCTTTCCAAGTTTGCATCCTCATTTAAAACATAACCAAGCTCTCCTTTGAGGAGCATAGCACTTTATTACACAGTTTTGAACAAAAATATGTGTAATATCTGGAAGGCATATCAAAAATGCAAAACTCCAATTAACAAGTGGGTTTTAGTGTTATGAAAAAAGGTTTTAGTTTGAAAAGGCCAGAGAGGGGAGAGTGGGTCAATTTACCACGAATAGCGCTCGTCTTATTGTGAACAAAAACTGGTAC
Source organism: Eupleurogrammus muticus (assembly GCA_036785175.1). Classification (NCBI taxonomy): domain Eukaryota; kingdom Metazoa; phylum Chordata; class Actinopteri; order Scombriformes; family Trichiuridae; genus Eupleurogrammus; species Eupleurogrammus muticus. The sequence continues at coordinate 18,147,797 of JAYKQN010000007.1, read as the reverse complement.
TAGAAAATCTGATTTAGAAATATTACCTAAATAAATTGTTAGAATAATATTAATAATTCTGCTTTAAAGTTAAAAAAAAAATAAAATAAAATAAACAACTCTCTTGGCTAAATTTAACACCTCAAATCCAAGCTGACAACACTTTTTGAGGAAAATAAACAGAAGACTTTCGTGCATGATAGATTTTAGCACATATAGTCACTCTGTTAAAATAATTGCCTAAGTAATTTTTGTCAAAAGTAAGTTTTGGCCTGAATCCTCTCTTGATGATGCTGCCATGTCTGGATAATCACCTTAATCTTGAATTTAAAGGATCAGATATTTTATATCCTATAGGACTATGGCCTAAGGTAAGAGGGTGACTTAGGCCATTTTATTTTTTGCCTAAATTTGCATAAGTTTTTTCTTCATTCTCTAGAATAAAATGCCTTTACTTGGGCAATTTAACAAGCTTTCATGATGCTGGCTGCCTCAAAAAGCAAAAACTACTGGTGAGTGATAAGGTTTATTATCACAAAGGCTGTAACGCTGCTTCAATGACACACGTTCTATGTATTTCCACAGTCATCCACTGTCAAAGCTTTTTTGATTAAAACGATGAATAAATATAATATTCTCTGCTATTGACAAAGTCGTTCTGCTTTTCTAAAATTTTGAAGTGAGTGTATATATATATATATATATATATATATATATATATATATATATATATATATATACACTTTTATGTATGTATATGTATGTATATGTATGTATATATGTAGATTTTCCAGTAAAAACAGTGCGGAGAAGGCCGGTACAGACAATTATGCTGAATGTCAATGACTCCTCCACCATTTCCACCTAGACGATGTTATACCATCTCCTGCCCCGGTTTCTAACGTCATGGTGAAGAGTATTTATAACCTGTAAACAAGCAGCAAAACAGGCCTTGTCACGTTTCACTGGGGCTCCCTCAGTCATCGCTAATATGTGAGAATATGTATTCAGGTCAAAGATTTCAGGCCTTCCCTCGAGACCTTCACTCTTCCTTAGTGCAAACATGCAAACAAACACATGCATTAAAGGCCACGTGTTGCCTAGCAAATAGTGTACACTCAGCGGACAACAGAGAGAGACACAAGCACTTGTCACTGTCCCCTCTTTCTGCAGGTGGGGCCGACCGGCTGAACAGAATACACACCTACCATGAAAACAAAAGAGAGCCTTGGCAATGCTCTTATTATCCATCACCTCTCGAGTCTTGCATAAATAACTCTTAATAAATAGCCTCATCATGTCAGAGAGCTTTCAGCTACATGGCCTCCCCTAAAGCTCGCCTCAACCCCCCCCCCCCCCCCCCCCCCACACACACACACACACACACACACTTTTATTACTATTTGGTTTGCATTTTCGCCTCACTTAGCATTAAGGGATAACAAATATTTTTTTTAAACCAGAGTTCTGGTATCTCTTGAAGGATGCAATGTCCTGTACACTCATCCCTTTAGAGGGAATATTAAGCTGTGGTGAATGTAAAACCATTCTGTATTACCAACCTGATTAGAGTGGTCTATTCTAGGATGACAACACCCTCAGCTAGGAGGCACAGTCAATCACTGGAGGGCTGCATCTGGCATCTGCATGCAAACAATGTAAACCCTATACCATGGCTTTCTACTGGCAACATGTCTCCATTCAAAATCATTTCTATGATTTTATATTGTTCTCTTCAATTACCGCGGAGAGAAATGTAGCCTCCTTTAATTTCAACAAAGGTCATGATTATTTTTATATTTAATTTTTACATAATTATCTTCTTTGTTACATATTTCAAGGTTCATTCTAATTGCACAAATGCACTTGTTTGGAGATCACTCCCATTGTTGTTGCATGAGAAGAAAGAGTAAATGTGATGATTAAATGGTAAACTTAAAGTATTTTGAAGTGATTTCTGACTCCTGTAAAATGGAAAGTTAAGTTAAAAGCAAAAGTACATCAGTGACCCTGAACATTACCAACACTAACCATGTCACATTTGCAGCTGTTCTTTTCTGTCTGACAAGCTTGATGTGCCACAACCTGCAATGAAATGATCCATAGCCTGAGCTTTTGTTCATGCACCAGGATCACTTACTTTTATGTAACCCCTACTACTCTATTTCAAGCTATCCCCTGCCTCAATGTGGTAATTGTACGTGTGTTTATGTGTTAAAAGGCCTTATAGTTTGTTTTCAGCCCTTTAGGTGTCCGGACTAATTGGATGTACTTAATGCTCTAAAGCAACTCAAATTATTAAATATATTTATATCATAACTTAAAACTAACCAGTCTCTTATCCTCTGAAGACACTAAGGATGAGTGTGACGCAGGCTGACCCAAATCCAATATCTCTGTCTTCTCCCCTTATATTTCTCCCGCTCGGTCCTGTTGATGATGAAACACTCACCAGGCACAGTAACACATTTCAAGTGTTATCATTGTTTTAACAAAGCGTTGGCCTGGCTACCATTTTACTTTCCCTTTTCATGCTCCACCTCAAAGAGAAGTGTCATGTTTTATCTGACCAGAGCGCACACAGAGCCGTGAGCGCCTATCTCTTTTATCTGACCAAATCTATCTCCCTTTCTTTTTCTCCCCGCCTTTTTTTTTTTTTTTTTTTTTTTTTTTACAACCAAATGTACACACAACCCTGCTGAGGGAGGGAAGGGCGAGGGGGTATGATGAAAACATTATTCCTCCCTAATAGCCAAAAGACAGCTCCCTCATGTCCTTTAGTGGAAATAAGTCAAAGGTTAAGGTGCCCTTTCATTGCCTTTAAACGTCAAGGCAACAGCCTTTGGAGGGAAACAAAAATCAATCAGCACTTAGGGCAGATGAGATCGAATGACATCAGAAAGTATTATACAAAGAGTTTAAATAATGACATGTTGCTGGGCTTCACCTGCACAAAGCACTCAGCTCCCTCCCTCCAGGCTTTCCCCTTTTCTCTTCCACCCTTATATAGACTCATTTCTTTCACTGCAAAAGACACTGGTTAAGCCCTCTTGACTATACCCAAGTTATTTATAGACGGAGAGGTTCCGCAACAGATAACCGTTGTCCAAAGTAGGAAGAAGGTGGATGATAACCGGTCATTCAAACCCAAAGTGTCAGTGCAACCTGGACAACAACCAAACAGACCTGACCTGGTGCCTGAAATCCCTATGTTCATGGGACCTCTTAATGTTGCAAAGTAGACAATGCAGCTATAATAAGTGCCCAACAATGGGGTTTCTAAAGTATGATAAAATCCCACAGGGTCTACTAGAGTTAAAAAGCTGTTAAGGATTCTGTCCAATGGTCTGTGATGAATGATGTAGTACCCGGCATACTTTAGCAATGATAGCTTATAGCTCCATTAGCCTGTAACTACAGAGAGAGGGTCAGAGGAAACGGTGAACTCCCTGGCAACATACAGAGCATGGTGCCGGCTGCAGTGGCCAGAATGATTCATTAATCTAAGATGATGAGTCTTGCTTGGTGTAATTAGGCCTCCTGACACAGAAAGGCCACACTACAGTTGCGTATTAGCCCTTTATGGCAAAGAGAAGCTCCCCTAATGTGTGAGCAGTGGTTCACTTTGAAACAAATAGAGCAATGAAGCTGCAATATTATTGTTTACAGGCAAGTCTCTGTATTTTCCTTAAGGTGCTGCACTGGGTCTGTGGGAGTTAATCATTCATAGGTAGCGGGTGGCTTTAAGACACAAATGCAGCTCTTGCTGGCACCAGAGTTACCAGCATCACCCACACTTTCTATATATAACTCTTTTTCCATGGCAAGGCCATTTGTGGGGCAGAGTTCGCAAGGGTGTTTGCCTGAGGAGCTTTCTACTCTAACATTGTTAGCCAGACCTAAAGAAACACCACCGTCAACACCCTCTTTCATAAAACATAATGCTGTTAGGAACACTTCACTTCACTTTAATGGCCACACGACCCAAGTTGGTGGAATGTGATTCGTGCACAAACAGTCATCTCGCTGCAATGTCTGTCTGCTGATCCACAGTCATGTGGGTTCACATATATGCAAAAGTCTGAGTGGAAAGTCAATTTGAAGAAAGAATTTTTTAAAACCATTTGAGTCAAAGGTTTCTAACCATTTCACAACTATAATGACCACCACCAATAATATTCATAGTATGAACAGCACAGTTGTCTATAGACAGTTTACAAACTAATTATTAACCATAACAACATAAAATAAATATTAATATAAAAATTATTTGGGGCAATTTGAAAAGGTAAAATATATATTAACTAAAGTTTAATAAAGAATATTTACTAGTCATAGATGATGACTATTATAACAGAATTTCTAAATTACTAAAAACTGCATAAACCTTTTAGGACACAGTGTACCATGAGATGTCATCTATGAGAATACTATGCTTCAGTCCTTGGTTTCTATGCGCAAATAATAATTATGGTCTCGCACTGATTGACACTATGTACGAGCCAATCGAAGCATGGGATCACAAGATAGACTGCTTGAAAGCCATTGAGGACCATCTATGAAAGTTTGACCAGCTTTGGTTTGATGGTCAGCAGTGTGACCTAATGGAAATTTCCCATATCAAGACCATCCAAATCTGACATTCAATAGCCAGGGTTTTCCAACGACATGTGACATGTGGGAACTCTGCTACTTACAAATTGGGCATACCGCTTTCACAAATAAGACTGAAAAAACGTGATGTGTCTTAAGAGGTTAATGAGGTCAAATAGCAAACAGTTACCTACTTAAATATTCAGACAACAATATTAGCATTCTTTTGGGATCTTTTTTTCTGACCATCTGATATACGGTATTCCAGCAAAATGGATTCAAACATGAAACACAGACTTGTTTCAGACTAAACTCAAGAATAGGCAGGAATGGATTATACTATAGGTAGGTATATACAGTATAAGAAGGGGAAGGGATGCAGATTTTGCTCTGTTCCTGCTGGAAATGTAACAGGGTGAGAATTATTACAGCTTTTAAATCACAATGCAACTGTTACTAATTATCAACTGAAACAAAACAACTATTTCTCCAAACACAACTTCTAACATCCTATGAACAGTTTGGGACAAAAATGTGCATTACTGCACTTTCATGAAACAGTGACAAGTTGTCCAGCATTAGTGGAAAATAAAACCCATCTCCACATAGCGGCTGGAAACACCTTTGGCTTGGCTGGTGACTGAGCCACTCTGTTTGCAGGCTGTTGATGGAGACAAAGCTTTTGATCATGTTTCCATAAAATAAAACACATTCATCAATCCGCATCCTCTTTGGATAGGAATGACTGATTAATCTGAAAGCATCAATGAATACAGAACCTTAATGATGACACTTACGTGAGAGCTGCTCTCACAGCCCTCTTAATAACCGCTGCCAGCCGTGCCCTGGGTAGCAACAAGCCACAGCCGACTGCACCAGTTGGGGACCCATTCTTTAAGGAACAATTAACAGGGCCATTTAAAAAAAAAAAAATCACCCAGCCCACACACTCAATTAACACAACCCACTTTTGCACTTTCCCCTCTATTGTGTCCTAGAATAGCCCAGTTGAATTGGCACGATTAAGCAGTGTTGGTGACGACTGCATCATGGCAGGGCCTTGTGCTATTTCCCATAGCACCCACTCTCATCTGTCTGTAGCATTCAAGAAAAGACATAACAGCTTTAGGGATCACCTATCAAATGTGTGTCTTTCAGAGGTCTAAACGAGATGTAATTACTGTCTGGTTTTTGTTCCAGGACAAGACAGTTTAAATACGTTGGTTTTACAAATGAAGTCGAACAGAACAGAAAGACTGAAGCCGAGAGATAAGAGAACAGTTCTTGTGCAAATATGTATTTAAAACTGGGGAAGAAATACCATGCTGTTTTTGCCATTGCCCTTGATGCTGGGTGATTAAAAAAAAGCTTTTGGTCAATATTTATGGTCATCAAAAAATCTTCCAAATGTTCTCTGCTTACTAAAATGTTGGCTGTCCTATATCTTTACACAGTGTTACAATTGAAGGGAATTAGTTCAATGAACACTGAATACTACTAACAACAAAAAAAGCTTCCCCAGTGCTCTACAAAATGCAAACACAATGTCCTAAAAATAACACTCATTGCAGCAGTCATTATCATTGGGGACACTTCAGAAAACAGCAGCCCCAGTTGTGCGTAAATAAACTGCGAAAAGCAGAGGAATGGGAAAAAGATAACGTACAACAGGAAGTCTATCGAGATGCATGCATGAGTCAGATGACTCGTGAAAAATAAGCGACTCTGATTGACTCGTGAAAATAAGTGACTTTGCGGTTTATGCTGAGGGAAGGACAACACGGGGCTTTGAAGCGTTGAGATTACAGAGAGGTGGATTATAAAACAAACCAGGGAGGCTCCGTGTCACAATAGCACAGCGGCACATATACGGCGAGCCGCATTCTGCCTCGTGGAGATGTGCGTAGGGCACGGCTTCATCAACCCCCCGGGGGGGGATGCAGCTATTACATTACATATTACATACAGCTCACCTAGCGGGTACAGAGACAGGCCAGCGTCTTTGTTGCAGTGGAAGTCCATCCTTGTCCCAAGCCTTTGATTACATAATCAGATTTATTAAAAAAAAAAAAAAAAACACTGATTGCTGTAACTTTAAAAAGTGTGTGAGTGCATTTAGGGAACGTACTCTTGAATTTCAATTTCTGATATCAGCAGAAGGTTCGTGATAGATGTTATCACAGTGTATCGAGCGCCTAAAGCTATATAGGGTAGTCTGACAAAAGAGGAGAATATCTGGTTCACACACAGCACAGGTTTACAGACATGTTTGGAGGAGAGAGCCGTGGAGAATATTAACCGCCGCGCAGCTGCTCAACTCGCCGTGACTCAAGTTGTTACGTTTTTTATTCAATATTAAAAATTCTGGCGCACTTGCATGTGTGAGATATTCACAGTATGAGCTCTGTGCTAAGCTAAGCTAAGAAGATGCGAGCTGAAGCCTCGTATTTGACGACGAGTTGTCACCCCGCTGCTCCACTATAGTTGTGTAAATTAGTGGATAAGGAGTGGGGTTGCCACTTGCTCATTATCCACCTTATTCCTAGCCGGCGTGATTACAGGCACAACCTCCGGTTATTCTCTTCACTGAAATGACATCTGGGCGAGCTATAGTACGCCACAGGTGTCCTCCCCTTTCTTAGAGATTAGGGGGAAACAAATGGCTGTCATGAACCCGGCCTATAAAACTTTGATCTGGACAATAAGACCAATCCTCTGCTTTCTACTAGAGAAGGATTGAATGACAACTTGAAGATCTGGTCCTGATAATGTGTGGCAGTATATTGACCTACTTCACTGATTCTATTGGTGAAGCAATGACCAATCTGTAAAGGTCTGATATTTACAGGTCATTTGTAACATACCGTCTTTTATTTTTTTGGGCCTAAAACAGTAATTATGGTTAATAAAACTTGAAAATATAATTTATTGATATTTAAGGCAATAATGTAAGTCAGCACAACAAAGCAAGACTGTTGTCTGCTTCAAAATAATTTGGGTGAGATGTTAATACTTACATCTTTAAGTAGTGGTTGAATACAAAGGTCAAGAGTTCAGTTATAAGTTTTTTCCTACGTTGTAGAATGTTGGAGAGACAACTTTCTGAGTTGGTGTTTTTCACTTCAAGTTCCCTTGAGTCTGTGCTGCTGCCAGGAATTGGAGTCCTTCAATTTAATTTATTTTAATGTTAAAACATATGTAAATATTATTTGGAGTTGTGTCGCATTGGAGAAAACGAGCTACACATTTTCAACATTTAAAACACAAAGCTTTTTATTCTTTAGTTGTTAGCGGCTAACAGGTTAGCCTTTGCTTGTCTAGACAAATCGACAATATCTTTTGACTGGTTGGTATTGTGCTAAAGGGACAGTTGAACATTTTTGAAAATTCGTCATGATTCTCATAGTCATAGCAATAGCAATTTTCAAAGAAAACACAAATAACTGTTAAGTTATTGCAATGTAAAATTGTAAGTTAGTAATAGTCACTTCAAAATCAGAATTTAGAGTTTAGTAAACTCATACGCAAAGCTTATCTGAAAATTCATCACAGTTTGTTGCCTTGAATTTTTTTTCTTTAATTTGCAGTGTTTTTTTATTTTTTTTATTGGGGAGGTGGAGCAGAAGCTGAGCTAACTTACTATGTTGCTGCTTTCCAAAGCCACTTCCTCAGATAGCTAGCTAGTAGAAAGCAGAGGAATGATCACATTTATCCTGTTTAATGAAAAGGTTTGACATTTTGGGCAATACACTTAGGCTATTTACTTTATTGGAGAGAGTTATACGAGATCGACACCACTCAGCCAGCAGCTGAATGAACACACAGACATGCAAAGTGGCCAAGCCAAGTACAGAAGCTTGTTAAGAAAGTCTGCCTGTAATCATAGACCTAGCTTTACAATGCATAACAATCATAAGATACATACAATCCCTCAGGTCCTTTATTTGATGCTTTTTATAGATCTACTGGTGTGTTTTTTTTCACTGCTAGCATGCAGCAAGAGGCATATTAACCTGTGTCTTCCTTGCATACAACCATTGGATGACTATAATTATATGTAATACATAACAAAGACTACTCAAGGAACCAGGAATATGTAGGAGTTAAGGAGTCTGCAATCAAAGAGATCACATTTTCTGAGTAATCTGAAACATTACCTCCCAATAAGTCAGGTAGAATGTATACGGTACACCAAGCTGAATCAAACTCATGTATATCCCACCTGCCATCCTGCAGGAAACCCATTTCTATTCATGATTGAAAATGATTGCTGACTTTTTTTTTAAACTCCAATCAGCAGTCAAGTGTTGTAACCTAGCTGGCTGTTTGGACAGGATTCAAAGTTGAAACCGAGATTGAGATTTATTTAAATTGGTATCGTTCTGAAACAAACTTATTTAAGCATTACTAAAGACATAATTTAGACACAGTTCCACAAATACAATCACATTATATACACATATACTTTGTACTAAGTAGAGGTTGGTGAATTCTCAATTTGACTGTACGAATGTGAGCGTATGGGTGCCAGCCAGGGTCAGCAGTGAGTGCTCTCAAGAAGGGCAGAAAGGGAACCCTAGACCAAGGGTTCAAATAACAAACTCACACCGCAGGTGGTGTTCAGCTGCAGTGCACCCCAAGCCTCCCTACAGCATGCATGAGGGCATCTGTCATGTAAATGAATCAACTAATGAAATGGAAAGAGACTCTAGTACAGAAAAAAACAGACTGAGAAGGCAGGTCAGGACCTGTGCTAGTAGAGGGAAACCGGCCTTGGTTGAAATCTCAAACAACATAGCTCCACAGTGTTGGGTCACAAAATTATTATTGCTTAGCTGATGTTGTCTTTGTCAATAAACTATAAGTCCTGAGCAGTGAAGCAAGAAACTGAGCCGTAAAATCTGTTCTCTTTGTGATATCACATCATCATCTGACACTGATATTTTACACCATTGGGACAATTGGGGAAAACGGCTGTAGCGTATCTTGGGAAATCAACAAATCAACTTGAAGTGAGGGAGAGGCTGTTCATTACTAATGGTGCTAAAATGTTATTGTGAAACTTTGAAATATTCTAAACAAACTGTATTTCTGACATTTTACAAGCCATGATGAAGTACAGTGGAAGTGAGTCAGACAAGGTTGTGAATGTGTTTGGATGGAAATTATAAAGGAAACAATAACTGACACTTCATTTTCTTTTCTTTTTTTAATTTCCCATTTTTTCCTTTCTCAATTTCAGAAGATACTTCGCATTTTCCCTCCTCCACATATTTGCATACTTATTGTTATAATAAAAATAAAAACTGAATTTCACAAACAAACAAAAGACTTTGTTGTTTTAGACAGAGAAATCTGGACAAATGTAACAATTATTGTGGCTAATAAAAAGAGAGGAAACTTCTAGCATAACGCAAGGCCCTTTTATTTTTCCTTCAGGCAGATTCTGCCAACCATGTGTGATAAAAATAGGACACTGCAGATAGAATTAATAAGTAATCTACAGTAACCCTCACTCATGCTCAAATGTCACCTAAACACCCAAATCTGCAGGACCAGAGCACATTCCAACATGCAAGCATACAGATATGCACATACATTGCTCTTTTATGTTTCCCTGCATTAGAGTTTGAAATGTATTTAAAATGAGATACAAATTCATTCATAAACCAGTTTACAAGTGCTTTACATAGCTGAACCAGAATTAAAACACTTCAGGGTTGAGGCAAGTAATGAAAAAAAACAGTAGTACATACATAGATAAGACAGTTTAGGGAAAAAAAGAAGCCTTTATAGCATATTTTATTTCTAAAGACACATTTTGAGAAGTGGTTTAAAAAGATGTCACTGATCCTACAAGCCACAGATTCTCAGGCAGGGAGCTCCAGTGCTGAGGGGCCCCGAGGTTTTGTTCTGAGCTGGGACTTAGGAAGAGCCAGCAGAGCCCTGCCTGAGGATCTGAGGCTGTGCTCATGGGGAGCAGTAATTCAGCAGTGTAGCTGGCAGCTAAACCATGAAGTGCTTTAGATCTGATCGGTAAAATTTTAAAAATCAATTCTAAAATGTACAGATAACTAGTGAAGAGAGGCTAAAACAGGGCTAATATGATCTTGTCTTCTGGTATATTTTAAAAGACGAGCCGCTGCATTTTGCACCAGCTAAAGACGTGAGATTGTTTTTTGGCTTTACCGTGAAAACAATTAATTAGAGTAATCTAAGAGAGATTAAATAAAACCATGAATGACCTTCTCAAGATCAGGCCAAGAGAAAAAAGACCCTATTATTTAGATGGTCCTTAACTGACAAAAACATGATTGAACAACGCTTGTAATTTGCTTTTCAAATGAAAGGTCACAACTATTACATACCGCAGGTTTGATATTTGTAGACAGGGTTCCCGGACGTTTCTGTTAAATAGGGATGGACTTTGGGGGGCCGAAGATAATTATTTGCTGATTTGTTTTTTTCCACAATAGCTGAAGAGCTGGGTTTTGGGACATCCGGCACTTTATTTCTACCAGACAAGATATTACATGATGAAAAGTATTCTTTACTGGTTTTACTAGGACATAATTGTGTGTGTCATATGCATAACAATGGCTCTGGATTTTGTGTTAATGTATGGTATCTACTGGTAACATACAGTAGGACTTCATTTTAAGGATTTTAAGTAAACATAGGATTGCCATTTTTCTGACAAATACTGTGATTTCGATTTTATTCACATTTTTCTTAAACAAATTTTCAATCAAAAGTATTGATTTCAAATCTAGCCATATTTATCAACAAGAAACATGCAGAAACAACGTATGCATTGCCATTGTAGTACTTGTACTACAACGACAGTTAATACAACTGAAGGTTGAAGAAGCCATCTTTATCTCTTAAATTAAAGTAGTGCAAGGTCAGGGAGATGGCAAACACATGTAAAATAGCTGGCAAAAAATGGGTTAGGGAAATAGCTAAATTAAAAAAATCAAAAATGGTAGATCGTTCACACCAAGATACATACAGTATACATTAGTTACGCTACAAGGGGTTACGTAACAAGGGGCTAAGGATGGAGCCTTGAGGAACACCACAGGAAAGAAGGTCCACAGAAGAGGAAGCAGAGTGATGAATACAGAGTTCAGCTTAAGTAGATTTAAAATCAATCCTTGGTTTTAAGCAAACTGTGTTACTTTGCTTTAGCAGCTTTGATACTATTACATGCATTAAATTTAAAAAAAATATATTGTTCTCAATAATAAAAAAAATTCTTAAACTATTTTAAGAGGCCAATCTTCTTACATAATTGATAAAAATGGTAATCTAGAAATTGGTCTAACTAATTCAGTAGGGTCCAGCTTGGGTTTCTTGAGCAGTAGGTGCATATCTGTGTGCTTAAGGCAGGTGGGAGTACAGCCAGTGGACAAAGAGCATTTTTCAACCTCTGAAAAAAACTGTCAGGCAAGATCTGAAGGACGAAATGAAGCCTTTTATTTGACCATTATGTCCTCTTAAGTGCACAATGTTGTGCACCAGTGATATGACCACAGGCGTGATATCAAATGTCTACATATAAAGGAACTTTAAGGAACATGAGAGATACTTATGGTTACCCCCTGACTCCACAGAGAATAATTGATCATTTATACTTACTGTAACTATACAATGTGTATAAATACACACTACTACGTCTACTACTAAATACAGGCGAGTCAAGTCCAAGGTATTGGTATTGTGCTCTGCAGATACTTATTGCTGTAGTCTGATGTCAGATTTAAATGATAGGATTCAGATTGAAAATCAGTAAGATGGCCCTTTAATTACTGTTGAACCATTCATTCACTTATTCATTCTACTTCCAAATTAGGGCATTAAACAGTCTCAGGACACAAAAATCAATACAGTGTTATATTGCAATATTACAATATTTCCTCTTGTCTAATGTTATCGATACACTTGCACAAAGTATCAATATATTTTATGAAAGTAAGAACGTTGTAAATGGATTTTCTCACATTGAGCCTGCTACTGTTTTGGCTTACAGCATCAATACCTCATGACTCCATGAAGTGTTTGTCAGATTGATGATAGAAGATGGCGGGAGAAAAAACTGTAGAAATGGAAATTCTTGTGGGGGAAAAGACTCAGATAGCAAAAGAACAGCAAACAATATAATGAGTTAATTGAAAATTTATACCCTCACATTGGCATCTTTAAACGGGTGACCTGCCTTAGATATTACCTCGCTGTGTATGCACATGCAGGAAAACATTTACGTACAGACAAAACTTAAAGCCAGGATTTTAGGCCTTGCTGTGCCTTACTGATCACATTTAGGATTTGCTGGCTCAGCAGATGTGAGATTCACTGCCAAAAGTTGGGATTTCTTATCTTGTGGACTTTTGCCTCACAATTAAGTTGCAGACCAGTCGCAGCCTCCAAGTCTGAAAATCTAATTTTTGACCATTATCTATAGCTCATCTCTAGTGGCTGTACAATAGAGAAAATGGAAATCTGCTAAGGTCTGTCAAATGGTATGAAAGGCTTTTTCATTTTCAAAGTCTATTAAACCTGATAAACCAATAAATAGATAATAAATAAATAAAATAGCAATTTCCTGGAGAAACAGCTGTGGATATATATTAAGAGAAAACTGATATAATCTTGACAGGCAAATTTCCTCTCCAATAAGTCAACTCTATTTAAAGTGAGGCATCTCCATACAAAAACAAGTTGCGAAATTGTTTTAAAATCTGAAGTCACCCATTTTCTTGGAATGGCTGCCTTGACAGAGCAGTCCATCTAGCGTCTCAATTTGTGGTTCATATGTGTATAAAAGATCAATAAGGAGAGAAAAACAATGATGCAAGATTGTCTTGAAACTGTCATCAAACACATTGTGGTCTCAACCTCAAATACATTTTTCCTCTCAACCATGGGTACCAAGAATGTTTGATGTGTATTACAAGTGGCTTTTATTAGTATTGACTATCAACACAGTAAAAATGAAGCAAACATTTGCCTCATTATCTCAGACGTCAGACACAGTACTCGAGGAATCCTTGAGTTTCATTTGTTTTTCATTTGGCTGACATGATTACAATGATTAACACTTACGTATATTCTCCAACAATCAAATAGTGTATGGCCCATGTGAAAACTGTATGTATATCGTGCACGGAACTCGAGCTTGCCCTACAAGCTGTGTGCTCATGTAACTTAGCAGAAACACTCCAAGTGAGTTAATAATTGTGCTCCTGTTTATATTCAAACAATGTGAAGAGCGGCAGCCAGACAGACTGGCTCAGTAAACAAAGACAACAGCACATTTTCTCATTACCAGGACGCGTGAGGGAGGCCAAGGCATAGAAATTAGTGAGCAAAACTGCAAGGAAAGCAAACCAACCAGCTCATCTGCAGGGTTTGGCACCCACTGATTTTAATTTCAATATTACCGTACAAACAACGAGAGAGGAGTGGATTATATGATAAACATGCACTTCACCCTCACCACTAGCCACAGATAGTGGTGTGTGTGTGTGTGTGTGTGTGTGTGTGTGTGTGTGTGTGTGTGTGTGTGTGTTTTAGTGACAGGAGAGCTTATGTAGGCAAATAATTCTTTACTCTATTCTTGGTAAAGCATGAATATTGGTAGAAATTTTAATCCATAGCTTGTTGTTTGCCAATTGTTAGCGGCAGTGGTTTAAAGGGCATGGCTTTGGGAAAGAAACCAAAAAATATATATATATTCTCATAGTCACACCTGCTTGTCCCCACATACACCCCCTGAGGGAAACCTACAAACCACTCTCAACATTTTAATCAATATACCAATTCAAAAGCCACAGTTTGAATAACATCTGTCTCCATGCAGAGGAGCACACTCCACACAGAAATAGCTCCACACCTGTTATGCAAAGGGTATTATTTTTAATGCTATAGCATATCCTCGCTTTATTAGAGTTTACAAACACTTTTTTCCATTCTTAACCTGTACATTATTACTGTAAAATACTAGTATAGGACTAGGAAACATGTCTACCACTTCACAGGGACATGGTCTCTTTTCACTTAATGCTGTGGCTAATACCCTGCCAAGCACCCAGCATCACAATAGTGTATATACACAATACGACTCTACCTGCCTGAGGCAATCATAGGACCTCTTGTAAGATCAGACTGAGCAACAGGATTCCACTTTTTAACCCTCGCTGTTTCAGAATTGCCTCATAGACACAAAAAGCAAAGCTTCTTTAGCTCAGCTCGCACCTTAATAGGTAGGTGGCAAAATAATAGTTGGAATTCACCGGATTTAAAAAAAAAAAAAAACATTATTTTTGTTAAAGGCCAGACTGAATGAAATAGAGAACACATCACCTTTCAAACTATAATTGCTTATACTACTGAACAATAGAGTGGCAGCATCTGGTAGCGGCTGGTTTTATTTTTCAACCCAATTCATGTGTTTAATCTTATTAATATCAAAGGAAAAAAATCTTGCCTCAGTCAATTTGCTTTGTATCACAAAAGAAGAGAAGAGTCTTTTGCCCGTTGAGATGAGAGAGACACTAATGCCGAGTGAAAAGTAGCTGATGATGAAGCCTTGTTGTGCAATCACGCACCTGTTGTGAACAATACGGAGGAATTTTCTAAATCTTTGTTCCGATGTTGTTGCCGTGTCGTTAGCACTTTTCCCGTGCACATATGTCAAATGTTTGAGAGGAGCCAGTTTAAAGTCATATCAGATCGTCTTAGATAAGCCAAGCTGACATTTATCCCCATCACACATCACACTATAAACTACAGCTGAGTGAGAGTGCGGTGTGCAGAGCACAGTGCTATTACACAGGCAGACACCCACCGCATCATTTATCCTGCCCATAAATCAGTCCTCTGCTCTGCTGCACTACCTGCTCCTCTTGTCCCAGCAGATCTCACTGATGTATCATTATATCTCATATACCTCCACTAAAATAACCGCCACGGAGCCTAAGAGCTCAGGATGTGTGAAGAGAAGAACTCGTACCAGCTCTCCGTCTGTCTGCTTGGATGACGCTTTAACATCAGAGCCTGTGATCTGTGCTTGTTGCCTACTATATTGTCTCTGTCTTAAAGTTTGGATGAGTAATGTTTGTGGGTTGTGCAACCCTCCATCTCTTCATAGCAAGTCTAAACTTGTTTCTGTGATATATCACTGCAGGTAAGAGTGTCTACAAAATGAGGACATACTGTAATAATGAGGATAATTGAAGGACTAAGCTGACACCGGGTGCTGCATCAAGCTGCAGATTGCCTTTTTGCTGCTCATCACTGAATTTGAATTCCACACCCCTACAACCCACTTATGTCCCTGCACGTCGCATATATATTTAAAGACGGACACCGTCCCCTCTGATCCTAACTGGAGGCAATGAGCAGTTCTCATATGCAGCCCGGTAGCACACATGGGAGGAACAACATGTGGCTTGTGCCTTTCCTGAATAATAGATTTCCTGGCAGTTTACAGGCAGTACAACAGTCTCAGGGGATAATCACAAAAAATATTAGATTTTACATATTCACTTTATAAAACTTACTTTACTTTATAAATGTATTTATGGACTGACGTTATGTTTAGGCAATGCATACCCAAATTGCTGTTAAACATGTTAAGTATAAAAAGGTAACAATGACAATACTGAATGAAAAGTTTCCATACGCTTGTTAGCTTTTTTGGAGTGCACCTGAAACAGCATTTCAAGATATCGTGAAATCTGTCCAGTCGAAATGGTATAAAGAGGTGGGTCAAAAGGTTGGCAGGAATTTGAAAAGTGCAGATTTATGTGCAGCACTGTGAAAAGATAAATACAAAGTAGAAATACAAGGAAACTGTTTTATTATCGTTTTGGCAAAAAATAGCATTTAAATAATAAAAAAAATCATTTTTTTTATTTTAGGAGGATATATTTAGGAGGATATATTTTTTTTATTATTATTTTCAATTCCTTATATCGTGAAAGAGCAACAAGACCCAATATCTAGACATGGAAAAGACACAACAGAGAGAGAGAGAGAGTTGGGATTATATTTTAAGTCAAGTTCCTATGACTGAGGAACTCTATGGAAAGGACAACAGGACGTCATTAGATCTGACAAATCGAGTGAATGCTTTATCTGTTTAACGGACGGGATGCTAAAGGACGGAGCCTGCAAGGGTTAACATCCGTGGGGATTAGAGATGCTGCTCATCAGGCGAGCAGGGGGGGCTGAGCAATGCCTGGGTCCCTTATCAGCGGGGGCTGAATCAAGGCTCTGTGGAGAA
The DNA here is from genome assembly GCA_036785175.1 of Eupleurogrammus muticus. NCBI lineage: Eukaryota > Metazoa > Chordata > Actinopteri > Scombriformes > Trichiuridae > Eupleurogrammus > Eupleurogrammus muticus. The sequence continues at coordinate 18,130,936 of JAYKQN010000007.1, read as the reverse complement.
AGGCGGCACCACTCAGGCCTGTCTAGAGCAGACACGCTGTGTGTACCCCTTCACTTAGCCAGCACTCAACTACTGATTCGAGAGAGAGAGAGAGACAGACAGACAGATAGACAGACAGAGAGAGAGAGAGAGAGACAGAGACAAAGAGAGAGAGACATATATACTATGATAATCAGCAGAGATGTTGAATTTATTTACCACACCATTATCAAAGGAAATGCCTGGCACTTCAGATTTTACACTCACAATAGGTTACGGATCAAAGCTTTGCTATCGGCAGTCAACATTATTCTGTCAAATAGGCCCGAGAGGAAGCACTCCGTAACCTCTGCCGTGCGTGTAATTTTACATTTTTTTTCAGATGCATTATACATAACAAAATTCTGACTCGCTCCTATGAACGTACACTCGCATAATTAGAGCTGCAGCACACGATCGCACAAAGGGCAAAGGGTGTTTTTTTTTTTTTTTTTTTAATTCTATTTGCCCTGTGGAACAACTGTGTGGGCTACAGGGAGGTCAAAGGTTAAAAGCATAAATACACAGTCAAGGTTAATACTCCTGCCTGCTGTGGCCCCAAAATGGACACCGCAATTCCTTTCTTTATTGAGAGATCTTAAGCCTTGAAGGCATTAGCAGAAATGCTGAATATTAATGGTATATCCAATTAGCTGGAAATACAATGTGTGTGTGTGTGTGTGTTTATTTTCAAGTGTTTTTTTTAAATGGAGTGCTTTGTAAAATATGTTTATCATAATATATTGTATTAGGTATGAAGCAGGTTCAGGTTTGGAGAGCTGAAAACAAATAAAATGCAGAAAACTAAGAGGTGACATGTCTCTATTTTGTTTCTTGTTTTCCCCTCTCCGTCTCTCCTCCTGTTGGAAGTGCATGCCCCTCAGCCTTGTGTCTACCTGACAAGAGTGGAATTGGAGTCAGATGTGTACCCCCCCGTTTCTCTCGCCCCCCGGGGGCCTCTCTTTCTTCAATGGTCGGGTAAAAATTTTCTCCAAAATATTTTGTCATTTGCCTCAAACTGACCGACAAACGGGAGAAAACTGAGTCTGGCCCCTTTTACTGATTTGGTGCAAGGGTGACCTACAATTTGAAGCAGTAAATGTTGGAAGTGTGTATGCTCCATTTTTTAAGGGAGGGGTAGCTTGATGGCAAACAACATATTTGCTCTGTTCACATTAATATTCAACTAGAACATTTGTTCTTATACTGCTAGCCAGCGCAAGTGTAAATAAACCATTTACAGCTTAAACATTTTTAACGCACAACTGTTCCCATGCCACTTGACATTTAGTGGACTAGGCGGGTCGATACATTCAAAACAGCGCATTATAAAATCTAGCTCACAGGTAGAAAAGAAAAGAGGAAATAAGGTTTAACACACTTTAAAAAAAATCCCCCTGGCAATATGTATAAAATGCATGCAGATATAAAATTCACATCACATTATTGCTTGAAACTATATCCTATAGAGCAATTCTAATAGCAATTTGAAGTGTAAAGCTGTGTGCAGATTAGGTAATAACATATAAAACACAGCACATGTTTCAGTGTTTGGAACTTCTTATGCAACTGATGAATACTTAAGAAATTGGATTTTAAATGACTAGTAGAAAACAGAGTGTACTAACACACACTCACATACACACACACGCTTCCTGCCATCCTTGTCACCATTTCCACATGTGCCGTCATAAATCAGTCTCCAACTACTCCCGAGCGGCTCCTCACACTCCCTCCAGCTCTCCTCTCCTATCCGAGCGACTCCTCATGCTCTGCCCTGCTCTCCCATGACTTCCAGATGTGAGTCAGTCTTTTCAGACATCCGTTATTAAAGTGTACTTTAAGCTGAGAAGGAGAAGAAAAAAAAAAAAGGGCAAAACGACGAGCTGCACTTTTCTAGATCGCGGTTATTTAAAACAGCACAATCATATCCGTGTTAACGCAGTTAACGCAAGTATGACACTGATTGATTCGAACCACCACAAACACAGAGTGCCTTCCAGCAGTAAAAGGCACTCTGGGAAGAGTGTTGTATGTGGGTTTCGATTGCTCCAATCTTGTTATCACTTCAGGCACGAGACGGAGACGACAGGCCCAACTCTGAGCACCACCTGTCCTTCACAGACCCTGGGAGTCTGACCCCTCCTCCGTCCTTTCCTCAACCTACAAAGCTGCGGTGGAGGGACTTTTCCTTCTCTCGTCCTTCCTCTCCTCCGTTCTGTGAGCCCGAGGGAGAGGATACCTGCAACCAAAGGCCAGTAACATGGCAACCAAGTCAAAAGGCCTTCGTGCCTGTTGCGCGGCAGGGTGCTGGCATTTGCCCCCCCCCTCCCATCCGCCCCCCGTTTCATCCTCGAGGCCCCTTGCCCCACCCAGAAGCCTTTAAAGAAACCCACTGTCCTTGCTTTCTCAGCTGCCTCCGTCTTCCCGTGTTAGAAAAACAATATTCCACAAAAGAGAAAAAAAGAGAACTTCCTGTTCTTTTGTCCGTCGTGCAGGCCAAAGGTGCTGTTTATTGCACTCCACTGCATGGTTCTGCTCACACACACACACACACACACACACACACAGACTCTTTTTGATGGAGACAAAAGCAAACCTCTAAATTTGCGCTCTATTAATTTGGCTGTGCACAGATGAATACACAGTGAAGGAAAATGAGATGTCTTTTTAAAGACAAAAAAAAGATTGGCATTTAGTTTAGATTTAAGTCACGAGGAATGCTTCCATTAGTTTTGGATTTGAATAAGAGTGTGTTTTCTGTCAAAACAGAATGCATTGTGTCAGAGCCGGTCTCCGACCAGCTGCTTGTTGCTTCACAGTATGTGGGCAAGATTTCCTCCAAGCTTTTAAATGGGTCACATTCTGACTAAAGATGGTAGAATTCACAGTTACACAATTACAGCAACAATAATCCTCCTCTTGTTCAAGCAATTTGATTATGATTTTATCTCATATTCAGGAAACAAAAGCGGTGCATTTCGGTTTTGCACCTGCACGTATTATATTAACATTTATTCAGTTATGCTTCTCTACCGTGAGAAGAACATTGCTTGCATGTTTGCAAAGCTCCTATTCTTAGCTACACTGTCTCCTTGCTTAAACTGACTGACAGTCGAGTGGAACAGTTATTGATTATTTAAGAATAATGGTGATCTGCATATAATAATAGTCAACAAATCTCAATCACTAACTAAAATGATTCCACAAGCAAGTATAGTCTCTGTAGTCAAAGCCTAGTAAATATTTTTCATTGCTGTCCAAAATACTAAACATCAATGGCTGTATTTGAAACCGTCAAATATACTAGAAGTATATGCTTGAACGATCAATAGTTTTAAATAAAAAAAACACAATTTCTAGCAACACGGTCTTGAAATCCAGAGTTATGGCATGTCATGATAGTTTTTGTTTTACTGGTATCATGCAGGTGTCTGTGATGTCTGTAAATGTTGTTCAGAGCCGAAATTTGACTTGAAGAAAATCATAATTGAAATCTTTTTATTTTTTTAATCATCCAAGCAACCTAAATGTAGCATGCAATATGCAAACAAAAACTAATTCTACTGTTCATATATGAAACTAAATTTAATATATGGAGTTGTTCATTTTATTACATTGATGTGAATGTAAATTTGGTGATATGTGTAAACACTGTATGACATTTGAGCCCCAGAGGCAGTACTATTGTCCAGTTAAAATCACAAAGCCTCACTTCACATTCATACAAACTAATGTGACAGCTACAACTGTTAGATTTCATCTGTAAGGCCCACATTCATCTTCCAAGAGGACTCCCTATCATATATCAAAATGCTGCAGAGGCATTAGAGCCAGCGGTAAATCAGATCAGCTCGTCGGATCATGTCCTTCCCGGGACGACGATGGACATTGAGCGGCTGGTCCCGGCCGGCGTTTCCCACAGGTGGCGCCTCGCCTCCCCCCCGAAAACGTCAGAGCGAATTTACAAATGGGTGTTTTTTGGATAAACTGACCACATATTGGGAACATTACGAATGGGCACTTTCTAGCCTGCCAGCGAGGATGAGATGTTTTCTGGGAAACTTGGCCGTATACTTGAGTGTGAACAGTCTGCTAATAATGGCATACTTAGTCGTTTATTTACTAGGCAGTGTGCGGTGCATACTGTAGTAGCAGGGAGGGAGCAGTACATTTGTATGCGATTTTGAATACAGCCCACCAAACATGTATTAATCCACAACTGAAAGTAGTCTTGAATACGCACACACACACACTTTTAGTCATGCACCCAGCTGTTTTGAGAAATCACTTAGCTTTTTTTTTCTTAGCTTTTTTTTCAAAGATGAAGCTTTATATTTGTGACCTATTTTTAAAGATTTATGTCTTCAGAAGGAACCAACGGGCCGCACAGACATGCTGCAGATGTCTAATTGGGAAGCACTGTGTCTCCACTGTTTTATGTGTATGTGGGCTATCTGCTTCTAAAAGAAGATATATTGTTAATATTGACAATGGTGGATTTTTTTTTCTCCACAGTGTAGTTAATATTTGATCATATGGAGCATGCTAAAATGAATTCTTAGAAGGTCAGTTGACCACTTGCACGCAGACAATGTTCAGAGACTGTGCAACTGTATCACTAATGATATTTTCTGAATAATAAGATAAATGGACTAAGTGTGAGAATTATAATGGTTCTGTAAAGCTCATTAGCGCTCTATAATGCTACAATGATGTTGAATTGGACACAAAGAATAACCGCTGCTTTATAATGGTGCAAACCCTCGCAGTTACTCAACTAAATCATCCCCCCCCCTTCCACATAACAAATCCCAGTTTAACACAGAGATTTAAAACCAAATTGCCTGAAAATGAAAGATAATCGCAATGTTTCACTAAAAGCTCTTTCACACGGATCTTCTTCGTCGAGTTTCTTGTTCTCTTTACCATCCAAGCTTTTTTGTCTTGTGTGAGTTTGAGAGGACTTCAAAGATACACGTGTCAACATCAAAAAATTGCAGGATTATTAAGTAAGGAAATATGTATGAATACAGAGATGAATCTAATTTAGAGGGTGAAAGCGTGTCATTCAAAAAAACATAGGGTTTACATATTCAATGTAATGAATGGTGGTTGTGAGGCATTTCAGCCGTAGTAACACACCTGTTGCAGCAGGGTAGTAGTTGTGACATACTGCAATTCAATCTACACTTCTTTTAAAACTGATAGTTGACACGTTTCCTGCTTTGCATCAGTCCTACGGGGGATTCCTCCACTCCTCCATGTGATAGGGCATCTTGAGGGAAAAGGAGAAGTGTTGTGCTTATAGCCTCGCTGATGGAGGTGCTAACCTCACCATCTTGAGGGGGTTCTCAGTGACAGAGGGAGAAGGACTCGCCCGGAGTGAAGGAGCCGGTGGAAAGCTCATCGATCAAAGGCTGGAAAATGTCAGACACCAAGCACGAGGCAAGAGTTTTCTATGCAGGCCTCACGTCTGCGAAAGCTGCATCTCACACGCCAGAAATATGGATAAGAATGCATTCTGTGTCACTTAAATTAAACAAGTCATCCATAAGAGTGTGAAACACATAAACCTATTTCATACACATGTAGAACCAAATATTGCCTTCAGAAAATATGTACGTGAGTTGTTGTTTTTTACTAGTAGCCTTAATTTGTAGACTACTGGTGAACATAGCAGGAATTGGATATCAGATATTTGTAACCTAACATAGTTTTATAACAATATAACAGATCAGCACATTGCTTGCAAGAATTTGTAATATGCTCAAATTATTGCTCTAGTTCCACGGAATTGTTCAAATTGGAACGCTGCTAAAGTAAACACGTTCCTGCACATGAGAATTTATATCCCCCTAGAGCTTACTCCTTGGCTGTGGAATACTACCAACAAGCTACACTTTATTGAAAAGAATATATGTGTGTTGGGGTAAGTGCGTCTTTGGCACTGTGTCTCTATTCAATCCAATGGCTTAAAGGAGGTGTGTTAGTCACGGTAAACATCACGATAGGAAGATGTATCCTAATGATAGAGATTTTAATCAAAACAACACTTGAATGTGAGGTTCGGAAATATGATTCAGTCGTGGTTGTTGTTGCAGATCGCTTATAATAAACTGAACGGCACTGTAATCAGCAACGACACTTTTTTTACAATCATCTTGCATGTGCTATTCTATAAAATATGTGCCTGGATTCCCTTGCAGGGATTGACTCTGTTTGACGAGAGGCACCTGAAATGTTCCGGAATCTGGCAGATAATTGCACCGTGAATCCAAATCACAAACGAATTATTCTCTCCCCGTCAAATATTCCACCCCTTCAAATTCAACATGAACAAGACTATAGAGGAGAGGATAAAGGATAAGTATTACCGGCAACAGGCAGATAAGAAAGTTATAAAAGCAGTGAGAAAGAGCTTTAAAAGAAGGGAGGAACAAAAGAATGAAGTGGGGAAAGACACAGAAGAGCTGCTCTCCTGTCCAAGCCATTACCCTGCTGCTCCAGACGCTGTAGTGAGGAATGTGTGTACCGTTCAGTGAATTGATCCATCAGTATATGCAACAGAACAAGGCTGACAAACTGCACCCTAATTACTATCTATTTCAATGCAAATATAATCCTTACAAAATGCACTCATTTTCTGGCTAATTTTGCCTAAGATGAATGTTAATCATCAATCCTTTTGCATGCATAGCATTATTTTCCAGAATTTCAATGTCATGCGAAGGAGCAATATTAAGAAGTAAAAAGTATTCAGGGAGTTCTTTTTAGGATAATTACATCATTTTCTGTTCAAATTAGCTCAGTTGTTCAATACTTTTCCTCCCTGCTAAAGGTGCCATCGAAGAACTGATCCAGGATCGGTCTCTCGTGTCTAGATTTCCTGTCACGTGCATTTCGAGTAACAAGACCAGCATTTATGAGAACCCAAAATCCACTTCACAGTGATGTGCTGAACCAGTTTTACTCACATCCACAATGTCTGACGTGAATCAATGAACATGCAGATAAATACTGAAGAAACAGAAATGGTGCTGCAAATCATCCACTTGTGTCAGATTAAATGGAAATACTCAAAAAGCTAGAACTTCCACAAAATCTAAATGTACTTTTTTTTTTTTCCACCGCTGCATTTTGAAAAGAAAAAAACAATATTGAGAAATATTTTTGAAGTTTGATTTGTGAATTGTTGTTTTATTTAATTTTATATTGAATGGCTTGTGTACATCCCTGTTTCTTTGTCTCTTGCACAAGCTCAAGATATTTATTTTTTACTTTTAGTAAAAAACTATATAGAGTTTAATGGTGCTTCAGAGCTTATAGAGTTTTCTATGTGTCCTTTATTGCTTTTATTTGCTAATGTCTCAGCCTGTAGCTAACAAAAGTGTGAGCCACACTTGCTAGGTGCAGCTGAAACCACTCCAGGGTGGACACACATCATTTCTGTCTTTGGCAGCGTGTGCCATATTGTAATCAAACAATGTGAGATCCAAGAAAGAATTTGGAAAATAAAGGGGAGTGTAATGAAGGCCGTAGTGGATGACAGGCCATTTGCAGGTGTAATTTAAATGGCAACAGTATTCTATTTGAACCAGCACCTAATTTTATGAAGCACAATCCCATTGAGCTTTAAATGATGATTTAAATGTGCAAAAAAACAAATCTTAAGTTTAAATGTGGCCTTCAGAGAGAAAAAAAAATGTGGCCACTGTCATTTATTTGGAGGGCAGAAGCAGTCTTGGCAGTAACACAGGGAGACCAAAAGCGAGATGGGAATTTCTGTGACGACCTCACGTTTTTCAACGAGATAAATAAAAGATGACAAACATGGATTATAGAGGCCATTCCGTCTGTGGTCTCCTCTCTTTTTCCGAGTCCCGGTGACTTTGAGAAATAAGCCTCTAAATTTAGCATCAGATTTATCAAGCTGAGGCAATCCAGGGAAAAGAGGAACTTGGGGAATAGAGAGAGCAAAAGAAAGAGACAAGGTTGAAAGGTATCTAAAAGACAGGTGCTGCAGACAAAAAGATTGAGGCTAGTGGAAGGGGGGTAGATGGTGGGAGGGGGGGGGGCGCTTTGTCTGTGAGATCCTGTCCATCACATGCCACACTTTTAGAATGAAAATAAATCTCTACTAATATCCGCCCCACACACACACATATACATGCTCGGAAGACGCAAAAGGAGAAAGAGATGTGAATTTCAATTAAGCAGGTAAGGAAATTAAACTAGTGTTATAGTTATATAAAGTCAACCAAGCCGATAAAGATTCCAATATTGCAAGAAGGCCGGATAGAGGAGACGGGCACACCCACCACAGAGCCAAACGGAGGATAGAAAGAAGGTCAACAGAGGTCACGTGTAAAGCTTCTCTCCCCGTATTTTTCTACATTTCAAGATGACCAACAGTACGCTCTGTAGATCCAAAATTGGAGCCTCATTAATTTCTGAGGGTTGTCAAAGGTAACAGGATAATAACCCGCTAACACAAATCAGTTTAAACGCCACTCATTTTTTTAATCGCCATTGATACAGGTTACACAGGTCACCTCACCTGTAGTTTAGCCATCTAGCATTAAGTCCCGTTGGCAACTAACGAGGAGCAATGGATGAAGTAAAAGGTATTTTGCATGGTGAGTTCAGCTTGTGGACACTCTGTCAAATGGCTCCGTTGATAAGAACAAGGCTATTTAGTTATTGTCATGCATTGAGTTACCATCGGAGCACATCCGGTCTTAAATACCACTTCTTAGTGAAGCACACGGCTAATGCTAATGAATAAAGGAAGCATGTCGTATCTACTCTAACGCTGATATCACTAATGCTTGGAAAAATGTCCCTTTAGGCTACATTTTGAACAGATAAATCATATGCAATTACCGACGGACAGTTATGCAATTAATCATAATTAAATATTTTAATCAATGACAGCCGTGATAATTATCAATCATTTCAGTGAATTATTAGCCACCATTTACTCTTAATGCATTTACGGATGTTGGTGTTTGCTGTTCTATATTCAAGTAGAGGACGTCTACATTATGCTAATTTTGGGTTTCAAACAACATGATTTGGTGCGTTTCAAATCTCTGTATTATTATGAACACTCTTCAGACTTCATCATTTTATTTAAGATTAATCAAAATTTGGCCACAGAACATGTCTTTCCTGGCTGAAATAACTTCTGAGATAAACTCTTGTCAGCAGAATGTCTCGTCAAGATGCCATATTTGTCTAATTTGAAAATTGGAAGCGACACAGTTTGGTTTAGTGACTCGCTCGCATGCAAATGGGTCACCTTTTAGCAGCGAAGGGTTCCATCAAATGAGGTGTGTTAACTTTGGTTTGTCTCCCTCTCTGCTCATTGCTGTCTTCTATTCACGATAAATGGAATTTGTCATTCACCCCGCTGGTTCACCGGCAGGTGTAAATCCAGCATTTCACCTCCCATTTCCTCTCTCCTCCTCTGGTGTCAGATGACGAAGACAACAACTGTGTGCCTAGTGCGAGTATATTGTGAATTCATACTTGTTTGTATAGAAGATTTATATGGTATACCTCAAAAAGCACCCGACAATGGTGGCGTCACATCTGACTGCCGGCGTGCAGACTTTCTGTGGCGCTTTCCGGGTAGAAGCCAACATTAAGCTCGATGCAACAGCAAAATCCACAGCATAATATTCCAAAAGTTGAAGAATTATTCAGTTGCATGTGCTACATACTGGCCTGCAATATACACACAGCACAATGAATACTAAACACCTTGTCAAAATTGAGATTCATCTGCGGTTGGTGTTTATTCATTTACCAATATACACATCTGCTCAGCATTACATGGGAGATTAACTAGTTCCATACGAAGGATTTATCCGAGCAGCAAGTCATCATGCACCTGTATTCCCTAACGACGTATGTAAGGGCTCCCCTCTTAGTCAATTAGTCAACTAACTGGTTGTTACATCCTCATCCCACTGAGCTGTTTTATTCGCTTATTTTATTTATTTATATGTGTCTATGTTGTGCAGATTCTTCAGGGTCAAGTGAGTATCAGGGATATCCATTTCACAGATTATTTAATTGCATGATGTAATCAAACAATTAATGTAACAGACTATTATCAATTTGAGTCTCACCATATTTCCTACAGTGCACGTATGGATTAATATGTTGTAAATGTCTGTATTCATTTTGCAAAAGTTAATGAGGAAAGAAGGTGAAAATAATTTGGAGCAATATAAATGCAAAGCGAACAGAAGGTCAAAGTTGGACTAATTAAAAGTGCTATAAAATTGTCTAGTGCTATAAAATTGCTGCATGCAAGCTATCAAATAGAAATCACAAAACGGCCTCATAGGCAGTTAGCAGCGAGGAAATGAATCTGTCACTTTGCACTATTGTATGATAACACAGGAGAAAATTAAGTCACAAAATAACCTGCTTATATACATATGCATTAAGTCTGTTTGACGTTTTCACTTTCTCCACTTCTTTTCAGCAGCAAGCCAAGACTTTCAGTCTCATACGGGGGTCTTTCCTTAATGGATCACGGTGAAGGCACAGGTGGTGCAAATCCACGGTGCCACCGTGCACGCTTTTGCTAATGTTGTGACCACAGATGCCTGTGCAGCAGTGGCACACCTGCAGCGCTGTCATAAAAGAGGTTGGGTCAGACGGAATAAATTACCGGTAGATGTGGAAGGGGCCGGTGTCAATCACAGTCAATTAAATTATCATTCGCTTTAAAAGCAATGAGCTCCCCACCACGCAGCACAGACGGCTTCTCCATAAATGGGAGTCCAGACCGGCTGCCCTGTGAAACCCCCTGAACGGAGCAAAACAGCTGGGTGTCTGAGCTGGGAGCCGCCAGTAGCATAAGACGCTGGAAATGACGTTGGCTTGAAGTTTTTACTGGATAATCAATTGACAGAATTAACAAAAACTGTGAACGGCCAAAGCTTGGTATTGATGTTATCTCAATATTTTCTTAGAATGGATAACGTGCTAAATTACTTCGGTTATGTGTTGGCTTCAATTAAATTGAAAGCATTTAAATCCTACCTACTGTCCAACAGTGGGTAAAACGTCCCTTTGTTAGAAGATAGTGGCTACTATTTATGATCAGTGAAGTGGGTAGTGTGGTCAGGGTGAAAAGAAAGCGAGTTGTATGACAAGGTCACTGACACAAAAAGACTGTGCCAACAATAGATGTGTGGAGGTTATGGATTAGTATGTTATTGTTTGGCATTCTGTGGAGATAATTAGCACTGTCGCACATTGGGTGCACACAGTATCTAGTCTATGGTTTACTTCTATTGTTAGGGGATAAAAAGTATAAAGACGTGTTTATAAAATAACCACTGCTATTACATTAATTAAACATCAATTACGTGCCTCCTGTGCACTTACATCTGTTGATTTTGCTGCCGTGGCACAAACTAGCTCGACGCTGAAACGACTGCTTTTACAAGGTCCATTTTGTTATTTGCAGCCAAGGCACTCAAACATAACAAGTCGTGTTCATGACTTCTAGGCTTAGAGGCACAGGAGTATATATAAGGTGCTCTTGAAACAACATCACTCTAGGGGCAGTTTCATTAAGCAGGAAAGACATTAATTTTCACTATAATCCTTGGCTGTAAAAATCTGTAAATGTATAATTTAGTTTCAAGTCCAAATGGCTCAGATAATCATACATAAAATTATTGCTTATCATAATGTGTGCCTCCTCTCCTGTAATTTGTGTTTGTTGTACAATCAACCTGCTCTCAGCCTGCGCGAGTATGGCGTCGAATTGATGCATAATTTTTGTGCAAATACGCTGTTCAATGACCGATTCTATTAATACATCTTGTTTATTCAAGTTACACATCACTCATTTACTCTAGCAACCGCATAGGTACAAGTATTTATTCCCTCTGCCGCCGGATTGTGTCTACATCTGAATTAAATACAAAATCTCATCTCTAGGACAGGCACGTAAACAAACAAATACAAATTATGGAGAGCCTACATGAAAACATAACACACATTTATCCAGATGATAAAATATGATGTGGCTGACACTGCCTCCAATGAAAAATTATTGGCATGAGCCAACATGGCAGCAGTATAATCGTGAATGATGTGTGGAAGAGAAAGGTCACAGCTGAGGACCGAGGCATTATGTAGAGGAACAGCTAAGCTCTTTAGCGCCCTGACTTAGATCGAGTAATTCAGTGTTGGAAATGCAGTGTCTTTCACATTTTTTTTAACCATACAGAAAAGGAGACATGTTGCAATATACCATCGCATAAAACTAAACATGCAACTTTGGCTCTGAGCAGGTGATAACAATCATGTCCTTTATTCCGTCTGCTTTTAGGTTGAGCAATTGTATGCTATTATGGAAGTGAATTGGCAACAAGCTCAACATGTGACTGCGGAGGAAAAGCAGGTGAGGTTTTCCCTCCATAAATGTGGAGCAGCGAGCCTGTCTTGTCTGTACGCCTCCTTCCTATCCTGCTTTGTCACTGCTTATCCCTCAGATTCTATCTAGTTCTTCCTATTATCAACAATACCATGCAGATTCTCTGCCACCGGGGCCGTTAGGGAGCTATTAAGCGGCGCCTGGACAGAGTACAAGAATAACAGTCGTCTTTCAGCGGCTCCCACATCAGGAGGAAATCTCAAAAACACAGAATGATGATAGAACTCAGCTAACTTGTATATTTTAAAAACATAAACCCCATTATTTTTTATCATAAGCAATTTGGGAAGCCATTTTTTTCTCTCTTTTTTTTTTTTGCAATTTTGGATATGTGGATTTGTTTTATGTTAATATTGTTGAAACACATATCTTGTCACACTTTTTATTTTAGATATTTTTTTATGATTTTATTTATTACCATATATAGCAAATGTTAACTAAACATCAAAGAATACATGTTACACATGTGTTATTACATCATCTTTATACACTATATTTCCAAGTATTCCCTCTCTGCCTTGACTCATATATAAATTTAAGTGACAACTTGTCTGGGAAGGCTGTCCACAAGGTTTAGGGGTGTGTACTTGGGAATTTTTGGCCATTCTTCCAGAAGAACATTTGTGAGGTCACACACTGATGTTGGAGGAGAAGAACTGGCCTACAGTCTCCGCTCTAATTCATCCCAAAGGTGTTCTATCAGGTCGAGGTCAGGACTGTACAGGCCAGTCAAGTTCATCCACACCAGACTCTGTCATCCCTATATTTGTGGACTGGATAAATTGATTTATATGGGTGAGCCAAGACTTTTGGCAATATAGTGTATGTCAATGACATCAGATATTAGGCCTGAATGATCTATTGTTTAAGATTGTAAAAATCCCTGATGTTGCACTACTTCAAGTTAAAAGACTTTTCTGTGCTACTTTAAGCCATATAGATGCCCTTTTAGTTTTTCAGTTATAATGTATTGTATATAATGTAACCTATGTATAGCATGTTTCTTGTTAACAAATAGAATGAGATTTGAAATCATTTCTTGACCTTGGTTATAAGTCAAGCATAAGTTATGGCATTTAATCTTAGGTAATGGTATGTTGCTGTCATGCTTGTTGAATACTGAATCTCGATCTGAAGAAAATCATGAGTCAAAAATCACAATTCAATTTTTTCCTAAAACCGTTCAGCCTTACTGCGTACAGTATAAAGATGGAGGACACGCGTTCAGAGCCAGAGTCTGCACATTAGAGTCTGTCGGTGGAAGGTTGAGAACTGCTGTCACAGCTGTCAATCATCGTCACAGCCCCTTTTTCTATCCTCACCCTTATTAAGAAGAATTACTGAAATGATAGAAAACATTTCTGGAAAAAATATATTTGCTGTGTAGTTTGATCATTAATTAGGTTCATGTCCCATTCACTAACACTGAGGGGGCAGGGCTTATGATTTTACTGCAGCCAGTGACTGGAGGAGATTGAGAGCCAACTTAAAATAGAGACAAAGGTGTGACACAAAGAAACAGAGCATTACACAGCTTCTGAAAGTTGGAAAAAATAGCACAAGTTGTGAGATATGGATAAAATTAGACTACTAAAATGTTGCCATAATGACTGTGTGTGAGGAGTGATAAAAACCAAAAACGCCACCATGAACTGTCTGTCAACATGACTGGTGTTTGGAGCTAAGCCACTCTACAAGTGCCCTAAAAGTGACACTGTACAAATCTGTACAGGAAATGAGTCCAAGTGTTTTTTTTCAATTAATTCAAAGGATGAAAAGATCTTGAGAGCCTGAGAGAGGATATAGTAGCACATTGGAATCAACTCGTTCAACCAGAAAAAAGGCAACAAACACTACCGGCCTTCACTATTAATCACACTACCAACACTGGCACGACTAATAACCAGGCGGGCTTGTCTTGCTGAGGGAATATCATTCTTAATTTGAAAGACTAGTGCCCCTTACAAAAAATAAAAATAAAAAATAAAAAAAATACAGGACAGCACATAAAAACTACAGAGCATGACCTGTCACACAACGTCAAAGTGAGAAAGAGCAATCTGCGGGATTCCAATATCGTACTCTACAATGACATCTGGATCCAATCATAGCAAAAACACTTCAGTGAGCCGGACAGGCAATCCACCAATCAGACAGATGTCCCCCCAAAAAAATGATCACTTTACTTTTGCAATCAAAAATATACTATAGATGTTCTTTATATACTTTAGATTGAGGAAAAAAACACTATTTTGCAGTTTATGGACTAACTATTTAAACAACAGGTTGAATCGTGACCAAAGAAGCGTCTGTTATTCTCTTCAACAACAAGAAGACACCGAGAAGTCCTTGATCAAGGGTAACTAACAGGAACTATGTGTAGGTTTTCTAAGTGAACAGACGGCTTTGTGCATTTTAATTTTGCATAATCATGATGCAATATTACACTTTCACTATATATATATATATATATATATATATATATATATAGGCGATGCAACACATAAAGGGTTTGCTGAGAGGACTGCCTACAACTCTTCTAAACAGCATCATTTTGTACGACCATTCAAAAAAGTTTATTCTAGACTGGTCATCCTAAGCCAATTTACTGCAGTAATTATTCTCTAAATTATTAGAAAATTGGTGTTAACCCCTAGTCCCCTAGTACCCCTGAAAGGAAAAAAGACATACCAATTGAAAAATTTGTGATATCAATTTATACTAATAAAAATTACTAATAATAACAAATACTTTTACTTTTTGAAAACGAAAAATTTTTCAAAATCGCAGCCGATGATAATAATAAAATAATAATACAAATCTTGTGTTATTATGGACCTTGGACAGTGCGTCTCACTCTTTATTGTACAAATCCCAAACAGCATGTTTGGAAGCAAAAACACAAGGGTGAAGGTGGCGAGAACAGCAGTAATGAGAATTCAGAACCGGACAGCGAGGTGATGCGGCAACAACACAATGGAACTCATCACTCCTGATTAAGCTGGTCGGCTCGTCTTAATTATTTCCACTGTTTCGTTCAAACGCAAGTCTCAAAAAGGTCGCCGTTAAATAATCAGAAACGCATGCCTCATCAGCCTCCCTCGCTGCCGCAGCCACTCCCTCAAGTGATGACTTTTTAGAAGGTAAGCTTGGTTTCCCCCCCACCCACCCCTCATCGGATGGGTGGAGACCTGAGAAGATGGTGTGGAGGGTGGTGGGTGACTGGCTAATCCACCTTTCACGCCATCGGTCAGCGCACGAGTGTAGTGCTGCGGCTGCAGAGGGGCCCAAGGTCAGAGTCACTGTTGGTTTGTGCTGACTGAAGCCACTTACAGTAGATTTACAGTGACACCGTTCTAATGAGACCATTAGCAAAACCAAATGTGATTACACTTACCTGCAATATATTTTTTTACCATAACTCACACACAAAAGTTATTTAAATATTAATTGTAATTTAGTATTTTTCATCACTGATAGAAAAATTTGCCACCTCCCCTGCATTTTTGAATAAATCACTAATTATTTTTTTTAATTCTTTATATGGTTCATGTGTAAATCTAAACAACAAAACTAAAACAGTGACGCATTTTCTCTGATCTAGCCAGAACACATTAATCATGCGTTGTTTCTATCTCTGTGTATACATGTGTGTGTGTGTGTGTGTGTGTGTGTGTGTGTGTGTGTGTGTGTGCGTGTGTACATACAGAGGCTTTGATAAGAGGTCTTGAGAGGTATAGTAGAGGACCATGCCCTGCTCTCCTCTCTGCTCTCATCTCTGCTCTCCTCTCTATCCTGGTTAGCAGGCTGTCCTCATTACTGTCAGTCAGCATCAGGTTTAGCAGTGCCAGGCTCCTGCACAGCCCTCGCTGTCCTCCCTGCCCTGCCAGCACTAGCCTGCCTTATTGCTGCCATTGGTACGCATTCTAAGAACCCCTCGATCCGCTAGAAAACCTAATTACTCTCCGCCCGCAAACCAAGGACACCGGAGCAGAAAAAGAGGGAGGCCGAGGAAAGAGGAATCACACAAAAGTACACTCCATTTATAAGCACTCCGGCAATTATTCAAACAAAATGTGTGGTCATATTACATCTGCTGCAAAAAAAAAATTAATAATCACACTAGCATTCACATTTATTCACATAATTTATCTTTCCATTGAGGGATACGTATTGGCTTAAAATAACGGAGGGTACGTTTTAGAAAAAAAAAACATGCATGAATCAAACGGAGCATCGCTTTGACTGCCCGTTAACTGGGTCACTCAGTTGGTGATTGTGTCTGACCACCAAACAAACAGTCATTCATATGTCTGTGCTCTGGCCCCATTTCCATCTGGAGCAGTTCCACTGAGGCCACTGAAAGCAAAGGAGCCGACGGGTCAGGGATTTAAACCCATCTCCAGCTTCGGCACCGCAACCATTACCCACGGGGGGAAAAAACAACTCCTCGTGTCATCCTCCATCTAACCGAGGATTTATTTATGTTGGCTGCACATCTGGGTTTTTTTTCTTCCCTCTTTCTGGGGTGAGAGGAGAGTGACAGTGCAGAATTCCCATCAAGTCGCTTGTCATTTTTCCGTCGTCTTGGTCAAAGTTTTCCTTCGCTCACTATCAGACTGTCTTCTTGGTCTCAGTGAAATGTCAGTGCATTTAGTGTCACTTGTAAACTCCATTTCAAAAGTGCATTTATTTTGAGGAAAAAACAGCAAATATCTTTTGAATTGGACATTGTGGTCGTACGACGGGATAGGACCTGTGCCATATGCCTTGAAATGCCACATCGGGGTTGGATAATAGACTTCACAACATACAGTTCCTTCTGTCTCTTCCACCCTTCCGTGGGATTTCTGCACAATAGAAATGCCTTAAAATAAGCTATGTCTAATAGAAAATAATCTCCTTTCACTTGATAACTATTTGGGAGGGCACATTGTCATAATCCATGCAGCTAAACAAAGATATTGATATGGCATTGTGTTCCACATTAAGGACCTTTGTCCTTGAATATTCTTTCAGACTCATGCAGCTGTGCAGATCTGAGTCGGAATGGGGATGCTGGTGCTTTTAATAAACTCACAGGGACATTCAAAGGGACTGGCAGCCACGGAGCTTTCATTTTCCCAGCAGTGAGCTGTGTCATTTAAAATAAGGATCATTTTGAGATGGGGAATATCATAATGCTAAATCTAGATCAAATAACTGAGCAAGGTGTAAGACTGGATTTACAAGGCCTCGTAAAAGACTAAATAAGGAGTGTCAGAAAGAGAGGGAAGGAGGGCGAGGACGAGAGACTTTGGGAAAGATGGAGGATGGCGACAAGGTAAAAGAACAAATGGAGTAAAAGTTTTGAACCTGTGTATGAAACTACACACCGGGGCCTTATATTGTATGTATACACAGCTTTTAATGTGTGTTTTTATGTCACACGGTAAGCACAGGGGATACGACTTCCTGCTGCATCATTATTAGACTTCATTAAAACTTAACACTTCAGAACTCATGAACCGCAATACACACGAGACTCTTCCCTGCAGGTGAAATCATAAAGAAAACAGTCCCTGAGAGAGCTGTGTGGGACACACGCCGGTGGAAGTAGTGGGAGTACTGATCAATTTGACATTTGCAGGAAGTGTAGGTAAGCGTGTGCGAGAGAGAGAGGGAGAGAGAGAGAGAGAGAGAGAGAGAGAGAGAGAGAGAGGGGAAGAAAGAAAAAGAAAGAAGTTCTATGGACAGAGGTTGAGAGGCAAAGAGAAAGAGTGAGAGCTGCAGCCAGACACAGCTGCCAGAGATGGAGCAACTCTAACGTTAGGCCCTGGACAGGGAGGCCACAGCCACAGCTGTCACAGGCTGGAGTCAAATTTGGGACAGTGCTTTGATGTTATTTCTGACTGATAGCCTAGAATTACCTCAACCCATAGCAGTAGCACAGTTTCTTCCTCCTCGCTGACATTAACACATGCAGTTTAATATGAGATGTTCCGGGAAAGAAAACTGTCATCGCAAACAAACAAAACAAAAAAAAAGAAAAAAAATCAGAATTTCTGGAAGTGTTGTCACAGCTGCATCTGTTCAGTCTGCATCTATTTGTGCAAAGATAAAATCTTCTCTGCATCCAAAAGACTGCCAGAGACGCGGCGGCGACAACCTGTTCACGACGCCTTGCAAGGCAAACCCCTCCGTGGAGGTGCAGGGGAAAAGGGTTGTGGCCGTTGCTCTGTAAATGGATGCTGCTTCTTCCTTTAATTTCCATAACAAGCCATCAGAACCCATCGCCCACCGAAGTGGCCGCGGTCCCACTGGCAATTAAAATCATGCTGGGACATGCCGCGGTTGTGTGCGACTCCACCGCGGGAAACAAAAGCGGCGGCGGCAGCGGTAATGACGCCGAAAGTTTGAGTGGTAAATCTCAAGCAATGTCAGCGGAAACCGTCGCTTTGATTTCTCCAAGAAACAGAGAGCGGGGCCTCGTTTACATGTTGCAGTATGAACCCTCGTGGAAAATTCTAGACAAAAGGTAGATGGCGAGAAAACGTTTCATCTTCTACATGCAGCAACAACACTGAAAGGCACGTGGGTGTTTTTAAGAACCCACAAAACAAGGATTGGAAATCTTAAAACACGTTATCTTTGACTGTGAACTCAATTGAATTTTTGCATAGGAATAACATTGTATTACATATTTACAGTGTATTTGGACTCAAAAGTGCTTTGTGTGTGTGTGTGTATATATATATATATATATATATATATATATATATATATATATCCTTTAACTATTTCCTATAAAAACCAAGACTTGACCAAGCTACAGACGCTGTTCTCCCAAAAGTTCTTTCTGCAGCATTTTAACATGGAGTGTTCTACCTCCACTGATACACCTTATTTTTTTTAATTACATAAATTATCAGAGTTTAGCGGTTGTACATCACACAGCAATTGTTTTAAACAACATCAACTACAATATCAATGTGATGCTTCACGATCTGTCAGATTAGGCTCAGCTGCTGATTAGGATATTACATATTCAGGATTGTCACATGCAGTGGGGGAAAAGCAGAGGGAATCCTTGCTGTGAGTGATCCGTCATACGTCCGTCTCATCACGATAGTCACCTACGATTCAGGTAGACGCTGGCCTTAAAAAACATTCACGTTTCACAATAAGCAGCGACACATCGTCTAAATATGTATCACTTCAGATTAAATGCAAGGCTGTCTAATTTAATACAGCCTAATGATGATTTACTGCCAAACATCCTTCCTGCCTGTTTCTCTTTAACAGTGGAAGCGTCCATGTTTTAGGGCAGTGTCAGTAAATGCCTGCTGATACAAGTTGTTTTTCTTGTGATCCTGTCATCCCGCCACAAACACCTTCAGTTGTTTACGGTGAAATGTCCTCTGTGTTCACCTTCACTTCCTGTCTGTTTTCAGTATTCCTCTACGTGCTGTACATACTGTATGGTTTCACCGTCCTGCAGCATTCAGCGGCGATGGATCAGTAGAAAGGGTTACTCGAAAAGGGGGGGGGGGGTCACTGCTCGCCGGGAGAAAATTAACGCCGATTGGTCTCGTCACGATTCGCTCCCAGAAGCCCGTGCCACTGAGGCACCTGCCAAGCCGGGCTTCTTTAAACGAGAGCGAAGCCCATTCAACGGCTGCAGAAGCAGCCAGGCCGGCAGACAGTGGAGGGGGGGAGAGGGACAAATGGGAGCCAATGCAAAACAGAGAGGACTTTCCAAAGGGGAACTTCTTTTAAACAGTCTTAAATCAATAAAGCACAAACGCATGGCAATGTTAATCTTCCCGGCTAATCCCATTGCTTTAATATCCTTTATAATCCATGTTCAATACAGCCATTTTTCTTCTCTAACACGCTTGCCCTATAGCCATTCTCCAAATCATTGGTACAAGGCTTTTTGCGGCGCCACAAATTTTGTTGTGGTGTCATTGTTTCACCGGGTTATGAATCACACGCAGGTAGAATGACAAATCTCTACAAGTCCTGTAGAACAGCTCAAAATATTATATTCCCTTGTCTGAGTCATTGTAACCACGACAGCGAGAGGAGTTTCTCGTTCGCTTAAAAAGAGCCTTTTTATGGCACCATAGACTTTTATGAGCATGGCTCAGAAAAAGAGGAAGTTAAAGTGATATACTCGCCATGTAAGAAAATGCGAAACACTGATAGTTTCTCAACCATATGCCGATATCCTTAAGTCACCATGTGCTCCGGCTTTGAAAGCCTGCGCTGCCAATTCCTCATTTGAAACCTGAACAACTCTTTAACTATGCTACTCGCTGATCCACTGGGAAGGAGAAAATATATTATCGATTTCCGCCTGGTTCAGGTGGGAAAAAGCAGTGATATTGATGCCGAATAGCGCTACACTATGCTGTGCTATAGGCTGCACAATAAAGGCTGGGGGATGGTGTGAGAGGGCATGTCAACAAAGCCCTTGACTATACGCCACAGCACCATCTCCGCACGTTGAATATTTAATTGTCCATAGAACCGCTCACGACCAGTAATCAAGAAGAGAAAAAAGCCATAGCGAGAGATAATAGACACCATAAACCACAGTTCCAGCGTGATTGGAGTTCAGCTTATTTTTCAAATCACCCATTGTTTCAATGCTAATAGTGACAATTTCTACATGCATGCACCACAATTAGGGATATTTCTAAATCACTTATGTAATTCAATCCCATTCAACTCGCAAATGCTACAGACAACAACTCAATAGTCTTGTAATTCAGCGAGTAAATGCAAAGCGTCACTGTCAGTGAGAAGTAAGTGATCATTTCTTGCAAATTCTGTCGGGCTAATATCAGCCTCTTCACAAAAAAAAACAAATTAATGTGCACATTTAGAAACACAGCAACAGCCAGCATGAGAGAGAGACTATTGAATCCACTTTCTAATTTTTCCTGTCTTCCAAAATAAAACTGTAAGTTTTCAGAGCACTGAAAAAGACAATAACGCTTGATTTTATACAGTTGCAGTCTAAAAACTACGATGAGGGATGAAATGCAAATATAAACGAAACACGGCAAAAACATCTAAACAATGACGTAGATATAAAACAGTAATACAGAAAAACAACATTAACTCAGTCATGCTGAAAATTTCCTTGAAGTCAAATATATCTGACTTTAATTGCTTTTGTTTGTTGAAACACAGACAAGGTGAGAACAATGTAGCCAGACAAGGTATTTCTCTTCAAAAAACAAACAGACAACCGCTGCCTCTTTGTATCTGCCGTGTGAGCACACAGAATTAGGTAAGGTAGTGACATGAGACATAATCATTTTCTTTGAGCAGGGTCGGTGACCAATTTATTCTTACCTTAGGCTGGGCGCGACGGGGAAAGGCAACCTTAGGATCAATCTGAGAACGAGAAAGAGAATAGCAAGAGGGTTGTTAAAACGAAAAGCTGGGATATTTCAAGGGTGAAAAGCAATAAACAGCTGAAAATATTTTCGAGAGCTCAGAGCACCAGGAGCGCAACCAGTCACAATTTTAATCATCTCTGATCAAGAGTAAATACTGCGCTTTTAATATTCAATAATAATTTATTGGATTCATATTTACAAGAATTGAAGATGTACAAAACTACATAATCAGCATAGACATGCATTTTAAATATCTAAATGTGCACTAAAGTGCCCGTTTTAAAATGTCTAAACATAAAATAATGTGCCCTTTTATAAATGTCTACACTAGCCATCATGGGAGGTGAAAACACAAATACTCCAGATTCCACTAGAAGAAGAAATGCTAAATGCTGACCAAGAAATGCCCTGAAACATTACTACTGCAATTACTTTTATGTTGGACCTTCTTTTTGCTCCATAAATTTTGAGCCACAACTGCATCTCACAGAAAAACATAGAATTATCTGGCGCTGACATGGTGTTAAAATGCAACAGAACACAGGAAATGTCATTGACTTCTCGGGCGAGGCCCCTCAGACCCCCCCGGCCCCCCCCTTTCTGGGAATTATTTCCTTCTAGCCTCTATGCGTTCTTCAACGTCCACAGGTTAAATCACTTATCCTCACTACCTTGAGTAGTCCAGTTAGACTAAGGTAATTTTTAATAAACATAGATTTCCTAAATAATATACATAAAATACAATGTAGGTGTCCTTTTTTTTCCTTTTTGCCCCTGCCTTTTAAAATATCTGTGCATGCCACTGATAGTCAGCCTGAGCTGATACAGAAAGCTCTGCTTTTGAATCTCAAATCAAAGCTACTGTGAAGAGCTGTCAGAATTATTATGCTGTAATTAGGACAAATTAAGTGGCATGCATGACACAACAAAAATGGTAAGAAGCAGATAATTTTAACTCATAATTCTAATTTGTAGGACCCTGCCGGGCCAAAAATAAAAAATCACACCTTACTTTCCCTCTGTCGTTTAATCTGTTTAGGGTCAGCCAAGTCAGAGTTGGATCATGGTTCGCTTACTGTCCTCCATATTATTTTTCCCCTTTGTAATTTGCACAACCAAACTGTTGTAATCTATCATTTTATTGAATATTATTAAATCAATTTGTGAATCAGTGACCAATTCTTCTGTAAAACACTATTTGATGCACAATGCACTGTCAGATTGTCATTAGTCTGTATATGAATCCCTGTATGTGAAAGAGTCACTCATTTAAAAGCACAGCAATTACATTCTAACAAACATTTGGTTAGATAACTGGTTCTATGCCATGTTAAATGGTATAATGTGAAAGATTTAGCTGAATTCAGTAGCAACTAGTGTAAAAAACAGGACAGGTCCAAAGTGTGTGAAAATTTGGAGCATGTGAAAGACGACCCCAGGAAGGGGACATGTAATCTCTGCATGTCGTCTGTCAACCTCAAACATGATTTGTCATGGTAAACATGTAAACAGCCTCTGTTGGTAACAAGCACCTAGCTTTGGTCTAGCAAAAATAAATCATTTTAAAGGCTCTTTTTGTACATGTTAACATTTTTACTTCTCAGCATAGGAACTCAAATCATGTTGTGATGCCCCCAAAAATTGCCAGGCTGGCTATATTCACACTGCAGAGCTTTATTCTCACTTCAGATGTTTTTTTTCTGTGAAATTAAATTTTTCTTTTGCAAGGTCATTCACATTTCCAAATAAATGGGACTTGCATGTGATCTCCATTGTGAAATTAAAATGCCCCAAAAGTATCCCACACACGTATTGGAGGACACGACGACATCACACACAGCGGGCGAGCTCAGTGTTTATGGAAGGAAAAATGGACGCCAGATTTAAAAGGTTGCTGTCCTACCAGACCCAGATGTGTACAACATATTTGTTTTAAGGAAGAGATTAAGGAAGAAAAGAGCAGGATTTGCAACTAATGACCATTTTCATAGTAGATTTGTCTATTGATTATGAAAAAAAGTATTAATCAATTAAATGTTTGGTTCATAAAACTGAAAAGACCAACAGTCCACAACCCAAAGATCATCAGTTTACTATTATAGAAGACTAAAGAAACCACAAAATAATTACATTTGAGAAGCAGGAAGCAAAGAATTCGGACATTTGCTTTTTAAAATTACTCAAATTGATTATCGAAATAGTTGGTGATTAATGTGATAGTTGTCAACTAATCGACTAATCAACTAATCGTTGCAGCTTTAACTTTTGACTATGGTTGTTGCTTTCTTCAGCTTCCACCTACTTCAGCGCAGAATAGTGATGTTTGGCACTTTTGTTAGTGGTCAGATGAATGTGACCTGGCCATTTAGACTAAAGTCATAAGTCAAATGATAAGACATCCACTGTTTTTAGGACATTGCCAAGTGGTCTGAGTCACATGTGAAAAAGATCAGATCTGTGTCGTTCACACTGTCATTAAAGGATCAGATGGGGGTGGGTTCTGTTCTGTTGGCTTTTTTGGTTTTGAAATTGAAAATGCGATTCAGTTCTTAGAAAAAGCAGCGACGTCGATCTCACCGCCGTGCGCCCCCCCATCACCGAAACTGGTGAATCAGGGAGCAACTGAAACTACCGCTGCTGGTCCACATGCAGCTGCTGAGTGCCAGGCAGTTTCTGGATGAGAGACCAGGCCAGGACCAGCCAGGGACGAATCAAAAAAGGGAAAAAAAAGAAAAACACACACACTTGCGAGTTATACTGCTCTGATCCGAAGCCGTTTACGGGCAGTGGGTGATCTCAGAGTTCATTTTTTTTCAAAGTTTGAGCAGCAGCAACAGTGAGTGAGTACGAGTCTGTGTGCGTCTGTCTGTTAGCACGTTGTTTAGCAGAGCAGCTGCAGCAGCAACAATGGCCTCTCAGTCCGCCTCTGCGGCTACTGCCAGGCAGGCTCGTCCTTTATATCGCTTTATATGTACCAACAGCGTCAGGTAGAACCCACTTCACTGCCACGTGGTAAAAGATTTTCACAATAAAAAATACTTCAACCTAAATTTGAATTTGTTGGTTTGACATAAACATGAACAAGAAAAATGTTTGTTCAAATTGCAATTTATAGAGCCGAATGAAAGACTATCATTCATTGCACTGGGGGACGTACTTTAAGAAACTACGGGTTAGTTACTGCTGAATACTGTGTGCAGATTTCTTTCCGGACCAAAATATTGGTGGTGAAGGAAAAAAAAAACAACACTGTTCAAAAAAATAGGGCTATTGAGGCCAGCCATAGCATCATTCTGCTGGTCATAGTCGCTGTAGAGACTCACTTTTATTTTAGACAGGATTCACTGATTGAATATGACAGGGAGAAAATGAGAGTCTGAGGGCGGCGACGCCTCCAGATATTGCCAAATAACCAGGAGGATGCATCAGATCAGCCCAGTTCTCCATCTTGTGCTTGTTATGTCATTAGCTTCATTTTCCTCATTAATTCCACTGGTATGAAGGTATGTGGTCGGGGGTCTCATCAGCCTTACGACGAAAGGGAACAATCTCAAGCAGCAATGCCAACCTAAATTGTCCTTGTCTGGATAATAATGAATTTGAGACAAAGAATCCCCCCTCCCAAAAAAAGGTAAAGATGCATATTTTGTTTGGCAGAATGATATTCATTTATTTTTAACACAATTTTGCAGGGTATTTTTACAGTTAGTGTACTGATTTAAATCATTTTGTAAAAGTTACTCCTCCGGCACAGATGAAAGATATCTCACCCTGCTGTGTAAAACAATGAAAGGAAAATTAACCAAGGAATATGAGAAGAAAAAAGAAAGACACCATCTGCACAGATCAATTAAGCCAATGAGACTGAATACGTTTTAATGTGCTTGAAGAGAAGCCATGATGTGCAATGTCATTGTCATCTTTTCTGTCAGTCTCAGTTATTACTGTTATCTCTCTAAATCAGGTCAAAATGAGATATGAATTCAATAACACCTGGGTACGGCAACCCTGCTTGTAATGAATTTCATTTAAGGATTTGTTTTAGCACTTAGCCCCAGGCATAACTAATTCAAACTCAATTATTTTGTAGCACCCCATTTGAACAAAGACAACATGTTATGCTGTGAATACCAAAAACCTACACTTGGTAAATCTATCTTAGTTCCTAAGACTATATAAAACCTATTAATCTGCATTTCATCACACTAGGTTAACTCTTTTTTCCCCCCTTTCCTGCTGATCATTTCTTGTTACCATGAATCCTGCTCAACAAAAGAGCACTTTCCACAGCAGCAACGGAGGTCATATAGCTATTATGATTCTCAAAAACAGGCGATTATATATGCACAATTGTGTTAAAATGGGGGCTATGATACTGCAGATTGTCTAAATCACACTCAAAGCAATGCAGCCAAATTAGGCAATGAGGACTTACTAACCAATCCTTCTGAGAAATGCTGTAGCAGCACCTTTTTAGGTCACAACTTATGATGAATGACTCCTTTGAGAAATTTGAAATCAAGGGCACGGTGGATGTGGCAATTGTTTCCCACCTGCTTATACATTCATGTGCATGTGATTTTTCATGTTGAAAGTGCCTCCATACTTAAGGCCCACAGCTAAAACGTGCATTCCCCTTTGCACTGGATAACCACTCAGTTGAACCAGAGATTATGTTGTCTCGGTTTCACCTGATACTTCCTTCCTGAATACACATACCATCAGGTTTATGACCAACCAGTGCTTGATGCACAGTTGTTGCAGTAATTCTACATTCAGTAGAAATGCTATAGTGTTCTTGTCTTTGTACCTGACACAATACCAGTGGTGTAAACTTACTCAATTGCTGTACCTAAGTTTGATTTTTAGGTACTAACTCACCAAGTAGTGAATATTTCTATTTGATGGTACTTGATGCTTACACTGCAGCTTTATTTTTTTTACTATTAAGATTTCCAATATTTTCTCTTAAAATTAATAATTAATAATTAAAAAAAATGAATACTCTTTTTTAACTAGTGAATTACTATGCACTTTGTGTGGAAGGTGCCATATATTAATATGGACTGTCATTGTTATTAATCTGAAATTGACTCCACTTTGAGAAACAAACATTTAAATATTCTTGCATAATATTAAGTGGAAGACATGCAGTATAATATATTTTAAGATATACAAGTACTTTGGATACTTTAAAGTAAACCTTGGTGATAAAACCTTTGTATTTTTACTAGGGTGACATTCAATTCGGGACTTGTTCATGTCATTTTTTGATAACAGTCTTTCTACTTTTGCTCAATTAAAAAACATTGTCCTCCCCTGCACAAATCCTGCCACTACATATTAGTAGTTTACTTAGCACATTTTGGTCTATTATGTTTTTGGATTATTCAACATGCAACATCTTTAAGCATATTGTCTGTGGTTTGGTGAAATTGATTCTGTGAACAAAGCTCATTTCAGGGAGTACTAAAAAGCATGTTTAAAGAAAAAAAACACACACACACTTCAGCAACAGAACAACATATTAAAGTTCATAAATTAGAGACAGATAACTGTAAAATAGGAAGGTAGACCTCCTATCCAGCTGCAGCCGCATGTTATCATCTGGTAGCAGTAAAAGTACTTTATTAATCCCCCTCTAGGAAATGTATTTATCGTGGAAACATCTGAAGCAGGGCACACAAACTAAACAGCACATAAACCTGACTTGGAGCAGAATGAACAATATGCTCTGAATCTGAATGTGCTCCACCTTCTAACATTGCATTTTATTGTTTTTCAGAGTAGCTGCTCAAATGGAAGAAAGCAGTGCTATTTAGCATCCAACACCTGGCTTTACCTTTTATTACTATTTTCATAATGCGGACGCATGAAGGTCATCGGCCATTGGGGGATTGTAATATTCATTACAAGTCGAAAGAACCTTTACTTGGATTAACTTGATTGATGTATGTCAACATAACAAATAAACACACACACACACACACACATATATATACATATATATATATATATACATATATATATATATATATATATATATATATATATATATACATATACATATATATATATATATATATATATATATATATATATATATATACAAACTGATTATATCCATTGTTGTCCAAAGTCATGTTGGACAGGAAGATATGACCAAAAATACTTTATTTTAATAGACAAAATTATTATAATTAATAGAATAATGTGATAAAATTCAAATGGTTATCAAATGCATCATTCAATAATTATATATTCACCAATAATTTGACCTTTTTTATATAGAATCCATAATAAAATCTCCTGCTAGACCTTAGGTCCATAAAATGTCAGAAAATAGTGAAAAGTCCATTACAGTTCCCCACAGCCCAATGTTACATCCCTAAATGTCTGGTTGCATCAACCAAGAGATAATCAGTTCATCTGTATGTTTCACTAAGAAAAACAATTAAATCATCACATTTAAGAAGTTTTTTGCTTTAAAAAATTATCAAAAATAGTTAAATAGTGATTAATGTTCTTTCGAGTGACTAACCTTTCAACTCTAGTGAGAAGTATTTTGTTCTATTTTAATAACTGTCAGAGACTCCAGTAAGAAATAAAGCAGAATTTAAAACAAGGTTCATCAAAAATAATCATAATTTTGTCTTTAAAAATTACATTTACATTATTTCCTGTATGCTATAATCTCATGACCACTTTGATTCATAAAAAGAGCCCTTACTGGGAGGGTCCTGACCCCCCAGGTTGGAACCACTGCGTTAGGTTAGGATTCTTGGCAGCTGTTATCTACAAATGTCCATAGGGTGTATGAGAACCTTTTTTTCCAATGACTGTAGCCATCTGACGGCTAGCAGTACCTGTTATGTACAATGTATTGGCATGTGGTATCATTTCCAAAGGGCTCTGCGGTTAATTACAGTACGCCCGCTTATTGTAATACCGATATCTCAGCTAAATCTTAAGCGTCTCACCATATTTCCAGGTTTCAGTTCATGAGGAGCACAGGTGGATGGATGGTGACATGCTAAAGATGCACCGGTGAAGTATGGCACACAGCTTTAGTCTTTTTCTATTACAGGCCTCCCCGGTGGAGCACTTTGAAGTATTTGCTCACCTCGCAGCCTCTTTACATCCCCCTAACAAGAATGATTCAATCAACTGAATAACATATCAAATGTTTTGGTTCTAATACACCTTTGGTAAATTGATATGTGATCTCACACAGATCATACAAGCTAGTGTGTCAAAGTAGTAAATGAGAACAGACAGAGAGAACCCCCCTCCCCAAACCATCTTTTATCTTCCACAGCCTTTTACTGCAGGGTCTCCAAGGGACACTTGTGCATGCGACTGTGGGGGATCAGGGCACAGAAACAGCATATATCTGAAGTTCACATCTTACAAAAGGATTTCATATATTAATGCGGCTCTTGGGTAAACTCTGTGCTTCTCTATTAATACGTACTGTATCCGCAGCAGCATGATGATGTGGTGTTTAAGCTAAAAGGCACAAAAAAAAGAAAAAAAAGGGGCTTATCAAAGCTTGCAGCTTCTCTGAATTTAAGTGCGTGAGGAGGTCCACAGGTGTGCGCGTGTGATACCAACGGCGCAGACGAGAAATTAAAACATAAATGTTTCATATCACTGCTGTCAATCTTTATTGATCTCTGCCGTGGAAAAACACCTCGAAAAAAGGCAGTTTGTTATGCTTCTCAAATTAATAATTAGAATTTTAGCAATGTCACGCTCAACAAGCAAATTGGCCTTTTTTTTTATCCCTTCAACACCATTATGATCTAGATTCACTGGTATTTCACAAGGTATTACATCGCATCTGATGTTCCTCCGTGCACCGACGCCAGACAGATACAGCATGAACTAATAACGCCTTCAGCCATAATTAACTGCTGAAGACGGAGCACCTGCTGTACAAGAGCAAGTCAGAGTTTAGCTCATTGATTCGACTTTGCTTTCAAATCCTGTCTGATGAATAAGGTTTAAGATTTATCCAGAACAGCTGCTCGTTCGCACCTTTTCCCTTCCTTTTCCTCTCGGAAATTATTCGCCGACCTCACTTAAAGCATCAAAACTGCAAGCACAAGTTGACCTGGGGTCATTCAATAAAAGCCGGAATTACCACAGAACCACCAAAATGTTTACTTTACGAGAAAACATAGATGTTGCAAAAAATTAAGATCAAAACTGTATTCGTGCACAGTTTAAACTGATGCATGGTGTCACACTGTCATGGACAAATTCATCATCAGCATTAAAATTCAGCTTGCTCTGATAAATATTAGATTCCAATTTATATTAAAAATGTAATTCTAACTGCCTCACATAAAACAATAAGATAGGCTAACCTGGAATCAGACAGGAGTCAATCTGCCGCCTTGTAAAGCTCTCAGCTGTTTCTTCTTAAATGCAAAGTAATGTCGTCCTGATCTCCTGTTCATACCGGCATGCCTTGAACATCTTCGGGAACAGATGCTGTGAGTTGCATATTTCTAAACTGAACAAAGCGTCATGAAAAATGGTAAATATGTTCTGAATTACCAGCATGTGTGTTTGAAAGCCCCAGGCTGTGCTTCCCCATATGTCTCATTCACATTCATCCTGGTCTGAGTGTTTCAATAACCGGACAGAAAGCAGAACGCACAGTGGAAAAAATAAATAAATAACTAAATAAAACACAATACCAAGAAAAGAGAAAAGATTGCAGTGGCGTGCCCGTCTTTACCCATCTTGGTATTTTGATTTATGATCCGATTTATCTCCCTTAAGCGTGAAATCAGGGAAAATCTTCACTGATCCAGATTCGTACTCTAATGCCTCTTTTGTGTTTTATCTACAACAATTTTCAAAAAATATTTAATTGTCCGATATTGCAATTGTGATATGATTTTCAATATTAGGGGCAATGATAATTTTTACATCTTTATTCTTATTTTTAATTTCAGACATTAGGATGGTTACGGTGTGGCTTTTACGAAATCAGGGATAGGCAAAGATATTCTGCAGACTGATGTGGAAGCCAGGACAATTTTTGATTTAAAATTGTAATTTGACACACGGTTTACCTTTAATAAATATTCAAAATTGCAGTAGACCATAATATATTATTCATCCCTGGTTTTAACTATTACTAATTAGTGGTTACTATACTATGTATTTGTGTTTGTCACAAACCCAAAGGCTCACTGATTTAATTAACACATCCAAATATATATGTAAAATAAGATTATATAAAAAAGAACAATAAATGTAAATTGGGTACAATTTCCACTTTCTCTGTATGAATACCCATGACTCAGTTTATTCAGTCACAGCACCTCCAGCCACTCAGAGCCAGTTCTTTCAAGGTTACTAGGGACAAAAAAACACAGCTAAAGATCCATTCAAGCGTTGCAAAAGTAGGAGACCTATATCAAATCAAACATCTGCAAACACATCAGTTAATTTTTCCCATTACAGCCGAGCAACTTCATAAGCGATATGACAGATCCTAATGCAATGTGATCTTGATAGTGTGAATGTTAAGATATACAACTGCGCGGCAGATACCGCCCGGTGACTAATGGCGAGGAAAACAACACAGACAGCTGCCTTAGGATTGCACTCTTCTACTGCACGGATAAACAACGGCACATTAGCAGCTCTGAAATATCAATTTCTGCATGTGTTTATCTTATTTCAGCTTTGGTATGTCAATTACTCTGTCAAACATCCATTCCAATACACACAAGCTGCGAACCACATTGCCTCAGTTTGGGCTTTATCATGCAAAAGCCATCAAATATGATAAGACTAGCAGCAGTAGTGTCAATATATTACAGGTTAGGGAGCTTATGGACAAAATACATGACCAAAACACTAACAAAAAAATGTTTCATTGAGACCAGACAGGTATGCTAATTCAAATTGGCTTCATATCTTTTTAAATGATATTTTAAATGTCAAATATATTCTGTTAATGGTCGTTAAAGCTACTTATTGGGGACAGCCTGACAGCCTGGGGGTTGAAAATGCCGGCCTTGTAATTACAAAGTCCCTAGCCGGGCCTCTCTCTCTGCTCATTTCTTGTCAGCTGTCTATTATATGCAATCAAGTATAGGTAAAACAAATGTCCCCAAAATGCACTGCCAAGACATATTGATTTTTTTAGAGCAAAAAAATAAATAAATAAATACTTGACAGATGCAATGATAAATACAATTTTAAAAAAAGTTTCACAACCAGTCACGAGTGACTTGCCAGTTGGGGAAGGACGGATGTGCAACAAGTTCAGAGAAGTTTGGCCGTGGCAGCGCACTGAGGCCACAATTCAGAGAAAATGATGATTGGATGTCAGACTTTAAAATGTCACTGTACAGTCCTCAGGCTGAGCTGCTGTCAAATCTGAAGTGCATGGCATAAGTCTGCCAAATATGACCTACTGTCTACAATAACTGTGTACCAAATGGTAATTTTACATCCTTCCTTTGGCATGAAGATTAATATGTTACAAAGGATTAAATAACATGTTTTAATTCTGATAATAATATGTTAATAATATTTCATATTCTGACTGTGACATTTTTATATATTCTGCAGGTTTAGGTGTAATAATTTTAATATAAGGAAAAAAAGTATTTTTTTCCACAGCTATATGTTCATAACAAACTATTCTTGATCTAAATAAGTCAGTTGCAACACAGAAGTATTTAGGGATGAAGATATATGAGCAGAAAGTCCTCGGGTTAAATCCAACGAACAGCTTAACAGAATAACTAAAAAGTGCATGAGGAATTTAACCCTTTCCTGCTGCCACTGTTCTCGCTCGCTGCTTATGGCAAGGCTCTGAACCCAGGAGCGCTCCGGTTGTCATGCGGCAGAACGAGACTGGTTATGTGTCGGCTGAGTCTCGGATGTTGTAAAGTATATTTTTATGTGCAACCTTCGCTCACAGGTACCATTCCGACCTTTGCCGTGAATATACGCTGTCAAGCTGTCACAGAGATGTTCATTCAAAGTGCCTACTTTGAAATTACCAAACTGCTCTAGATTCTGGATCAAATAATGTTTGTATCATTACCTCTTCAAGCAGAGGCTCTACCTGCACCTATGCAGGTTGATCTTACTTATTTTAGGGACTGTCACATGCTAACTATATATTTACGAGCCCCATATCATATATTGATTCAGTGTTATATATATTTTTTACAATGGAATATGTGCCTTTCATTATGGTAAATAACTAATTTTAGTATAATATAAATGCTAAACACATAAGCCCCTTTGGAGAAGTAAAGCCACTGCTCAGAAAGCTCAAATAACCACATTACAACAAACAGTGCAGTTGAAAGATAAATTGAAGGAGAATAAAAGTAAGATCCACTTCCCAACAAACAGTTTTCTCAGCACTGTGCGGCTCACACTTGAGCTCAAGAATATGAATACAAAGAACAACGAATCTTAAAGGGCTGTTATTGTTGGAAAACAAGACAAAATAGCTTTGGGATAGATTAGGGTGACGGAGGGGGCCCCTCCTGTGCTGCAAAATCATTTGAAATTGTTTAATTTAAAATTTTGATATTATCGGCACAAGAGCGAGCGTGTTCCTTGTCAAACGAGGAATATGTGGTCATTAATAATGCTGATTTTATGTAAACGGCTTCTGAAAAAGCCGGCTGGAGTACGGGGGGAATCTGTGCTGTAAGGAAAGAAACAATTTAGAGAAATCTAAACAATTTTTGCTGAATAAAATGGCAGGCAGATATGCTCGATATAAGCCCAGTTTTTTTTTAAACGAGTTAAAAGAGGCTGTAACACCAGATCCTTAAACTTACATTACTTGCCATGTCCTATGCAGATTCAGAAATTTCTGAATATCCTCATTATATTAAGAATAGAATCAATATGTCTTTTAAAATAACCCTAAAAGTCAAAGTCAAGATATCACAAAAAATACTCTTTTGTAAGACTATGTGGGCATATCTGGATATCAGTGACCGAGCAGAAATCCCAGCTCAATATATAGAAGGGTGGCAAATTAAAGGAAACACACAAATGAATGAGTGGAGAAACAGAATGAATACTGATGCTTTCACACAGGTGCACTGCATGGTACAATTGAGCAATTAATATCCAATCATGCCCTGTGGAATGTATACAACTGCCGAGCAGAACCAGTTGATTCTGATTTTCATATCGGGCTGGCAAGAGGAAATATCTAAGTGAAGGAAAAACAGGAGACAACTCTTCCCCAGGTGACTGAGAATGTCAATGGAGGACGTGATCGGACCGTGTCAGCAAGAACAGTCTGTCGACAATTACACAGAGTGGGATATTATAGTATGGTTGCAGAGCATAAACCCCTTATTACAAAGACAAATGCACATTTTGAAAGTTCAGCTGTGCAAAAAAAAAAAAAAAAAAAAACAGAGGTGCTGATCTACAGAGAAAAAAGTAATAATAGATGATTCATCTATCGCCATATTCTTGACAAGTGGGGGACAAGGAGAAGGGTACAGATCTGGATGCTCGGCCCCTACAGTGAGGGGTCTGGTGGTTCTGTACATGACGTGGTGGTGGGGGGGGAAGGATCACTGCAAAATCAATAGAAAGTTTATCCTATGATGAAACATGTCTATCCTGATAGGTGTGGTCTATTACAGGATGACAATTCCGTCCGTGAAGCACCGGAGGGGGGGGGGGTCACTGAATATAAAAATCATATTCTGTAGCCTCCGCAGACACCAGATCTCACCACAATTGAACACCTATAGGAGATGTGTCAGACAGTTCTCTTCACCACCGTCATCAAAACACCACAGGAGGGAAAACCTTTTTTTTAAAGAACGGTGCTCATCCCTCCAGTAGAGTTCCAGAGATCTAATCAATCACTACAGACGTCTCTCAAAAAATGACTTGCATGTTTAATTATTCATCCACTGACAAATTTAAAAAGGGCCAAGTACAATCCACAATAGTTCAAACCTTTTATAAATGAGTGTGTGGGTATTTGCGCATGTGTATGGATAAATTACCTTCTTTATGTAGATCCATTTAGATGACCCTAATAACTAAACTTGTATTTATTACGGTAAATTTATGACACAATATTCCTTGTGCATCGCTGCAATGCTGTGCATTTATAAAAAAAATCTGATTTACATCAAGCCAATTAGTTTAAATAACATATTTGCTTTTGAAAAAATGAGGTAGATTTATCCTGATGTAGTTTAGAGATACAGATCTGAAATGTTTGTTTCCCCCCCTCACACACACAGACAGTGTCAGTGCATCAGGTGTGATACAATGCAATGTTTGCTGGGTCAAACAGTAGCGAGGCAGCGGGCCTGAGACAGCACGCCCTACAGTGGAACATGAGCCATGTGCGCACACTGCACATGTGGCTGCAGCAAAGAAGGGGGCGTGTCCGCCCAATTCATCCAGCGAAGTGAAAGTGAACATATAATAGTCACCCTGGAGTTGTGCTTTATTGCCAGACTTGATGTGTTGAAAGGACCATCATACAATTATCCCTTATCCATGACCTTGATCCAAGAGGTGTTTCCCCATAAGGCCTTATGGCGGTGAAAAGTCACTGTGTCAGGACATGGGGTCTCCAATGGAACAATGGCGCACAAACCACAAAACATGCAAAAAACACAGATATAAATCAAATGAACTCACCGTCTTTGAGTCTAATTCATGGTGTTGTTGAGCTAGGACTTTATCTACACTGGCAGCATCTGTAAACGTAACAAACCCAAATCCTCTGCAAAACAAAGACACAAAGACAAAAACAACAAAAATGTTAAAATTGCAAAAAAAGGAAAAAATGTATTTTTTTTTTTATTCTTTTAAATACAATCCAAAGACAATTTTTGCATGGAACAACAAACTGCTTAACGACTAGACATAATACGGCTATGACCTTATCATTGCTACACCAACAATGTCTTTGTAAATGATAATAATAATAATAATTCAGACTGTGGACGTCCTGTCGCAGATCGGAAACTGAAAGTGGGGACACTGCTGATCATTATTTGGCATGTTACAGTGTGAGACGACACCACTTCCAACATTGTGGTGCAGTCACAAAGTCAATGTCAAATTGCATTCGGCCGCAGCTTTACAGCAGTGAGCATTTAAGCTTATCTGGCTCGCCGTGAAACCACACGCAGGCGCGCGCGCACACACACACACGCACAGGGGACGCGCACGGGCACAGAAACACACATACACGCTGGATTAACACTAAACACGGACAAAGTGAGCGATATCGCTACATGCACTGGGAAGGAAAAGTAAGAAAAAAAAGCCCTATATTTACCTTGAGCGCTTTGTCGTGGGGTCTCTCATCACCATACATTCTCTTATTTCTCCGAATTTACTAAAATAGTCTCTAAGGCTGTCTGTGGATAGAGAAAATATGTCGGGTTATTTTTTTTTTACAGAAACATATGGGCATGCTGTTGTCACTGCATATTTTTCAAAGAAAAAAAAACACCCCGCGATGCGCATAGGGGTCGAATAGAGGACTTCAGATGGACGGAGATCAAAAATAACATCGTGCGCACACACTAGTGAGATATCCCATACAGACAGTACAGTACTGCACAGTGCACATTCGTACATAACACCCGCCAGCAGCGGCTACAACGAGCACTCAGTCACAGCGACAAAACACACACACACACACACACAACAAGAAATACCGGACACGGTGTTAAAGAGGAATAACAGTCTCACCTGGTGAGGTTTGCCAGCTGAGGCCACCGATAAACATTTTACTGTAAGGGGAAAACACAACAGAAGTGAGTCCAGATGTCAGTTCGGCCATTTTGACGACTAACTACTTCTAAAAGCGACCTTAAAGGCTAAAGGAAGACTATGAAAACACATACGCGCTCAGTAATTATGCTCTATATCTCGGCTACGTTCAAGTGTTTGAGTGTGTAGGTGAGTGTGTGTGTGTGTGTGTGCGTATGTGTGTGTGCGCGCGCGCGCGTGTGCGTGTGTGTATGTGTGTGTGTGTGAAGGGGGGGAGGTGGCGGTGGTGGCGGTGGTGGAAGGACACACTCGCTACAAAAGCTGAGGTCTGTAAAACTGCATCTGGAGACGGACCCGGTTTTTAAGTGCGTACTGTGGGGGACGAATCCAGCAACGGCAGTCGAAGTCCTTTCCAAAGATGTTGTAACACGAGAGAGAGAGAAAAACGAGGATTAAATTTAGAAAAAAAGATTCTTACCCCGGGTCATGTTGTGAATCATTTAGGCTTCCGGATGTGGCTTGACTCCCGTCTCCTTCCATATCTATTCCAAAACTATAGGCTGGGACTACAGTAACAGTGACAGACACACACAGATACGGCAGGAGATATGCAAAGCCCCGCTATGAGAATATTACTGAGCCGGGAATGAAAGCGTCACACGTGGGATCAGCTCAGCCCCCTGCTCCCTCCTCCCTCTCTCTCAGCGTGCTCTACCTTGGCCCACAGGGGGCGGAGCCTGGCTCTGTCACCTAACCAATCCAATTGACGTCAATTCAGGCAATCTGCAAACCAATCCTCCGATTTGTCATTTAATTAAGCAATAAGCCACTAGAGGTGAAAGTGGCTTATTGCTCTTCTAAACCAGTGGACACATACTTTTATAATAATTAAAACAA
The DNA here is from genome assembly GCA_036785175.1 of Eupleurogrammus muticus. Lineage (NCBI taxonomy): Eukaryota > Metazoa > Chordata > Actinopteri > Scombriformes > Trichiuridae > Eupleurogrammus > Eupleurogrammus muticus. The sequence continues at coordinate 18,093,382 of JAYKQN010000007.1, read as the reverse complement.
ATATATATATATACATAAATAATGTTCAAGAAATTGTTCGTTATTAGTAATGTTTATCATTGAAAAAGCGGCTGGGCATTTTTTTTTATTACAATTATAATTATATTCTTCCGCCATGCAATATAGTCCCCCAGAAAGCAGGAAAAAAACGCGGATGTTAATATTGAAAAATGAACTTGATGTGATGGCTCACAGGTGTTAGTTGAGGTTCACTCACGCATACAAGTATAGCAGACGTCGTGTAACGCCAGTTAACGTTTGTTTATTATTAGTTGTTTTTTTTTCAAAGGTCCAATTTAAAAAATAGATTTGAATGAAGGTCTAGATAAATGCTGCCCCATTTTTCAAAAGGCTCATTCCAGAGGGAAATGCATCAGAAAGTTATGATGTCATAACTACATTAAAGAGACACACACACACACACACACACACACACATATGTATATGTATGTAGATATATAATAAATGAGATATAAATTAGACACATCAAAACTTAAATAAATAGCACCTAGGAAAATTGTAAAATATGTAACCTTTATGCTGATGTATTTATGATTTAGCAATAATTGAATAATAAATACATAATACGACCGATTTTAAAATGTTTTATTTTTAGACACTGTGGAGTTCTAATGGAGGCTAGGAGGATTTCAAAGTGTGACATCATCAGGATTTTTGGTTACTGCTAAATTTTGTCTTAAAGAAGCTCACAGCTTTAAAAATGAGCTGCATGTATTACCTACCAGCAATGAAGGCTTGTATTAATTATCTATGTTGTAATGTACATTATTAATTCAAACGTGTTACAGTGAGAATTCCCACTGATGAATCCGTATGGTAAAATATCACACTTCCAAATATATTCCAGAATATGCAGAGGATCCAGTTTTACATTGTAGAGTTTGAAGTTATAAGAGTATCTGATATTGGAGAAAGTCTCATGAGCCATCAAACCTGTGTTTAAGATGACCCTGTAGTCTGGCCTATAACAGCTATATTCATAATCAAATCCAATAACGTATTTTCCTATGGGGATCAATGAAGCCTGGTATCTGTACATATAGTGCAGTCATTATGGATCGCTTCATGTAGATGACCTGTAATGAGCTGCCAACAGGGCCCTCGGCGCAATGTGTGAAGATAAGCTGCTGCTGCCCTCTCATGACCCTGAAGAAGAAGCAGGATAAGAAATGAATCAATAAATTACCACATATGAGCAGTGTAGTGGGAGAACATATACAGTTTAGTGTACATAATTTGAACAGTATTCTATCAAAAGAAACATAAGAAAGAAATGTTCAAATAATCTTGTACCATGCAGGATTACTGCTCACAGCCTTCAGACAATTAGTCCCATATAAATTCACTTTTCATTCATTTTAACTTGAGAATTCATAAAACAAAACCTCCCAAGCTTCTCTGCTATTCTATCTAGTGATCCTATTCTATTGATCCTATTCTATTATTCACATTCAGTGAAGTTGTGTGAATAGGCCTGTCTGTGCTGACTGTTTAGGGCACCACCAGAGGGACTTTCTTATCTAACCAGGCAGCATGTTTTTGAAACAATGACTTAGATAAAACCCAAATAACAACACTTTTGACATTCTAACAGCTAAAACTAGTCATTAGTTAGGGGACACTCCACAATTCAGCTGTCAGTATCTTTGAAACAAAGCTACAGAAGCAATTGGCAGCTATTCCTCGAATCACTGTTGTCAGAAAAAATGTAAATATGAAGACCTGTGCGATAGGCTATTACTTATTCTACTGTCTTTCCACTATTGTTCTGTCCCATGCCATTTGGTGATACATTTAAGATTACTTTACTGTAAGCTGTCAAAGGTGTGGCGGTGTCCTACAGAACACGCTGTGCAAGAAAATCACATGCAGCTGCAGAGAGGGAAGAGTGAGGGAGGTGATGAATTGATGCGGAATATGCGCTCTGAGGAACAACAGGCTTTAAAGCCCATCACAAGGTACTGAAGAATCACAGTGGATTTAACACATGAAGAGCAACTTCTGTTTAATGCTCGAATAAAAACACTGGAGCCCCAGCTTTTCACGGTTTAGGTGAATTATTCAGGCTTTTTTCTTTTTCTTATTTGAAACATTGTTACCATGGCCTTTATCATCTTTCTCTGCCTTGTTATCATCTTTCTGTTCTCTGTTGTTATACCATGGAGAGAGCAAAGTCATACATGGAAGAATTGGTGCAGCAGGTGTGCCATTTTACAATATCTGATTAAGGGTCTTGAACCAGATTCGAACCAAAAACAACCGAAAAGCAGGCAATTTTACCTTAAGCTACAGGACGGTCGAGCATATCGTATTTCAGCGGCAATCTTTCACACCTCGTGGACGACACCCGTTCAAGGTTTAGGTCTCCAGATCTTTTTTTACACAGATTGAAGGCGAAACATTTATAGATTTTTTTAAATTGAGCGGTGTTCTCCTTTAATCCGGGCAGCCACCAGTGCCTGATGAAAGTGCTTAAAATGTTTACCCCAAAACTTCAAGAGGTCTGACAGCTTTTTGGAGCAGTTGAGTGATTAGTACAGAATGAGAAGGAAAGAGGAAGGTTACCATATTCTATTACAAAGCATGCATGAAACGTCATTCATACAGTGATTCTGATCACACAGGTGACAGCTGTTGTACACATTTGGATTAACGACTGGAAGAAATTCTTTTTTTGGTATCCTGCATGCTTTGAACTCTTCTCTAATTTAAAATTGACTTCAGACGAAAGATTTTCTGAAAGCTTAGTTGTGTCATTGCAACTGCATCCTGCATTCAACGCTGAAAGATGAACCGTGTCTCAACGGAGCGGGGAGCTCAGCATGCCGAGAGGAAAAAAAAAAAAAGGCTTGTAACTAATCGAGCCTTTGCATGAAAACTGGAGGGTTTGGGCATTGAGAGAGAGAAGTAAAAATTGATAGTGTGTGAAAGAGCTGAGGGGAAAAAAGAAAGTGAGAGAAGCAACAGACTCGCTGATGCTGACAGTGTTATGAGACGCTGTTTTGAGAAGAGGCATCCTTTTTCCTGTTGCAGTAATCATTTTGCACCCTCAGAATCCTCACTTGACTTAGGGAAAAATGTTCTTGGATCCTGCAGGACTCCTTTTCCCCCACACAAATCTGACATATAATATATACACGCAACACAAAACTGCAGCATTTAGCAATGTTTTGTGTGCATGGTGATAAATGATAAATGAATCCCATCATTTTTATGTAAGTTACTTCTTAGGTCCAAGAGGTTTTTTACTTTGCAAAATAGAATTTGTGTAAGTTTCACAGAGGCTCACCACATGTGTTTTGAGCGTGTGAAAGAATCCAATACTACTAATCCAACACTAAAAGAGAGCTCAGAGTAAATGCCTTCAATCACGAATCAGATCCTGAATTTGATGTGGGTATTATTCAAACACTCCTGAGATGTTCTTAATTTTATCCCCCGGACTTTGTGAATGATTTTATATTGATCAACGTGGATTGGGTTATCTCTACTTTTCTCGGGAGGGCTTATTACAAGAAAATGCAAACATCCAGACGAGAGCTGTGGAGGAGGCTGCAGATGTGAATAAATTGTCTCCCTCTAGTGTCCTCTCCGTTTTTGCTTCTGCTTTGCTAAAGCACCTCTCAGACCGCAGGGAGAAAGCCAGATAGAAACATGCATAATTGACAGTCCTATTTCAGGAATTAGCCACCCACCAAACTGCAGCCTACCTGCTCTTTCATCTTGCCTGGAATATTTCCGGATAAAAAAAAAAAAAGAAAGAGGAAAAAAGTCTGTTTCAGCCATAAAGGATTATTGAACAGTAAACAGATGAATTTAATTAATACCATTTCTGTTCTCAACGTTTGTGTGTTTCCCCAAAGGTGCTTTTATAAAAGCTTGTCGACTGATCGTGATATGTGAGGATTACTGGGAATGTGTACCTTTGTTGCCACATAGAGAAACTGTTTGAAGTCAGATCAGTGGAAAGGATGTTCTGGTGATGAGTGATTTCTCTCTCCCCCATTATGCCTTCTGTAACTACACAGATGAGTTAATTAAGAAGCGCCAGAGGCTATGCACCGACATTCCAGGTAGATAGAAATTAAACTGAAATATTGTCTTTAGAAATATCTAAAAATTTATAAGGCTCTTCACAAGTACTCCCATGCACTAGGTGCTCAAATGCACCTCAGGGTACCACACCATAGCTTGATGTACCTGAAAATAGCCCTGAAGGCTCACGAATTGTTCCCCTGGGTGTTATAAAGTATGCGAAATAAAATCACCCAATACTGCACGAACAGAAGGTCCAACAGAGGCTTTTTCTAGAATGAAGCAGAAACATTCTGTTTTTCAGCGCAAACAGGTTGCTGCATTTTCTTTTTCATCCAAGTATTAAAGGACCATTTGAATGTGGGGCTCTTTAGACCAATCAGGCTCTTACACTCGTGGATGATGACGACATCATTTACCTGCTCCACTGGGCTGGGAGATAAGCTCGTGCCCCCGCTGCTCCCTGGAATGTTCTGGCTGCTGTTTGTACGGCTCCACAGAGAGCCGTGTGTTACAGATGATGACGCGCCGCGAGGAGCCATCCTATCACCTGTACGGGGGGGGGGGGATGTGTGCACGCTGGCCTTTAGGAGAGCTTCATCAAGACAAGAGGAAAGCGGTGAAACCCGTCCTCACGGCAGACACAGAATGTTCCAGCCGTCCCGGTTCCTAAATCCAGGGCTACATCAATTTCACAGAAGCGGCTGAGTGTTTTTTTTTTTTCTTCTTTTTTTTCAGTTTTAACATTGTTTTTGAAGTGGGCTTGATTTTTGAGCTCACAATTCTCCAAATCTATCCTTTTTTTCTTCCTTTAAGTACACTGAAGCCCATTTTGCAGAAATCCTCTTCGGGACAGCTGTGCACCATGCTCTCTGAGTATTCAGGCTTATCATGCAAATTTACAGCACGCTCTCAAGATTCCTCCTTAAAATGGTGTTGAGACGCACTCATGCATGCGCACAGCTGCATTTGTTGCTGCTATAAGGACAGGCTGTAAAAAAAAGATGCCTATGGATTCATAGCCTGAAGAACTCTTATACCCAATTTTATTCTCTGAGTTTGTTTGTGAGTGCATGCTATGCTTCAGACACTCTCTTCCAGAGGCTAATAATGGTAAGCAGGCCTCTCTGGACAACACCAGCTAAGTGGTTCTTTCTGTCCTCTGGCTCATTCTTTGTTTTCCACCAGCCTTTTTCTTCCTCCTCAACCCTAACTGGCTGCCACCACTCATTCTCTCAGTTGCCAACCACTTCCCATTCTGCAACCAGTGACCTTAACAACTGACCTTGCCTTGTCTGTGCTATTGAGACGAGAGCAAGAGATACCATACCCCCCTCAGCTCCCCCCCCCCCACTACGCTGCAGGGTTAAATTTTGCCTGTCTCATCAGTCTTCCAGCTACTGGAGTACGCCTTGTTATTTCTTCCAGATTCCTACACATTCGCTTTTTCAGCCGATCAGTGCCCAGACTGGAAAACATTGCTCTTGGCTCAAAGAGATGGGGGGGAGCCTTGGCATATAGACCCAAGCTGTCAATACAGATTAGGTTTATCAGATAAACTTTATCTGCAACATTTGAGCGTCCTTTGGTTGGGTACCAGCCTGATTCCGGGTTACAATTGATATTGTGATGCAGGCTCAAAGGAGGTTCAAATTGGCAGCCATTGTTTTATCTATAAGCTGACAGCAGTAGTCTTTGGAAAAGCCTCTCTGTGTGACAGTGTGCATTGGTGTCTCACGGTGCTCTACAATTATGGTGTTGCATTAGGTGTACATTAGGCCTGCAGGTTGATGGTTATCTACAGTAATTATCCCCTCTCGTGTGAGGAAAAGGTTTCTCTCGGGGGCATTATCCTTCATCCTTTGCTCCCTGTCTGTTTTGCTCCCTCATTTTGGGTTTGTCACAGTGACGGAGTGTGACCCGGAGAAAAGGATCATTCAGCAGTTCAAAGTGAAAGACACAAAATTTGGACAAAATACAGCCACAAGTTAAGAATACAAATATGATTGAGGAGAGAAAAACAGCATTTTTTTGTAATTTCTGAAAAAAAAGCAGGTTGTTGAGGTTGGTTTCTGTCAGGGGCATGGTGTGTGCCTGCTGAAGAATACAATCCATCTTTATGTGGTCTTTGACTGTAATGTTTTGGGATAAACAGTCATTTCTGTCCCACCGCCACAAGAGGGCACACGGAGCTCAGGCCTAATCACAAAGGGGAACTGATGTCATCTGTGTTTATGTGTCATTGTCTAGTGTGTTCATGGGTGGTTCAAAGTGACAGGTCTATCTATACCTTTTAGGTGTGGTGAGCCTTATGCGGTGCATCATCACCTGCAGTGAACCTCCAGCCTCTCCCTCTGGTGCTGTGTTTGTATGACTAGGCTACTGTAATGGGAAGAGCTAAAATGATGCTCTCTACGGGGCTGAGTCACTTGTGTTAGATGTCTGTACTGAAAATGAAACAAAAAAAGAATCTAAATGCCATTGTCTGTCTCTAAACTGATGGTAAATTACATATATATTTATATAGATAAAGAAATATATATATATGAGGGATGACAAAGTGACTGCTGGGCACAAAGAAGTACACCGTGGGTGAGTCTTATTGAGCGTGGCTGGAAGAAAGCAAGAAGGCAGTTCACTCAAAACAAGCTGGGGTGGAGAGATGAAGAGGGGAGGCATGGCAGCAGTAAATGATACTAGCTTTCTACACCTTGTCAGTTATTAGGAGGAGTCAGAAGAGAAATCTGACATGACTTTGTGTTCTACAGAGGAAATAATTGGCTAGAAGGCCAGCTCACTAGCACCTACAGTGCAGTACTTTGAAAAGGGTGTTTTAAAGTTCTGCAGTTACAGGGAGGCGGAGGCGGCTGGGTATATATATATATAAATATACAGGGAAGTGGGTGGGTATATAGTGCCTTGCAAAGTAAGGCCCAATGCCTTTTTGACCTTTTGCCATACTTCAGGCCTCAAACATAAACATTTCTATGTCAATTTGGAATTTTTTGTGAAGAATTAATCATGAAAATGAAGTAGAATGAAATTTATAAGATATTTTAAACATTTTTTAGAAATAAAAAAAACTGAAAAGTGGGGCATGCAAAATTATTCAGCTTTGTGATTACAGCAGCAAATCTTTTGGGGTTTGTCACATCTAGAGACTGAAATTGTTTGCCCATTCTTCCTTGCAAAACGGCTGGAGCTTAGGAAGTAGTTTGGGTAGTTTTGTGAACACTACTTTTATGCCAAACATAACGTTTTGCATTTGGCCCAGAAATTTCATCTGACCAGAGCACCTTCTTCTTGCCTGGTGTGTTCCTTCGTCTTCAGTAATCTGTTTGCACTTTGCGATCACACTGCACTGACAGTAAAGGGCCGAATAATATTGCATGCCCCACTTTTATATAACAGTATAACATATACAGTTATAGCGTTGTGTAAAATGGTAATATATCTATATATGGGGCACTGAGAAGAGAAACTGTGAATTGAGGGGAGAAATGAAGAAATGAAAACCAGACAAACTTGAGATGTGCTTATAAATAAACAGCACACCAACCACAGGTTTCCTTTGGTTTTGGCCTATGTTTCTAATCTATAAATACACCCAATTTATTCAGTAGGTGTTTCAAGATTTGTGATGAGGCTTTTTCAAAATATGATATGAATGAGGGCCGGTGTTCAGATAAAATAATCTGCTATTCTTATAAACACTCTCTGACTTTCATCTTATTGTTTTTCATCAGATAAACCTTGAGAATGGAATGTTACCCCCTGTTTCATCAACCACATGGCCATCTGTCTATGTCTCCTTTTATACAACGGAGTATATTTTCATTTAATGCTCCTTTCTGTTTCTGTCTCTTCAGGTTTGAACCATGGCCTACCATGCGAGGAGGTGCAGACAGTGCTGTAACCAGCTCAACCACAGGGTCACCTGTTACGTTCCAGGAGGAAGCTCTGCTTTTCTCTGGTGTCACAGACGTTCCCGTAAGTGAGAGTTTCTCAGTTCTCCTCAAGATGCCGTTGGAGGTCATACGGAACGCGTTCTTCCGCTCTGCTTCACAATGCATAGCTGATTCTTTTTTTTTTTCCTTCATTGCTCTTTTGAAAAAAACAAAAAAAGGAAATGAAGACACTGGATATTTCAGTGAGTGATTGCTCAATTACCCACTGATAAGACTCTGTTTGTACTGGGCAGCTTCCATTTTGTGATTAAATGTGAGGCAAGGCCTTGGCTGGAATAAGCACGTTTATGCTCGGCAAACATTCCTGCGATATACAAACATCAAAATAAACACACTACTGGGCTTACGAATGCCATCTGAATGAACTAAAGGTTCCCATGAGGACTGACAGAATCACCAATGTAAAATAATGATACGAGATGTAGTGGCCTGAATAGTGCAAAAAATAATTCAAACAATGACCAAGCTGTATATAACTGAGCTCATTTTATTTAAATGTACAGAAGTTGCCCACTGATAAACTTATTCCTGGACACTGTATGAAATGCAGCCTGCCTTAATGCATTTCCTACTATTTTGGCATCCTTTGTCCTTTTGGTACCATATGCAAAGATATTACTGAAATGTAAAAATGTATAGGCTGGTACATCGCTGATATTCACACTAAATGGCAACGATTTGAATATCTTAACATTATATATAAACAGGCCAGAAAATGTCTGTGCTTTAATGCTCTGCGGCAACATAGCAGCGGGTTAGCATTCCTGGAACGTTCGATCACCATGCAGATAATTTTCACGAGCACCACTGAATCATGAAGGACACTTAAGTCTGAGATGTGATCAAAATACAGAAGCAGCGTTCGGCACCCAGAGTTTGTTAAAGACAGTGACGCAACATCGTCTGTTCCGCAGAATCTCCTGTCGCCAGAACACTTTGCTCCTCTGGTCTGTTACAGTTGATGTAAGCAGGGGAGCAACAAGGACATCTATTAAAATAGAAAAAAAAATAATCACAATGAGTAATTTTGTAATTTGGAACTTTTTTTTGTTGTTTTCTAGAAAAAATATGATAAGATGAAAATAAAACATGCACAAAAAAAATGAAGCCCAGCATGTAGCGAACAGGTAGTGACTGTAGCTGAGCAGCAGGCTACGATCATACAAAACTGGTACTTGAATGTATAGTGCCATCATGTGCTTAGCTGTATTCATTACAATGTTCTACAATGTCATCTGAGGGCTGGCCTGTAAAAAGTGTTACTACTGTAGAAAAGTTTAAGCATGTTTTCTTCTGGACTATAATTATAAATGTAGCATTGGGGTAGCAGGAATCATGAGGCCTCTACTTTTTTAATATAAATGTCCTCTTTGCTGAAGACACCTGGTTATATTCTAGCGTATCAGTGCTACAACTGTCAACAAGGCATGTGCTGCTTCTAAATTCACTCCCACACTCGGTCAGAAAGCAGCGCGAGCGACAGAAGCCCCAGGCTGAGCAGGAGAGGGAGGGGGCGGCGGGCAGCCAGGGCCGCGCCGCAGCTTCTCACGCCGCTGGGGGGCGACTGATTTTGCCTCCTCACGCTTCTGGTGCGAAGAGTGGTCGTCTTCTTTGTTAGGACGGGGGCGCTCTCTGTGGTGATGAACCGGGCCCTGATGGGTGTTTCAGTGATAAAGCTCGCGTCAGAAATCGAGAACGTGCGGCGGGGGTCCCCGGGCGAGGCCTTTTCTGTGCCAGGGGTGAAATGAGAATCGGTGCGGGGCGTGTGATCCGCAGCGGTGGCAGAAAGGTGGCTGATAGCCAAGGGTGAGCTCGTGGTCGTGAGTGACAGGCCTCCCTGCCACTCAGCGGCGGGCGAGGCCGTGAAGGGGTGGCCCCCGGTGGTGCTGAGCAGCGCAGAAACCGTCATGTACCACCACCCGGTGACGCTGGCCTCGGGCGACATGGGGCTCATTTCCTGCGCGCTGGCTGCCAGCGGGGGCCGGTTGTAGGAAGCGAAGTGCCAGCCTCCGGTCCTGCCACAGACAGGCTGGGTGTGGCAGGGGCAGCCCAGCACGCGGGCGGCGGTCCGCTGAGTCCAGGACAGCAAGTAGGAGACGTCGGCAAAATGGTGACAGGCCCAGGGGTTGTCCCCCAGGGTGATGAGTCTGAGGGACGTCATCGTGTCGAACAGCCCGGACGGCAGCGTGGAGAAGCGGTTAGCGTGCAGGTAGAAGTGAGTTAACCTGGGCAGCCGGTCCAGAGAGCCAGGAAGTGCCTTCACAAGCAGGTTGTGGGACAGGTCAATAGCCTCCAGGTGGGCGGGCATGTTAGTGGGCAGAGTCCAGAAGTGGTTGTAGCTCAGGTTGAGCATGCACAGGTTGATCAGGGTGTTGTTGATGAAGATGGCGCGCTCCAGCTTGTTGTTAGACAGGTCGAACCTTCGCAGGTTCCACTGGTGAACCGTGTCGTTCTTGTCCAGCAGCCGGATGCGGTTGGAGGTGGCGTGGAGCTGCCAGAGGGAGCGCGGCAGGCCGGCGGGCAGGCGGCTCAGCCGGTTGTGGGACAGGTCGAGGACGCGGAGATGGGTGTACGGCGTGAGGCGGCCGTCCAGGTCATGGAGACGGTTGTGGGACAGGTTGAGAGAGCGCAGGTCGTGCTGGAGGCCATCGGGCAGCTGCCTCAGACCCCTCCAGGAGCAGTCCACCTCCCGGTGGCGGCGGCTGCAGGAGCACACGGTGGGGCACACGGCGAGGACGCGCAGCGCCAGCAACAGCACGAGCAGGAGTTCCAGCAGGGCCTCATTAGGAAGCTTCAGCAGCCCCTGCCTGCTAAAAGAGAGAACGGAAGACTGGAATATTAAGATTTTGCTTACACAGCATCTCCTTTACCTTGAGAGGGGGCGCAGTGTAAGTACAGTAATGGTGTTTCCTGCAGTGTGCTTGGATACTGAACACAGGGAATGTGCATTTGCTGTCTGTAGGAGAAACCAACTGCAGAGAGCTGTGCTGAATAAAACCTTATAGCTCCACCTTCTGACACAATCGCTCTCTCTCTATCTCTGTCTCACTCACTTTCTTGCACACATACACAGAAACATTTTGTGCATAAGCGTACACACACAGATTCACCTTGCAGGTACATGCATTCACAACTGACTCTGCAGGCATTTCAGCTCCAGAAATGGTCATAAATGTAATTGACCCGATTTGCAAGAGGACATTTCGTGTTCTAATCATGAATATCATTCATGAGAAATCCCTGTAGTCATTTTCCCTGGCGTCAGTTGTGGTGTTCGTCAGTGGTTGTCAGTGCAGTCAGTGTTGTGCTCTCAGAGGAGACCCAGCTCACTACAGTAGGTGGGTTTTATTAATGACTCCACAGAGAAATAATGCATCACACAGCCAGTAGCACCACACAGCTGAATATGCAGTATTATGTGGAGGCAGGGTGTGGCAGAATGTGTATAAAAAAAAAGAGAGAAAGAAAGAAATCATGAAATTTGTGCATAACTCACCTTCTCATCTTATCATTCCAGTCACTTTTCTCTGCTCCCTCTTGCTGCCCAGCACCTCTTCCCTCTCTCCTGCCTCCGAGCTCGGGACCAGCTGCTGCTCTGCTGGAGGTGAATTTTTGTACGCTTTAGTTCTCCTCATAGAAGTTGACCCTTGCTCACCTGTCCAGCGCAGGTTTTTCCCCTCACCAATTTGCCGCCCGGTCCTTCTTTTGTCCTTTTCAGAAGGGCTGAGAGTTGCCTCCTTTATGGATCTTTTGGGTTTGGCGTGGTCAGGCACTGCAGGCTTTGGATTTACTGTGCAGTGGAAGTGAGCAGGGAGGGATGGGGTGCTGTGTGTGTGTGTGTGCGAGTGTGTGTGCGTGTGTGTATAAGGAGGGGGTGGGGGGTGGAGGAGGGGGGATAAGGAGAAATGGAGCAGGAAACTCCTCATCAATCCCCCCGTAAATCGGCCACCTTCCAGGATTGACTCCGGCAACTATTGTCGTTAGATTAATTGACTGATTCCAGACGCTTGTATTCAAAGTAAATGAGTCTGCTTTCACCTAAATCAATATGATCCTGCTCTAAAGCAGCTTTTTACAAAGCGGAGAAATTGTGCTGTAATTGGTTGTTATTTTCCCAGTCTAAGTTTAGAGGCTGCCGCAAAATGCATCAGGATTTATCGTAGGAGGATTCTCCTCCGCTGCAGCCTCCTGCGTGTCAGCAGCAATAACGGCGACTCTCCATTCTACGCTGCATTGCTGTACATTATTATTACCTCGGGTTATGAGGGACAGCTGAGCGGTGATACAGATGATTCTCAGTGATCTCAATTCATTTTCTACTCAGGGTCTGAGCATGTAAAATGGGAAAAAGCCCACCGATTCTTGATTTATGCTAATACATAGCAGCTGACTGCACTGCAAAAACTAAACTAAAGATATTCTGTTTTTGGTACAATTAGTTCAATATTGAGAAGAATTATGTTATTCCACTGGTAGATAATTTATCTTTATATTTTTTCCTCCTAATATAGGTCAATTTGGTCTTATTTTAGGAAAACAAGACTATTTTCTTAAAAAAAAAACAAGATTAAATTGACTAAAATTAACAAAGGAAACTTGAAATAAATCTACATACTCTTTTGTGTTTATTTGGGCCTTTTTTTTGCTCTCGTCATGTAATTAAAAAAATATATATATTTTAAAACTTTTTTTTTACTTCCTCACCCACCTATTTCTATACTTTACTGCCACAAAGCCTCCCAAAGAAGTTTAATCCTTACTCCTTCTGGAAAAAAAAGAAAGAGCTGTGATGTTGGCCATTTACTTTAAATCAAAGAAACTGGTGAATTTTAAATGAGTCCCGGTTCTAAACAGGCACATCTGCATGCCAAGTTGACGCCGAGCAGAGGCTGCATTGAGCTATTCAGACGGTTTTTTTTGTTTTTAATGAAAGGTGCACACTCATCATGACGTCACCAGTAAGTAGATAGACAAATATCTGCACAAGACGGCGGAAACAAGCCCGTGTTGGATTTTTTGAAAGGCTTTTTTGTCCGGGTTTGTCAGCGCTGGCTGAGGTGAAAGAGAGCGTTCTTTCAGAGTAGAGTGGCACTGCCCGGGAGAGGCACATTCTCTGCTTGCTAATCAAGCAGATCTATCTCTCTCACACACACACACACCCAATACAACTAAAAAGGAAATGGTTTCTAATATATTTATTTATATAAATACCTATAGGTGTGTAAGGTGCAAATTGATACAATTGCACAAACCTGTATTATAACAAAAGTTTATTTCAACATCGCAAACTACACAAGTGACAGAAAAACAGCGTATCAACCAACTGTTTCCAACTAGACATGCTCAGAGCTCAGTTTTACAGATTTTTGCAGCAGATGCAGTTGTCACTTAAATACTGTGACTTACTGAAAAGCAAATGCAGCTGCTAAGAGAAAAGATTAGCCTTCATTAAAAGGGGTTGTAAAACTCTTGCGGGGAACTGAAGACAGTTGCTCAGGAAACACAGGGTTTGCAGACAAACACTCACACACACACACACACACACACACACACACACACACACACACACACACACACACACACACACACACGTATATGTCCGTCTAGGCCATATCCTTTGCTTCCTCTGCAGCAGCTTTGCATGGCTGTGAATCTGTTGCCTGCTCTCGCTGCTTCGTCTCCTTCCTGTCTCCTGCCTCCTCGCTGAGGGCAGCCTGCCCAGCCTCCTTCTTGCTCTCTTCCCCCGTTTGACCATCCTCAATTAACTTTTCTTTTTCTTCTCCTTCTCCTGCTTCTTTGGCGGCACCGTTGTCCGCCTCCCCCTGCGGTCGGATGACGTCGACCATTTTCACGCTGCTTCCCTCGGCCTCTGTCGCTGACCTGTCGTTGCCCGTGGTCTGCAGCCAGCGCTGAGAGCTGCCGATCAAGTCCACGCCGCCTCTCAGCGTCTTGATGTGGCCGCTCAGCTGACACACCCTACAACACAGCAGCATGTTGGACAGCAGCAGGATGGTGCACGCTAGGAGCAGACCTCCAGCCACCATTAACACGTAGCGACATTCCTTCCTGTAGACTACGTTGGCCTGTGTGGTGGTGGGGCTGGGGCTGAGATCTGAGCCTTGGGAAGGTTTGGGGACTGATTCATAATCTGTGTGGCTAACTGAAGTGGTGACATTGTCTTCATAAATGCTGCCGGCAGCAAAGGTGAGGTTATCTGACTGTGGTCCTTCAGTTAAATTGACTCGTTGTTCAGCGGGGTCAGGCATTGATGGTTCGGCACACGGCAGCAGCCCGAGTATCTGTACGCAGCACAACAGCATGTTGGAGGCCTTCATGTTGCGTCTGGAAAGAGACATAATAGTTTTTAGTTTGATGGACTGATCTCATTATGACCTGCAGCGAACTCTCTCATCTCGGTACACTGAAATCTCGATTGAATAGCAACTACATGTACAGATGCGTAGGATACAGTATAGTACACTATGAAAACAACCTTGCAAATATTTAGTGACTGCAATAAGCAGTGAGATGCTCAAAATATAGACTGAAGGGTTTGTCATAATTCTTCGTGGCCATTCTGACAAATGTGCTTTTTTTTAAGTATGAGTTATCAAATAAAGTGGACATCTCCCATAGACGTGGCGAGAAATCACGATTTTGCGTAAATGTTGACACAAAATGTCACACACACCAAATGGTGTAACTGAAGAAACAATAATACATTTTAAACATTTGATCCACTCAGAGTAAAAATTATGTTTTAAAAAACCTTTTTTAAGAGAGTTAAATTATGGTACAAATTTTTTGAGTTAGACTACATGACCTTTCGGCATCGTCCCAAATCCGTTTTCTTGCAGGAGTGCATGTGGACGGATTTTGGGCCGCATCTTACATTGTAAGTATATCATAAAGGCAAGGCCACAGGTGGCAGATAACAGATACTGATAAATTCATATACGCCCAAAAAGGGGTTGTAATATTTTACATTCATCATTTGCAGTTCCAATTACTATATTTTTGTATTATCTGAGGATATATTTGTATATCATTAAAACTGATGCAAATGGACACAGAATAGAACTTTTGTGATGCAAAGGCTTTCTTATTTATAAAATAGTCAGGTGGTATGTGCAGCCAATGAATATTACATTTTTATTGTTAGGATTCAAGACACAACCATTTATTGTCACTTCATGTAAACACATGATTGATTGTATAGGATTTAGAAAAATGTGTGTGAAATGTAAAATGCATTCTCGGCTGTCTAAATAAAAGTGTGTATCAGAAGGTGTAATCTGTCACTTACGTTGCTGGTGATCTTGATATAGTTCCAAGAGGCGCAGCGCGCTGCGGGTGAAGACGGATGATGTGAGGTGTGTAGCTCAAATCAAGGCGCATTCATCTGTCTGTCTTCTGCTCTTACTTCTCCATTTGCCCTATAATAAGAAAAGGAAGTGGTTTTGGGTGGTCTGTTCAGTTCTGCAGTTGGTCACACACACACACACACACACACACGCACATCTGCTAGGCTATGGAACGTAAAGTATCACGTAGGTTGTGAGGATCACTGAGAAGGTCACTTCTAAGACAATTCTAGTTCAGTGAGTGTACATTAAGCTTTGTACACATGTCATCCATCTGCATGTAATAAAGCTCTAACTATACCAACTACAACTACAATAACAGAGAAAAAAATACACCAAGGTGTTATGTAGATGTAGTTATTTTAAGGTTTTGAGCTCCTATTTGCATCATTGTGTAAATTACAAGATGAATCTGGCCTCTCCCATCCTAATAAACCTAATAAAAATGCTACTGCTTCACATGTGCCTTTTGTGTTTCATGTGCAACATCAATCAGTACAGTAAAAAAAAACCTTTAAGCATTACAAGCTGCAGCTTGTGTCATGCACCGTTCAGGAAGCGGCACCTTCACTTTCGTTACCCAAGCTGCTGCACACTGACAACTCCGTTTTAATAGCCATTGTGCTTTTTTAGTGTGGAAACAGTTGCGTCCTCTAAGCATCTCACAGGTCTGTTTTTAGAGGCTGAGACGCTGAAGAGGCCCTCTCGTTTTAGCTCCCTCTCATGTGACGATATTATCTGTGTCCTCCGGTCGGTCGGGGGGGCCCGCAGACCTCGGCCTTCGGTGTCAGACATATTTTTTTTGTCCAAGCCACAACTGCTCGTACGTGACTTTAATTAAAGACTATGTTAAGTGCATGAAATTGATGCAGCGCAGCTCACACAGCCGCTTTAGATCTGAATATCTAAGCGTGGGGCCTGTTCCACATCAGTAGTCTGCATAGGGCACAACAGATGGATTTATTGCATAGAGTTCCCCTTCTTGTTTCCTCGGCTGCCGTGAATCAGTCTCCCTTGTGACTTTGGTACTCACTTCTGCAGCGAGTCTGCACCTGCTGCTCAGCATCCTGATGCGGCCGTTCAACTGGCACACTTTCCCCAACAACAAAAACAAAAAAGATCTGTCTGGCATGTCGCTTCATGCCTGTAGACAACGGCTGCGATTCACAGGACCTGTTCCGCGGGTATGGAAGGCAGGGAACGCAGGCCATCGCCTCTCACACCACATACCCCTACACGTAATCAAACGGATGGGAAAACTGACGAGAAAAAGCTCTCAGAGAAAGGTTTTAGAGCAAGTTCAGGCAGGGACACTGCAAACACTTCTGGTTTTTGGGATAATTAGTCCAATATTGAGGAGAATTAACTAATGGCACTGACAAATAAGTTTGCTTATTTCTTAGTTTTTTCACTTTGGTTTTGTTTTGAAAACAAGGTGCACAATTTCTTTACAAAAAAAATATTAAATTAACTAAAATCAAGAAAAAAAACTTAAATGAACAAAATGCCAATGCCGTATGCTAATTCCAATCAATATTAGACTAATTGTCCCAACGTTAAAGATATTTCCCCTTGTTGAGATTTCAGTTTTTGCAGTCAAGATAAGTGTTGGCCAATTTTATACTCACATTACAACACTATATACAAATTCGTATTGTATTTGTATTCGTATTTGTTGATCCGCATACACAGTATGCATTATGGACATAGAATGGAGAAAAATATACTAATAAATAATAAGAAAAAAGTATGCATAAGCAAAGCATATATACATACATACATGCACATACACACACATATTTACATATATATATATGGACATACATATCCACGCACATACCCACATGTACACATACATAACTAATGCACACTTAAGGTGCGGGGTGTGTGTAGAGAAAAGTGACCAGTGAAAAGTGACCAGTGGGGGAAAAGTGACTACAATATGTGTGTTTATTGCACTATGAGGTGATGTGTGGGGTTACACACTTCACTGTGATCACACGCGGCAAATAAAGATGATGGAGTGACTGATTGTTACGTGTAAGAGGAAGTGAGAACAGTGAACTGGGAGATGACTTCATCTCAGAAGCCCCATCCATAGCCTCCCTTGAGTGATGGAAAGTCCCATTTGTCGGTATTAACAATGTCAGTAGACTGTATTTAGCCTTATGACGGATGTGCACGTACGTGCTTGTGTGTACGCGCACCTGTGACCCCGTTTTCGTCCAACCCGTACCTCCACTCCTATAAATAACCCGGTGGATGTGGTGGTGGACAGACTCATTAAGGAGAATCCCAGGGCTCAATTGATGGCTGACAGTTGCAGCGGTGCACTCAGCAAATGTCAAAATGGCCACTGCGAAGCTGTCCCTCTCCCTCTCCCCCTGTCTGTCTCTCTATAGTTAGAGTTAATAACGCAAGAAAAACTCAAACACTGTGTTTTACTGCAGATAAAAATATTTGATTTAAAACTTAAAACAACTGACCCAAATCAGGAAAAAAAATGAAATGAGCTAAATTATCTGCAATGCAAACTTCAATCATTAATAAGATAAGAGTTCAAAGATCAATTATTAATCCATAAGATCATAGGAATCCCACTGAGGATCAATAAAGAACTCTATTCTTTAAGATGTTTAAAAAGGAAATTATAAAGGACCCAATTAAACAATAATTACACAAAGCTCATATCTAATCGATGCTGTAACTGTAACATTGTGTTACTTTGAATGCAACTCAATGCTGCCACTGAATCACTTTAACAGGTTAAAAGAGGTCTGACTTGATCACAAGCAGCATATGTGCTGCTTAAATCATCAGGTGTAGAATGTGGTATCTAAAAGGAAAAAAAAACAACAACAACAAATGCCTAATTGTCACATCCTTGGATTGCAGTAAAGAAAGGTCATTCTGTGTCAGGCCTCCCAGCGAGGCGAAGTTTCCCCTCATCAAATTCTGGTCACGTGATCCAGTACCAGTTGGAGTCAAAGAGCTTTTGCTTGCGATATATCACCAGTTGAGGATACAAGGCCTTTTCTTTTCTGCTGGATTGATACCAGTACACGGAAAGCAATCCATCACTCTTATTCGTCAAAGCAACACTACAGATGCCGCCTTAGTGAAAACAGGTTTCAAGGACTGAATGCCAGCAGTATTTCTCCTGCTGCTGACAGCTCACACGGCCTTGTATTGTAACCTTATGATTGATTTATCATTGTAAAAAGCTGCAGAAGCAGAGGGGTGAAAAATGTGAACATTATAAAGTGCTGCCAACAGTTGTGCTCCTCATAGATTTAATACAATGTTTAAAACTGGAGAAAGCGAAAGCATGCATCCATACACTAGACCATTTCCTTTTAATTCTCTATTTATTTATGTTTTTACATATCTGATAATTCATTTTGGAGCACATCCATCTGACTAACTCACAGGTATGTGTTTGCCAGATTTAGGAGATCCTTTTCAAACGAGCGGGTTCACTTCATTTTCATGGAAAGGTCTCACTCTTTTATTCCTGAGTATTGCGCAGCACACAAATGAGAAAAACATGACAAGCCACAAAACAAAAAAGCAAAAAAGATGTGAACCAACACACAGTGAAAATAAGCTTTGATTGTCGGAAAAGCAGAGTGTGTGGTCCTAAATATGAAGATTTAAGATGAGTGTCATTACCTTCTGTTGGGTCTTTATGCCACCTAGAGGCAAAGTGCAATTGTGGAGATGACAGTTTGATGCTAACGCCTTACCTTGTAATAAAAAATAAAAACACCTTTTATTTCACGGTGCATTTCATGGTGCCCGGGGTTTACGAGATGAAATGTGACACGAAAAATTGAGTAGACTAGTTTGAACAGTTGAGTTTTGGGGAGGAATTTAGATGGAAATGCTGTGGGACAGTGTGGGTGAGTGCAGGGGTGAGGGTGTAAATAGTCAAGCAAATTCATTACTAATGAGACTATCCATCCATCCATCCATTGTCTATCCCGCTTATTCCCTTTCGGGGTCGCAGGGGTCTGCTGGAGCCTATCCCAGCGCGTTAAGGCGAGAGGCAGGGATACACCCCAGATGGTCGCCAGCCAATCGTGGGGCACACACACCATTCACACACCATTCTCTCACACACTCACACCTATGGGCAATTTAGAGTTTACCAATTAACCTGAGCATGTTTTGTATTGTGGGAGGAAACCGGAGTACCCGGTGAAAACCCACGCAGACACGGGGAGAACATGCAAACTCCACACAGAAAGGTCCCAGACCCAGGCCCAAGGCGGGTCTTGAACCTGCGACCTTCTTGCTGTGAGGCAACAGTGCTACCCACCGCACCACCGTGTCGCCCCCTAATGAGACTAACTTTGGAATATTCTCACTATATTTTGGTCTCCTATTGAAATAAAGGCCTGAGTCTTTCTTTCCTTTTTTTTTGACAAAAATGAGTTTAAGGTGAGTTTTCTGCCTGAATCCCTTGATGACGTTGCCAGTGTTAAAATCACCTTGATCTTGAGTTGAAAGTATCAGACTCTTTATGCCCTATGAGTTACATTTATAAAAAACAGGCAAAGAAGAGCTGGAAAAGGGATGACCAATTTTGTTTTATCTGACATTAGTTTATTTAACTCCAGGTAATGTAAGTTTTGAGTTTGAAACTGTTGAAGCTTCACATTACAGCTAATTTACCAGAGAAGAGAGACTGAGGACTTTGTCCCTTTTCATGTTAGGAAGGGAATCTTTTTGCCAAAAACAGAACTACAATCTAGTAGGATAGTATATATATATATATATATATATATATATATATATATATATATATATATATATATAGCATATAAGTATAAATACAGTGTAGATGTAAACTTTTATGGATGGATTATAATCGAGACAGGTCACAGGTTGGGTCAGAGGTCAAAGGGCTACTAGGCATAGGGCCAGGACGTCTAAACAGGCAAAGAGCAAAGTTGAGAAGCTGCAGACTATCAATAATTACTGTTAATTCATTAAATTTGTCTTTAGGTTGAACTACTTGCCAATTAATCACACTTTATCTGTTCTAAATGTTTCTTAAAGGAATCATTTTATACTTTTTAACACCCTTAACATGTGAGTTGACAAATATGCTTCACGCAAGTGTCTATTTAGGATTATTGGAACAATGAGAGATGGACTCATTAATAATGTCAAACCTCATTCCTGCCTTTAAAATGCTCAAAAAATAGAGCAAGCTGAGTAATATGAATCTATCATATCCATCTTTGGGGAACCAAAACTATCAATTGCACATTGTGCATTTGTAATAAAATTTCAGTTCACTTATTTTCACTTGATTTAGCAACGACTAAAGCTGGAATGTGTAATTAGGCGGCTATTGAAGTTATTATAAGGTACATCGGTTATGCTGTAAACTCATAACGTCAAGGGGGAAAGTACAGCACTGCAACAGTAAAATAAATGTCCACCAAATCGTTACATGACAAGCCTCATTTTATTGTCTTTCATGGATGAAAACAGAAACTGCGTGTACAGAATGGTTATCACATGCAATACAAAAATATGAATTTTTACAACATAATAAAAAAACATGTATTGGCCCATTCTAAAAAATTGTACAGCTTTTTATACAGTATTTTATACATGAAAAAAAATATAAATATATATACATCTGTAATAGCCATAGCAGTACCTATTCAAAAACGTGATGTATTTTACATATAAAATGTTTATACAAATATTAGAAGAATCGTGTTAATTTGCTATACATTAAATAATGTATGTACATTACATACCATTGGATTTGCAACACGTTTACTGCAGTCTTTCACAAACCAGCCCTACATATTCCAACACAGTATGCTCACTCAGTCCCAGTCACTCTCTCACACACACACACACACACACACACACACCACATAAATACAAGCACACCAACTGAAGCCAGCAATCACAAACAATATACACAAGCGCGCACAAGAGGTAATGTTTTAGGAAGATATAGGACACTTTTGCGCCAGTTTCCTGATTCATCTTCTTTTTTTTTTTCCTGCGCAGAGAATGAAACCACTCAACTCCTTGAGAGGAAGATCTTTCGAAAGAACTCATATTCTCATAAGGTGCACTTTACACTTCAACGCATGGACATTATCAAAAAGTCTTTAATCGTGAAATCGTAATCGTTAATTGTGAACGATGAAGGGGATATTTCACCAGGGTTTTTTCACTCCACTTCGCAAAAATGCGTCCAATCGGCGGTGGATTTTACCAGATTATGCTCCGAAAAGACGACATACAAGTGAGCATATCAAACTGTCTAAGCCTCTGAGACCCTCCTGGAGAAAAGAAAACACTGCAGGTATGACTGTTCTAAACCAAACAAAAAAAAAATGCAAAAAAGGGGAAAAAAAAAAAAAAAAAGAGTTCAGAATTTCTTTTTCTCCTGCTGACAAAGTGCATATTGTGTCTAGTAGACATGAGACTGGTGAACGTCTCAGCACATGCTATCACACACACAAAAAAACAGGAGGAGAGGAGCTGAGAGGCAGTTGGTTTAGAGAACATCGCTCAAGCGGCCTGTCAAGCGTGTGCCGAACCCTCAAGGAAAGCACAGATAAATGAAGTGGTCCATTCGATAGTAGGGTCCATTTTATGTCCAGCACTGTCGGTGTGTGTGTGTGTGGTTGCGTGTGTGTGTGTGTGTGTGTGTGTGTGTTTCAAAGAGAGGGAAGGGGGGAAAAAAAAAAAGAGCCATGTGGTCAGGGCCCCAGTAAGAAGAGCCACATCACAGCAGCACAGAGAAGGTGAGCGGGCTGAGGATGGTAGAGGAGGGGGGGGGCAGCTGTCAGCAGGCACAGACCACAGCACGCCACGCAGCCTCAGCACAGACACCACAAGCCAGAGTCTCCAACCATGGTACAAACCAACAAAAAAAAAAAAAAAAAAAAGGAAGGCAAAGAGATTTTAGACGGAAAAAAGGAGGGAAAGCGTGGAGGCGACGGGGCGGCTGTCCCCTCCCTCCCCCCTCCCTCCCCCCCACACATCGGTCCACCGGTTCCTCTCTTCCCCCGACAGGAAAACGCAACGGTTAGACATGGAAGATCAGACTGTGGATTAGTGGAAGCAGCGTCTGTTTCAGGCGGGAGGCAATGCTTTTTGATCAATCCTGTAAGAGTTAAGGATTCAGGAGCATGCAAGGCAGACCCAGGCTTTATTTTGCATTGCTTAGGTTTTCAGAGCGACTGCTACAACCTAGATTAGAAAAAAGAGAAACAAAAAAAATATAAAAGAGAGAGAGAGAGAGAGAGAGAGAGAGAGAGAAAAGAGCAAAAGGAGAACACAAACATTAGATGGTTAGTGAAAGTGCACAAGAGATTAACACATTGAAGAAAGCACAATTTGAAAAGCAGGAAGATATTACGTAGATTAGTTAAAGAACAATCACTAAAAAACAAGTCAGCCTATGCAAGGTTCAGTAAAGATTATTCAAGAATTATTTTCATAATTTCAGGGCAAAGCAGAAAAAAAAAAATTGCATTCGATCACACATGATTGATAGTGTAGCCTTATTAAAAAATGAAATAGTTGTATGTAGCCTTAGAGCAAACACGGCATGAGATGTGTGAAGAAGGAAATCAGAGGCAGGAAGCAGAAAAGAGGTGGGATGTGATGTGAATAAAAGTGTGGATGGGTGTGTTGCTGCGGGAGGTGGGGAAGAAAAACCTATTCTGATGGAGAAATGGTCAGGATTACCATGGAGACGGCAAGCACACGCTTTCATGTGAACGACTGCACTTTTAGGCCCAAAAAAATGTGTCAAAAACATTGCTTTTTGTATGTTCTAAACTTAATTTGCAGCCAGTCGGTTTCTGCTCTGTACAGCTACTCTCACATAGTCACATCTGGAAATGCCCCTTTACTTACACTGAAAAACCCAATTCTCAACCGATTAAAATATCTTGTTTTTTCTACAATTGGTCCAATATTAAGTAGAATCTTCTTATCTATTTATCCTACATCAAGTTTTCCCCCCTTTATTTTAGTGTGTTTAATGTTTAACCTTCTTTTCATGACCAAATTGACCCAAATCAGAAAAAAATACTTGAAATAAGCTAAATAATCTGCCAGTGGAATAAAGTAATTCTACTCAATATTGGACTAACTGTAGCAAATAAAAGATAGATTTCACCTGATAGGATTTCAGTTTTCACATCACAAAATTCAACATGTTTAAGTCAGCGAGATGCCCTGTGACACCTTTTTCTATCGAAAAAATGCGTCATTTCAGTCGAGTGACAGCAGTCAAGAGTGTCGCGTGATGAATAAATTAAACTTCACACTTCACAAATGTAAACCACAACGTTCCCATTTCATCTGAGAACAAGCGACCGCAGCGAGAGAGAGAGAGAGAACTCTGCCGCGGCGCAGTAAAAGTTCCTTCACTCATCTGGTCAACAGTAATACTTCAAACCTATTTCTTTTATATTATTATACATAAGACTACATCAGCAAGTCTAGCCCTGAGGCAGGAAAAAAAACCAACTCTACTTCAGTGTAATTTTGTTGCTCGAGTTTGTAAAGATGGTCAGTCAGCATAGAGAAGCTGTTGCACCACCAGGGGAAAACAGCAGATACACAATAAGGGGTCTTTTTATGTTTTCCACATGTCCAGTGTCTTCACAGGGTCCGAGGTCTGTTTGTTTGTGGGATACCTACTCTGCGGACTTCCAGAAGTGGCCCGGGTGGGAGAGCCTGCGGTTGAGCTTGGGCAGCTTCTCCAGCAGGTCGGCCAGCTGCGTGAACGTCGGCCTCTCTCTCAGGTCGTACGACCAGCAGGCCGAGAGGATCTCCTAAAAACAACAAAATCCCCGTTGTGTCAACACGTCTAACAGGAAAAAGGAAAAAAAAATTACATAGTATTGAGTCATGCTCCTGCTGGACTGTGGACCGTGGCGTGACGCCCAATCTAGCAAGTTTTGCAACGTCTTGATATCGCTGCATCACCAGAGGGTTGGTTGATTTTTTTTTTGTTGCCACACTTACAAAGGCAGAATAAATATGTCGTGAACGCTTATGTTGGGACTCACAGTGACCTCCTTGCCCAGGCTGATCTCCGCCAGGACCTTCTTGATGCCTTCACCACTGCCCACCTGCCAGATGATGGCCTCCACATGCTGATTGGTGATGGGCCAGTCCCTGGCTTGGAGCTCATACCAAATGGTGCTTTACAAAAGAATGGGGGGAAGTAAAAGTGTGATTAATCTGTCAAAATGGTAAATACAAGTAAACATTATTCAAACAGGTGTGACAGGACTCTGGGTAGAGTTGCAAAATTCTGTGAATTTTCAAAGTTGGAAACTTTTCAAGAGAAATGAAGGAAATATATTGGTATAAACGAGAATAGATCCAAAGCTAAATTCAAATAGAAAAAAAAGGTAGAGAATTTAAATATAGTCAGTCATTTTCACCCCAGACCAGGTAGCATCTTATCATGGAGCACACACTCCATTCACACTCACACCAACAGGCAATAGAGAATCTCCAATAGACCTAGGCATGTTATTGGGCTGTGGGAGGAAGCTAGAGAACCTGGAGAGAACCCACACAGACCAGAAGAGGACATGAAACTCCACACAGAAACGTCCCGGACCGAGAACTTGAACCTGTGACCTTCTTGCTGTGAGGCAACGCTGCACCATGTTGACCAACTTTAACTTAGTTTGGGGAAAATATATTGTAGCATATTCTTGACTAAAATGGCTAAATTTTAAGGTGTAGTGCAACCTTTTTAGAAAATGACATCATAGCAATAGGTGCTTTACCTTTTTTGTCTATAAAAGCAGTTTCCAGACCAGCAGAACAGCCACTCTTGGCTGCACTCAATATGTGGTCTGAGATCCAGCCCACTATTGTGCACCATGTTGAATATTTTCTAAAATTCCCCAGCCCTTAAATTTCCCATGGAAAGTTTCTGGAAGTTTACCAGAAATTGCCCGCCCCTTTTCCAACCCCAGGCAGGACTGTAGGTGTAGGTGTGTACAGCTGAAGTTAAATAGCCAGGTGTTGGTGAGCAGATCTTACCCAAAGGCGTACACGTCTGCCGCGGTGGAGAAGGGAAGGCGGTCCTCGTTACCCGGACTCATCCTGCGCACGATCTCTGGTGCCAGGTAACAAATCCAGCCGTGTGGAAGCCTCAGTTTGTTCTCACGCCTGGGGACAGAGTAAGGGCTCTCACTTTTCAGGAATGGATCAAACAGAGTGGAAAGTGCAAAATATATTCATGAAACAATAGAGTACAAAATAAGCAAAGCGTGTGTTTTCAAAATGTGCTTCAAAAACAGGGAGAGTGTGCTGGAAGTTACAGTCTTTTTATTAAAAAAATAAATAGGGCTGACAGGGGAGATGGATGTGTGTGGGACCGGAGCCACTGTGAACCTCAGCATTTAGAACAAATCCCCAGTGGAACAGTGGTGCAGTGTGAACAGCATTTCAGCTGAGCTCGTGTTTTTAAGCCTCTCACCTCCCCTCCTGCACGACTCCAGAGATCCCAAACAGCCCGAAGTCCGTGATGATGACTTTGTTGGTGTCGTGGAAAACGTTCTTGGACTTCAGGTCCTTGTGAACGATGCCTTTGGCGTGCAGGTAGCCCATTCCCTGTGAGGGGAGAGAGACGCGGACGCTAGTTCAGACCAGTCCTGGACAAACAGGGACGGGACAACTGCCCCAATTCACAGGATTCACAATTAAAAGGAAAAGCTGCATCCTGTGGATTCTGGTTATGTGTTTTTGCATTTAAAACATGCAAAAGCAGAAACATTAACAGGTAAAAATATCTTGTTTTGATACAATTAGTCCAATATTAAGTACAATTCCACTGGCAAATGCTTTTGCTCATTTCACCTCTTTTTTTTCCCCATTTGATTCAAGTCATCTGCCATTGCAATGACATAATAGCCAATATTAGACTTATTGTACCTAAAACAAGATATTTCACCTGTTAGGATTTCAGGTATTGTAATGTATGGTTGGAAACACTAAAAATGAAAGAACAACAATGCATAATTACACACACACACACACACATATACATCTGTTATATATAACAACCACATTACCTTTACAATCTCCTGAGCGATTTGTCTCGTCTTATTAATATCCAAAGTGTTTTTAGTGTCCCTAACGGCTGAATACAGCGTCCTCCCTTTACAGAAACTGTGGAGACGGGGGAAGAGAAGAAGAATACATATAACATGAAAAAATGCATTCAGAACAGGTTAGCAGTGCTGTTTAGTTTCAGTTTCAGTCTGGTGTCTTGGCCATGTTAGTTTTAGTCGTATTTACTCAACTTGTATTTTAGTTGATAAAAAGTCCTCGCATTGTAGTCTAGTTTTAATCAGAGAAAATCCAAAGTATTTTAGTCTAGTTTTAGTCAATAGTCTTTCTTTAAACTTTGACAGCAGGTTGATTATCTAATCAAACCAAAAGATTCCAATGAGAATGCTTTCTTGCTAAAGGTTCCTGGTCTGATATTCACATAAACACAACACATCAATGTTCTGATTTACATCATTTATGAACCTACATGATTCAACTCTCAGACTTTAACACTCAAGACAAAAAAAAATATGCCGTCGGCCCACGCCACTAGAATAAAATACCAATGCATTCAAAAACACTGCTGACGTGATGTCTGAAGTAAGTTTGGCAACTTTCTATTGCCAAAGATCACACTGAATTAGATTTTTGTAGACTGTTAAATGTCCATAGACCCAATCGCAGCTATGATATGTAATGGGAGGAATAATGCATTAACTCTATTTTTTAGTGTTTCAGGCAGGACATTTATTGAAACATGAGTTAACATTTTAATGACTATTGATTGACAGCACATTTCACCAGAGAAGCACTGGCTGCGTCACTGCATTTAGTGACAGCAACATTTTTGTTAAGCTAGTAGATCTTGTCTCATCTTTTTGTCAATAAACAATGCGTGTTAATTTCCATCACAGTCACTGGTTAGGGCATTGATTTAGTCTCGTCTTTGTTTCATTTTTGTGATATAAAAAAACATCGAGGAATAGATTTTGTCCAGTCTCCTGTGATGACATTAACATTGCTCTCACCTGGTGATGATGGCTAAGTGGGGCGGAGCCATGCAGGCCCCCATGAAGAGGACCACGTTCTCGTGCCTGGTCTGTCTGTAGTTCATCACCTCCTTCTTGAAGAGCTTCAGATGGTCCTGATTGTTCCCGTCGATCTCCAGAAGCCGGATGGCCACCTCGCCGTGCCACCGACCCTTATGCACCTTGCCCCAGCGGCCCTGGATCGACAAAACGGCCTCAGTGTGAACGCCCTCCCCGTCAGGATAAGCAGACCCGTAGCGCCTCAAGTCAAGCGTTCCTCACCTTTCCTATGAGTTCCCCGAGTTCCAGCTGCTCAAAAGGAATGTCCCACTCCTGCAGGTACACGCTGGTCTGGCTGGGCTTGCGGGAGATGGGGCCCTTCCACTGGTTTCCCCGAGAGTTGGGCAGGTCATCCAGCTCGTCTCCGTCACACTCGCCGTCGGAGCCCATGTTCATCCTCATGTCCTCCTCCCCATCCTCCTCCCCGTCCTCCTCGTTCTCCTCCTCGTTGTCCTCGTTCTCCTCCTCCACTTCAGGGTCTTCATCTTCAACCTCAATTTCCTCCTCTTCTTCCTGTAAAGAGAGCGGTGGTGGTGGAAATTACAATGTGAATAAAGTGATGATTGAAGCTGCATAAAGGCACCCAGCTCAGCAGACGTGTGAAGATACTCACATTCTAAGCCCCAGGCTTACGTACATGGTATCAAAAGAAATGACAAACTACAAAGTGTTGGTATCAATTTATGTTACTGTTACGGAGCAAATACGTATAGATAGAATATTACAAAAAATGTTTAGTACAGATAAACATAGTTTAGAAAAAAAAATAATTTTTTAAAACTCAATAAAAGGCCAAACTTAAATCTGGGGAAAAAAGATAAATTATATGCAATGCAAAGTTCAATGATTAATAAGATAAAAGTTCACAAATCAATTATTTGTCCAAAAAATTATAAAAATCACAATGAGGATTACAGAACAAGAAGAATATATTCTTTAAGATGTTATTATTAAAATTATAAAGGACCCAATTACATAATCACACACGCAGCCCAAATCTAAATTGAATACCAGTAATAGTGGTTAGTTGCAGCCCTACTATTGATATCAAATAAAATTATATTATTACTGTATTGATGATGTAGAAATTCTAATGTAACAATGCCATAGTGTTTAACTACAGATAAAATACTTTAGTGTTGTAGCTGAGGTTTTCTCAAACAATATATGAACAAACCTCACATATTGCCTCACTAGTAAAATAAAGATATTTACATGTCAGCAATGCTCTCAGTTAAATAAATAACATCTTGACCCCAGCATCACCAAAGCTAAACAGGTCAACCTGGTTTCAATAAAATGGTGTCAGAGGAGTTACTGATTCAGGTTTATAATGACAGGACACTTCTTTTACAGACATGTCACTATCCGAATGTCATAATGACATGAACTTTTTCATGTTCACTGAAAAATGACCTGATCTATCCGAGATGATAACTATGAAGATATATGTTGCCTTCAACACAGTTTGAGACAAATCAATGTGACCCATGTCACTCTGCTGACTTTCCAAAAAAAAAAATCTCTTATCTCTGAGTGAAGTTAAGAGACCGTAGATCCAAGGTTACTCCATGAGCTCTACAATAAATATGGTACCTTTGGTCGATATAACAAGATCAGCAGAAGAACATGAAGATAAATATCAGAAAAATTATTATGCTGACAGTAAAACCTGTAAATAAGTTGTTATTTTCTAGACTGCAAACAAGAAGATATTGCGAAATTACCTCTTCATCTTCATCTTCTACCAGCTCAGCATGAACGGCGTCTGCTGATTGGACTACATCACTGCTGTGATACAGAGATTTTATATTAGATGGCTGAACTCTAAGAAAGAAAGAAACACTGTAAAATACTAACTAATAGCTGGGAGTGTTAGTTCCAATCACTTAACAGATCAGGAGTATATCCCAACCAAGCAGACAAAAAACTTGATCAACAAAACTTAAAAAATATGGGAATTTGGTAATACTCAAATTCAATTAGACCAGTATGACTGCCATATAACTTAGTAAGTGTAGTTACACGTATGGCAGCTGCTTCTCCAGTTTCCCTCTGCATATTTTACCACAAAAAGTTTGAAATTCATATTGCAATTTTTTATTTAGTTATTTAATTTATTTATTTTACCAGAGCGGGTGTTCTTTATTGTCATTTGAGGATGACATTAATGTGGCGAAGAAGAAAGAAGTGCAGTATCAGTGGCTTTTTAACAAATTAAGACTTTTGGGAAGCAGCAGTTGTTGATCAAAATATACACCTGCACCCAGCAGTTAAAGGGAACCTGGCGCTTATTTGAAATGGGCCTATTATTTGGTAATGTTCGGCATAATAGCTTAGG
Organism: Eupleurogrammus muticus; assembly: GCA_036785175.1. Taxonomy (NCBI): domain Eukaryota; kingdom Metazoa; phylum Chordata; class Actinopteri; order Scombriformes; family Trichiuridae; genus Eupleurogrammus; species Eupleurogrammus muticus. The sequence continues at coordinate 18,063,486 of JAYKQN010000007.1, read as the reverse complement.
TTAAAAAGAAAAAAAAAACATAATAAAAAAAATAACAAGACAATGACAGTCTTACACAGTGTCTTGCAGGACATCAGCGTGCAAATGAGCAGGACTGGAGACATCTGTAGAGAGAGAATTAAAGGTGGTTTAGGAAAAAAAAAAGAGCAAAATGCTTCTCTCTTCCCCAACCTCCCTGCCCCCCCAACAGGCACTGTCGCACATGGCCTCTCGCTCCACCACAGACAGACATGCAACCGCCCACAACCGCCAGCAGATGGGGTCAAAATGGCAAGGCGTCAACATGCAGGCCCTAGTGCTGGCACACGGTGACAGACAGCCAACCGCCACAACCCCGAGAGCAAACATTCAGGAGGTTGGAGAGTGGTGCGATGGGAGGGTAACAATGCATCGTGACATTTCAGGACTCACCGGGGAAGATAAACTGCTGTCTATGCTGAAAGTAACAGGCGGCTTTGAAGCGAAAAAAAGAGGGGAAAGACCGATAAGCATGGGAGGGAGAGAGACTGTTGGTTAGAGCAGCAGGATTTTGTAAAATTATTCAATAAATAGATTCATTAATTATTAAAGGACATTCACAATTGTTTTCAGTGTTAATTCCATATGAGAGAAAGGGAGAAAAGTTTAAGGCCAGTACTGTTAGATACAGTTAGACTGGAAAAGTGATTGAGGGAAAAGAAGTGTGTAATTGTGATCTATACTAGAGAATATTCATGTATCCGTGGCGTCTGGGAATCTTACCTGGGAAGTTGAAGCGGCTGTCCCGGTGGCCTTTGGGCGAGGGGTTGGGAGGCGGCGTGGCGCTGGGGGGGTTGCTCTGCTGGAAGGGGGCCGGGGAGGAGGGTGTGGAGGAGGTGGTGGAGGACGGGTTGCTGCTGGAGTCCAGCTGGTTCAGCACAGGAGGATGATCCTGGGGGGGGATTTTAGAGAACGGCCATTTGATATTACAGTATATTTAAACTACACTTTAGTTAAGCCAGTGGTTCTCAAAAAGTGGGGCACGCTTCCCCGGGGGGGTGCAAGGCTCCATCAAGGGGGGCACGTTTGACCTTGGGGAACATGCTTTTTTTATTTTTTATTTTTATTTAATTATTTTTTCCTAGAAATAAAGTGCAATTGCACCTCCACTACATTAGGGGCAGTAGCGCTCTCATTGGCAGAGTGTGCACAGGGAGCATACAGCACAGGGTATGAGTATGAAGTGTAGACACAAAGCATAGCAGACCCTCAAGTGACACCATGAAAATGTATTTAAGAGGGATGAGAAGACAGGCGGAGAGAGACAGAGATAAAGAGAAACGGAAGTTACTGTGAAAGACCGATGTGTTACTGTGACATTACATTGGACATTTGACAGAAAAGAAATGAGAAGCACTGAGGTAAACTAATACACACCTACTCTCCTAAAAAGGTTTAAGGAAAAAAAAAAATTTCTATCAACTAGTTTATGTTCTAGGTGAATTAAATATTAAAATATTAAATTGACAGTTCTTTTTCAGTTACATCATTTGACATTGTGTGTAACATTGGCCTTTCAAATGACATATTTAATGAATGCTTTTAAAACTGTATTTTAACCTTAATGTTGTGTTCCCGGTCAAATCGGACTGTTTCAAAGTTTTTGTCTGAAAAAATGTGGTTAATTTGATCAGATTCACCTAAGATGCTTTGACTATGTCCACAAAGAGGATTTTTAGCACACATAATAAATTTTATTAGTTTACACACAATGTCATGTGTTTAATTTAACTTGTGTATGCTAAACTGTTGTTCCTGCTCAAAAATGACTTATGAGTGGGGAGAGACCAGAATTAATGTAAGAAACAGAACTCAGGGACATCTGAATTAGAGCAAGTATCAGAAACTGATGACAGAAGAACACAGAATACAATCCAGAGATGAATGGGATAAAAAAGCATGTCCTTGGTAACGTTGGCCCAAAAAAGTCTGTGATAAACTGTAGACTCTGTTTCATTATTTCCTATGGTCAAAATAATCCAGAAATTGTGTTTGTTTTAAGAAGGTGCATTCAAGGTGTATAGGTTCAGATTAATGAGACATATAGGCCATGAATAACAAACAGAAGTTCAAAAATTGTAATGTTCATTATGTTGATAAAAAAATCTAAGCACAAGAGGTAATAATATATATGTATGATTACAGTTTCTATGATGAATGGTCAAATTTAACCGGGAACACATAATTTACCAACATGAAACAAACACAAAAAGTTTTTGCCTTTCCTGCTTGCCAACCATTATTTATTACTGACCCACATACAGAAGCTGTTTTTTTTGTATTATTATTTTTTTTTTAAAAAAAGAAAACCTTTTTGGTAATGGCCTTTGGTAGAGTGCCGAACTGTGGTGCCTCTGGTGGCCGGTCCACAGGGTTGTTTATGTCAGAGGGAACAGATTCAGTCCTCCGGATTTTGGCAACTAGAAGAGAATTAAATATTACCACAACGTAAAAGGCATATTTGTGTCAATCTGTTGCAGAATGAGCGTTAAACTAAACTTACTTGGTAGAAAGGAGATCCTGCAGGACGGAGCTTCCTTTGTGCATTTGTTGTGGCACTTTAACCTGCAGCGTGTTAGAGACACAGCAGCTATCAGCGTCTACCAAAATCACATGTGCACCAGCACTCTCGGCTCTCCTCTTCTCTCACTTGAGTCCAACGTGCTGCCAGTAAATAAAAGGCTCGAGGATGAGCGAACCGTAAACAGAAAAGGCTCAACTCACCGACAGTGTTTGCATTTAACCCCAAACATCATGTTTTTCTGGCACACCTGACACGTCTGCGACAGCCAGGACTTGGTTGAAAACCTGCACAAAAACAAATGCTGTTAGTTACAGCTGCAAGAATTAAACTTTGTCAAACAGCCAATCAAAACACTTCATGTTTTACCTTGTAAAAATCAAGGATACAGCATTAAGGTACTGCAGAGTTATTAATACAAGCAACTGATTACGTTATTATGCACATTTAACCAGTGTCAGTTGGTTTATGATATGCAGAAGTACATATAGCAATCTTATGGAAAAATGATACTATTTATAGTCACGTGGGGGAGCGAGATGTTTTCTTCTTCTTTCATGGGGGGGGGGGTGCGACAGAGAATAATCGAGTAGCACTGGCTTAGAACATATTTCCAAGCAGGAGAGATGTACCTGTGTGTGACTGCGAGGCCTATGTCCCTCCTCACTGCTTGTGGGGAGCTGCGATGCACCGCTACGTTATCTGGAAGAAAGAAAGAAAGAAAAGGAGAAACCTTTAATGAAGTAACCACAGTGATTACCTGATTACCTGTTAAAACCCCTGATACAGCAGCAGCATTGACTTTTGTTGCTTTTACAGAATCAATATTTATCATCTATATCCATATCATCAATACAATAAGAGCAGATTTTAATATAATATCAGTAGTATAGTACTATTTAGATATTTAATTTAGATTTGAGCCGATTGTTTAATTGGATCCTTTATAATCTCCTTTTAAAAAATCTTACAGAATATATTCATGTTCTGTGAAGTATATCTAGGATTGGATCTGACAAAATTGATCTTTGAACTCACTGAGTTTGAAATCACTGAACTTTACATTGCACATAATTTAGTTTATTTAAGTTGTTTCCTGATTAACATCAGTCTGGTTTTGTTTTAAGAGTTTAATAATATATTTTGATCTGTAGTAAAACACATTGCTCGATTATTTTGTAATATTCTAGCTATATTTGCTGTGTAACAGCAACATAAATCGATTCTTACATTTCTGTAGTCGCCTCATTCTCATCTTATTAATTATTAAACTTTGCATTGTGGATAATTTAACTGATTTTAACTTATTTATTTGGGTCCTTTTATACATCTTACAGAATATATTAATGTTCTGTAATGATCCCAATTTAGCTAAAGTTTCTTTTCCTGACTTGAGTCAGTTAGGTCTTGTTTTACATTTTAAATATATTTTATCTGTAGTTATACAGAATGTTTTTTGCAATATTCTAACTATATCAGCTCTGTCACAGCAACATACATTTAATCCTAACACCTAATTAGTCTCCTCACATGTTTCTTTCTTTTGATAACAGGTTTGAGTACACAACCTTCGTGGTTCTAGATATATTTTCTATGTTTATTATCATTTATAGCAGGAATAACTTTATAAAAAAAAAAGGCCTGGGGCTCAAGTGGTTAACAAAACGTGCCATTAGAAATGGATCAAACTAAGTTTGGCTTACAAATCCCAAACGGAGGAATGATTGTGGACATGGTACAGACCCAAACTTTTCATTCACACTTAACCCCAAACACTTGCATGCTAGCACGAGAGTGCATTTTAAAATATAGATGAAGAAATTTTAACAAATTAAAAATCTATGATCCATTACTCAAACAAAACATACTTATTAAATACAGAAATGCATTTTGAACAGGTTCACATTTCTTGCTACGTCAAACACAAAGTCACCAAATGAGCATAAAAAAGAAATTGAATACATGGCATGACTCACTCTTGATGCTGCTGTGCTCTTCCAGGAGAGTGGGCGTGCCAGGAAGGGTGTACGTTGCTGTGGTGGCAGCTGGGGTGACTCCAGGGGTGCGTGCAGGCATGATGGGGTAGCGAGAAGGCGAGTCCTCACATCCATTCCCATTGACTTGCATATTCAGGAACAGCTTATTCTTTTTAACACATCTGAAGGAAGCACAGGAAAATGTGTTTTAGCAATGACCAAAAATGCTTCATTTAAAACTTAAAAGAAGGAAAAAAAACTGAAATAAGCTAAATTATCTGCAGTGCAAAATAGAATGATTAACAAGATCTGTTATTTGTCCACAAAATTATAGAAACCACTAAGGATCATTACAGAACATGAACGTAGAGTGGGTGTTTAAAAAGGAGATTATAAAGGACCCTATTACACTATATACACACACACTATACACATCATCACACAAAAAGCTCATATCTAAATTAAATATCAAAATAATGGTCAGTTGCAGCCCTGATACTACTGATATTATTGTGTTGATAATGTGGATTTTGACATATATATGGATACTGTAACAGTAACATTTTACTACAGTGTAATACTTTAGTGTCGTAGATGAGGTTTTCTAATTCAATATATGCATAAAACTTAATTCCGCTATAAAAAGAGTTTACATTTAGATTGTAATATAATGTACAGTGTGTACAGAGCAGGGACAAACTGTCCTGTCCGGGTGTGTGTTAGATGCACTGGTTCTATGTCAGCCATGTTTACTTCTACCGTTGCCAATATTTTTTTTTTTTTAACTTAAGCTTTCCATAAACAGACATGATATTGTGGATAAACATGTGGCTTGCTTGTGTATGTGCGTCCAATCACAATAGAGAGAAAGAGACAGAGGGAGATTGTGTTTGTTTCTTGCCACCTCTGAGCATTAGTCTTAGGAAATACTTCCTGTTTTCATATGACTCATAATCTCTGGGAATCTGTATGGGGATTAGCTCCAGTCAAACAGTCAGAGCAAAGGGGCAACAGACAGGATGTGAAAGAGAGGGAGAAACTGAGTGTGTCTAAGGAAAAGCCTGAGCCAGCGTGAGAACACTGAACAGGTGCTTTCATGAGCAACTGTCATGAGAACTCTGTAGGTGATGATGAGAAACATGAGAGTGTAACATCAACTCCGTGTCTGCGGTGCTGCCATGGTCAGACTGCAGCAGTCTGCAGCGCTCTGTTGACTTTGACTTCAACGTGTGTGGCATTCTACACGTTCATTGTCGAATTTTACACAGCCAAACAAAGCGAAGCATCACTGAGGACTCACGTTTCAGTTTTACTGCCTGTCCACTGTAAAACCCTGCTGTGAAACGTACATTTACGTTAGTACGTTATTTACAGTGTTAAACACAGTAACATTGCTCTAAATGATTATTAGAGTACATTGATGCATTTTACAATAAATCACAGCAGTTTAAGTATTACTGTACTTGTACTGTACAAAATTACAGTTGTGAAGAATTATTGTAGTAAATCATAGTAGAAGAGTTACTGTATTATAATACCGTTAATCAGCTAATACTCTAAATTCAATTGACATCACAGTATGTTATTGCTTTTTAGTTTACAATTACCTAATACCATAGGAGGCCTTACCGATGAATGTTACAACCATTTCATTTGAAACAGGCCCCAGCAGCTTTAGGGGTGTACCCACAAGTGATTGGCACTTGCTCAAGTGTAAAAATTAATTTGCATTTTGTAGAAAAGGTACTTCAATCTTTGTTTTTTGTTTCTTTTTTTTAAAGAGGCATTACGTCAGTGTGCACACTGTAGAAAATTGAACTGTAGGCTTATGAGGCCTGACCACTGCATCTTTTCATATTTGAATGCATCAGAGACGCTTGGGCATGTAGCTGGGAAAGATACGGACAAATGCTTTATAGGATAGAGCCTGAAATGAGTACTGAAATGGGGCCCCCAGATACCTAAAGCCCCCACTGCCTAATACTGTAAATACAACTGAAATCAAAGCATTTTTTTTATTTTACTCTGCAGTACTGTAAAAAGAAGTATAGTACTTCTACCATAAACATCATTACAGTAGGTTTCTATATAATCGCTGTCAGATAGTTCCTGTAAGTTTTAGGTGACTGGTTTCATTTATTAAAAGCTCTGATCTTTCAGGCCAGCCAACCACCTACTTGTTGGTGGGCGGGTCTTCGATGCGGTTTCCCAGCTGGGACTCGTGGCTTTTGCTGCGCGTCAGGGTGATGTTGGGGAGGAGGTGCAGCACTTTGCGTGACGGAGGCGGAGGGGTGCACGGGTGCTTCAGCCGGTGGCGCCTCTTGGACGGCGGCGTTATGGGCGGGGTGGAGGCGTGCCCGTGCAGCCGGGCGGCGCGGGCCACGGACACGGGGAACGGATCGGTGAGCGGGCTGCTCTCGCTGTGGAAGTAGGACACCTGCGCCTCGGGGGTGGGCGCGGCCGACACCGAGCCCGAGCGGTGGTGAGGGAAGGCGGCGCAGGGAGTGGAGGGGGTGGACTGGACGGCGGACGGGCGGGCAAGAGGCGAGGGGCTGTGGGGGCGGAGCGGCGTCCCCAAGCCGGTGAGCTGGTCTGCGGTCAGCAGGGAGCCGCTGTCCCTCCTGGTGGGCTCAGACAGCCAGGGACCCCCGTCTTCACCTCCTGACAACAGGAAAAAAAAAAAAAAAACTAGCAGAAAGCCAAGGAGGAGACGGCATGATGCACTCAGTCGTGGAGGCTGGGAGGCAGACAACAGACCTGATTCAGTGGCACTCTTCAGACAGGAGAGGGCAGCGCTGAGCCTGGCACATTCTTCTGAAGTGGACCCCAGCCGTCTCATTGTGTCCCTCACCTGAGCACCTGTCATCTGCAGTAAGGCATCCAGGGACAACTTGGCTTCTACCGCCTGCAGGAGAGGGAAATGACACCATTAAAAACACTACAACTTTTTATTCTTGGTCTGCATGCTGCTGTCGGCTGCAACTCAGCATTAAAAGGTCAGCATGGTCCAGCATTAAATAGGTCATAGAACCTCTGGCTCTGACAGATTGTACATTACAGACATGGGTTTATGTCTGGATCAGTATATCAAAAACAAAACAAAACACACACACTTTTGGTAGGATTAGCCCAAAATAAATATCAAAATAAAATCTGGTGTTGCCAACAAAAGTTCATAACCAACCACAAACAAAGAAAACCTGTCATCAGGTTTAGTTGTCAGTATCCATAATAAGAAAATAGTAAAAATACCCTTTTGTTTTGACTGAAGAGCAGCTCAGAACCCAAATACTTTACAAAACAACAGTCACGAATGATGGAAAAGCCATATGTACCATCACTGAGAGGCATCTGGATTACATTTTAAAGAATACAGCCAAATGTATAAAATGTGGTTTCAAAGTTACCAATAACATTTTGATTAGGACATTATGAACTCACCTGGTACCAAACCTGGTATCAAATAAAATGAACAACATGTGAGGTGACTACAGAAGAGTCAGAATCAATTTATGTTGCTGTGACAGAGAAAATGTAGAAAATGCAGTTAAGTATAACACCTAACTGACCCATCCATCCATCCATCCATTGTCTATCCCGCTTATTCCCTTTCGGGGTCGCAGGGGTCTGCTGGAGCCTATCCCAGCGCGTTAAGGCGAGAGGCAGGGATACACCCCAGATGGTCGCCAGCCAATCGTGCTAACTGACCCATATCAGGGGAAAATATTGAAATAAGCAAAATTATCTGCAATACAAAGCATAATCATTAAAAGGATCAGAGTTCAAAGATCAATTGTTTGTCCATAAAATAATATAAATCATTACAGAAAATTAATATATTATATATTCTGTAAGATGATTAAAAGAAGTTTATAAAGAACCCAATTACATAATCACACAAACCGCTTAAATCTAAATATCTAAATAGTGGTTAGTTTCAGCCCTACTACTAATATTATTAAAATTATTTTGTTGTTGATGATGTGTATATAGATATTCATATAGATGCTGTTACATTAACAATAACAGACTTTAGTGTTGTGGTTTTCCCATGCGATATAAATGCATAAAACTCTATGTTGTTGCTGTATCAGATTTTACAATAAACAGGTAAAAATCACCAATATGTTGAATGGTAGTCTTGATTGAAAGAACAAAGCTTCCATCTGTTATACAGTACAGTACAGAGTAGCTGGGAACAAGGGGTCAAATCTTCGAACAGAAACAGGCTGTATGGATACAGACCAAGAAGACTGAGGTATGCACTGTTTATGTCATGTTCACTTACTGAGACATAGGCCATGATGTCAGCACATACTGTAAAACAAGTTCTGTATCACAAAAGGAAACAGGAGATAGCTCTGTGAATTTAGGAGGGCTTATTTCCCCTCTTTTCTTCCACCAGAAGTGCGCAATCACTTATCAGTCAGGTTAAAACCTTGCTCTGAGAGTGCAAACACTGATCAGAAAAAAAAAATAGGGCAACACCCACACCCGTGTGTACACTGTAAGCAAAAGGAAGCGTGCACACACACGCAGACACAAACACACACGCAAGATGTGACATTCAAAAGTGTCTGTGGGCCCGCCACTCCCATTTCTCACGCAAAACAACAGGGCATTTTTAGAAACATTTAACAGCATGGTCTGTATATAGAAAAGCTGTGTGTATCTTAGTTCAGAATTGCTATGCATGTGGAGACAGTGTTTAACATCACAAGTGGCTCCTAATATTCATTATAAACGATCGGAGAAATGTATTCCTGCAAAATATACTCATCCAGAATACTCTGTTATAGGGACTTGGTATCAGCAACAGTGTTTGCAGGGTAAGGAACCATGTTTTTGTCTCTCACATTGGCTTGGCTCAAAAAGTGCTTGGCAACCTTTTTCTTGTCGCGAGGCCTGGGTTAATCAAGATAGGGCTGCTCAGAACAGCCACAGAGCAAATTAATTAGTTCACAGAAAGACACACATGCTCATTTAGGAAGCTGCCAACATGCTTGTATCGCGTTACGCAATAGCTCACTGTCAGTCGCCGCGTGTGAGGCGAGAGGTTGCATTCTATGTAAAAGTATCCATTAGCCCCAATAGAACAGAGCGAGGAGATGCACTGTACAGCTCTCATTCTAACAATGTTTGATCTAAATGGGTCATCAACACGCCATGACGGCTCTACGTCTTTTAGGAAATCCCCACTGGCCTACAAGATATACAAGTAAGCACTTTCACTATGCTAACAAAAAAAAAAACACTGATATTTTTTAGCAAAAGGCAAAATTCTTTGAGGATTAAGGGTGAGGTTTAAACTGAAAAAGCAAACAAGCGCACTGAGAATGACAGATAAGACTAAGCCGTAAACAGAGGACAAATAATCAGATATGGAACAAGGCAGGGAAACACAACAAAAGTGGCACACGCGGCCCGGGACATATTGAAGAACAACAAGTGCAGGGACATTTCAAATAAGCAGGTTGCCGTCGGGTCACAACACGACGACAAACCAGACGAGTACGACACAAACATACAGCAGCTGAGAGGGATTAAAAAACGGTTTACAGCAGCAGCACAGGAAGGGAGCAGCGGAAAGGAGAAGGGAGTAAAAAAAATCATGTTGAAGAATGACATTTACACTAAACTTGTGTAATAATGCAACCGCTGGATATTTGTCAGGTGTGCATGAGCAGCTCGTTGCAGGCTGCTGGTGTGAGGAGCAGTGACGCAGAAGACACACTCCTGGTAAATCTTTGTGATGGAAGGAGTTTAACTCCTGGAATTACATCTGTTTGGAGGCAATGTTTAATTAAATTAATCAAACAATTGCATTGGTAAAGGACCCTTTAGCAATAAATCTCTTACTTAGAGTTCAGAGGTCAGGATCAGGTACATAAGAGACACCAACATATTACTGAACTCAAGCCTCAATCCGAGAGTCACCTCTTTACAAAAGGCCCGTACTGGGCTATATAGAGGCCCCATGATGGCCTGTAATTGTGCTTTGGCTCTCATACCTCACGTCATTTCCACAGATTGACTTTAAACTGAGGTGGACCTGTCTGTGGTTCCTGTCCAACCTATCTGATGCAACCGTGAACAATGGATGATGTTGCACGTCTGGGGGCTTTGCTGATAAAGCACGGGTGTGAAAGGAGAAAAGGAAGAAAAACTTTTTTTGTCTCAAAACAACAGATGATGTAGCACTTATTTATATAAATATTATCAGATTTGCTTATTACAGTCACCCGTCTGCATGCAAGATCTGCAATAATTAAGAGTAAGGAAGTAAGAAGCATGAAAAGTAATCTGTACTGTACACAGCAACCCAATGTCTAGCTGGTAAAATATGTGTGCTGCACTAACAAGGTTCAATTAATTCTTGATCAAGTGATTAGTATTATCCTTGCATAGAAAATGACAGTAACAGTGGTAAAAATAATATTGCTGATGTTAATAGCTTGAATCAATTGAGGTGAATGTGGATAAAAAATAAACAGAATTTAAAAATCCCTGATACATTTTAAAGTGAAAATAATGTAAAAAGAGTTTTTATATATATGAGCTCCTTCAACAGACAAAATATAATTCGCAACTTAAATTTCTATAATTATACAGACGATACCCAGTTGTACAAGTTGTATATCTCTGTAACCTCAAACAAGTATGTATGTATCAATGACTTGACAGCATGATTCCCAGATACGAGTCTTTGGATAACAAAGAAACAAAAAAAAACAGAGACAGAACAGAGATGTTTATCATTGAAGCAAAAGCTGAGATGTAAAAAATGTCCAACCATCCAATATCCTAAAATCATGCACACCAGATACCAAGGAATAAGCCGGAAACCGTGTTGCCGTGATTGTCTCTGACCTAAATGTTGATGGTCATGTTAGAAATGGATTGAAGAGACCTAGTAATATCTGAAGAATATTACCAAAGAGACTGTTTCTCTCCCAGCTAGAAAAGATAATTCATGCGTTTATTGTAACACTCTTCTGTTTGGTGTTACATAGTTGCAGCATATGCTGCACTTTTCTGACAGAGAGCCCCCAAAACTCCAATCTGTTAGATATTGACATATGGGCGTGCTAGGCCCCATAGATCAGTCATTGTTTTTCATGTCAAGGACCCTTAAACTCACATACACTGGACCATAGACCCCTTCTGATGTTTTGTAACAGAAATTGACTAAAATGATGGAGGACTTAAAGTGCCACCAATAAATGAATGACTCAGTACATGAATTAAATGAGAGTAAACTGCTAGATTTATTACAATTTTCTTTTAATTAAACTGAGTTTTTTTATTTGTGTAATATTTTTCTTTTGCACATAGAGGCAATGCCCCATTATTTTGATTTTCAATTTTATTGATACATTCATTTTATTAATATAGTCATGTAATTCACCCCTCCCCCGTTTTGTTTTCCCCAAATATATTTATCTCTGCATTTCTTTTTGCAGTTACACTGCAAATTGTAAAATGAAAAAATAAAATTGAGTTAAGTTAAACCTATTCATGTGCAAAAGAAAAATAATAGGAAATAAATATGTTATTTGATAAATGAATTCTAGCAGAGTTTTAGAGTCCTCCATACAAATGCTCTACATGCTGTCATTGTGTAGTTATGGAAGGGATTTCAGTTAAAATAAATGATTCCCCTTTATTATGGGGACCCCCTGGCACCCTTCAAGGACCCCCAGCGGTCCCCGCACCTGACTTTGAGAACCTCTACCTTGGATCACATTGTTCAAACAGGGAGGCAGTCTCCATCAACTCGGGCCCCCAAACAGTTTGGAACAGTCTCAGGGCCTAGAGTGACATTTTTAATGGTCACACACCGGTCTGGTATTCCTCATTCACATGTGAGCGAGTCCTGACTACACATATTGAAATACGCATAAATGTGACACAAACACAGTGACCCAGGCCAGAGAGAGAGACACACACTGACATCCACATAAAGCAGGGCGACCTACCTCGATGAGCTCTGGTCGCAGGTTGATGGTGCGTAGCCAGTCTCGCAAGTGTGGGTAGCTGTCCAGGGCCTCGGGCCTCTCTGTCTCTGGCACTTTCTGCTTGCACTGCAGCTGTTTACAGATGTATTTCATCAGCTTCACCTGCAGGGAGCAACAGAGAACACAGCGGAGGTGGGAGGGGTTAGAGGGGAGGCTCACAGTCAGCTCCAGATAACAGAGCAGGCCATCTCTGTGTCTCTGTCACATTCTGCATCCGCAGCAAAATAACGGAGATTCTGCAGAATATTCATTTAATTGCTACTGTAAAATCACACATAATAATTACTATACCTTGATTCTGCCTTATACAAAACAACAATAAGCAAGTCTTTAAACAGATCTTCCGCCTACACATTTCCATCCACAGATGCCTCTCTAGCATGATAAAGGTTCAACTGATGCATGAATTACTGCATACTTTTTTCCATCTTGAACCCAATGCACGTGCATTAACCAGCCCAGTGTTTCTTTAACTCGATTTCCCAGTTCCACCCAGTGCACAAGACAGTTCATTAACAGCTTTTATTATACAGAGGAGCAATAAGGCAGTCATCTAATGAGCGCATCTGTTGTTCATTTGGAACAATCGAGAAGCTTAAGGGACCAAAGTTCTCAGAGATGGAAAAAGGCATATGACGGAATGGTGCAAAGGTATTTTTTTTAGATTGATCTACAATTTACTTCATGATCTAGGAGCTTTGCAGATGAAGCAGGGATGTGAAAGGAGAGAAGAAAAAAATACTATACAATGGATGATTGTTGTTGTGCTTATTATTATTGTCACTCCTCTGCATGCAGGATCTGCAGGGCTCTGAAGCAATAATTGAGAAACATAAAAAAAGAAAGAAAAGTAATCTGTACTCTAAATAGCATCCAAATGACTAGAGGAATTTGGGAGCAAGAAGCACAGCTGGTAAAATTTGTGTGTTGGAACAAGCTTCAATTAATTCTCTAGTAAACATGTTAAAATCGAACAAGAGCTCAAGAGTCGTTCTCGTTGGCAGAACAGATTATTGTATTTGCAAAGAAAATCTAAAATGACAGGAACAATCATAAGAGTTAAAAAAAAGCTAAGGGTGGATGAAAAAAGAAGAGAATTTGAACAGCCCTGATATGTTTTAAGCTAAAAAATATTAAGCCAAAAAGACAGCTTTTAAATATGAGACTTCAACAGACAAAATATTAGAAATTGCATCAATTTCTATAATTATGCAGATGATAGTTGTATATGTTGTAACCTCAAATAACTTGATAGCATGATTCTCTGATAGAAGTCTACCCCCCAAAACAAGTCCACAGATAAGATAAAAGACTGACACATGAAGCTCTGAAACGTAGAGCCGCTGCTTTCCGAGCCAATGTTAAGTGCAGTGGTCCTGTGAGTAAGTATCACAATGAACACCGTGGTATTGGCTTGCAGCGGGCCGCACTCCGCCGCTCAATGCCGCCGTATACGGTGTCTCCTTATCTGGCAATTTATCTGTGAGAGTCCGTTACAGCACCTTCAGATGAGCCGCGCGTCGCGGGCCAGCTCTCGACCCACCAGACACCTTTTGAGCGCCAATGAGCGACGTGCTTTCTCTGCTCATTCAACTCTCTCTGTGAAGCCAGGCGCTCTCCGGGCGGAGGCGCATACAGCCACGCTACTCTGGGAAAGTGCGGCCTTGGGATGGAAGAAAAAAAAAAAAAAGGGCTAACAAAAGCACCTCCAGCGAAGGACGGAGATGAGAGGAGAGAAAAATGCGATAGAAAAGGAGCTAAATGCTCTTTGTGTCAACTCTGGCTGCTGGTGTTCAGCTTTATCGTTGTATATATATTTAGGAAAAAAAACACGTGGGAGAAACAACTGCATTATAACAACGTAAAGTGAGACAAAGGGATATTTTCTGCTTAAAATGCCGAAATCGGGTCAGACAGTACAAGCAGTATAATGTAGCACCCTGATGTTTTTAGAATATCTGTAAAGTTTGAGCTGAGACTGGTCAATATAAAGAGAATCAAATATCACAATATTTTGGACCAGACTCCTCGATATCAATATAATAGGGACAACAATCTGTGCTTTCAAGCAACATTTACACAAAGAGTTTTTTGATAAAAATAAACACTCAAGCTGCACTAAACAGCTATTCTGATAGTCGTTTAATCTATGATTTACTGAAATGACTTTTCGATTAGTTGTTTGGCTCATAAAATGGTGTCAAATGCTCGTTTCCAAAAGCTGAACCTAAAATGTCTTTTTGTCCAGACCAAAAGTCCACAACCCAAAAAAACAAAAATTCATTATTTTAGAAGGCTAAAGAAAAAAAAACAGATATTGAGACGTTGGAACCAGAAAAAAAAAATTCTAACCAAAATTGAGTCTTACAGAGCCTCCTTGATGAATCACTGTGCTCTCATCAGTGTTTCTCGGGGTCTGGACAAGAATAGCCAACAGTAAGAGACCTTTACTAGACGTGTCTAATGAGTTAGCCTCCTGCTCTACCTCCCTATACACTATTGCAGTCCTGTGACGTCAGGTTGCCTAGCAACCCCTCTTCCGAGTCGTCAGCAACATTTCAGTGGGATTTTCTCCATACATGTGAAACACAAAGCTCTGACACAACCCGTCTCGACATACAACTGTCGCCGTGTGTCTCAACAGGATAATAACCGTAGTCGCTACAGCACGCGGCCAACAATTTTATCTTCTCTCACACGCAGAGCGCTCGCTTCACCATTATCATCCTAAATAAATAAGGTGGGTATGATTACGCAAGCACAGAAGTCCCCGAATCCCTCACTGACATCAGTAATATTGCAATTTGTGCTGGGAACAACAAAACGAGCGATAATGACAGGGCCCTTTACGTATTATTTTTGGTGCAGAGTGGAGGGAGCAGCGTTTGATGTGTGGCCTGGAGGTGGGAGGCGGAGGAGGGCGTCAGAGCCCACCTGTCAGCAGAGCTAAACAGCGGCGCCATGGCAACGGGCCTAATGCCGCGGGGGGGTGAGTGACGGCCGACGGATTGGGCCGGCGCAGAGGAGAGCGGCGTCCCAGCAGCGGCCTGCCTGACACGGCGGGCTCGGGGAGCACATCCCACTGCCTCCATTGTTGTCTCAAGGCCCTTGTTGACACAGCCACTTTGGTGCACCTGCCAAGGATAGCACGGGCTATCTGAGGACTGGGCGACAAACGCTCTCTCCCAGAAAATCATATTTGCACAGCAAGGTCAGTTCACTTCTCTCAGCATAAAAAAAAATTGCAAAAACTCTTTTAAAAAACTATGTTTAGTCGGGGAGTGGCGTTATTTCAGTTTAAGATGAGGAATGGACAGGGAGGAAACACAAGCTCCTAGAGGGGGTCTGGGGATTAGGGTTAGAAAAATTAAAATTGTTAAATTGTAAATTTAAATTTTCTGGCAGATATTGCGAGTTGGATCTCACTTATGAATTTCATTTCATACATTCCATAACTCTGAGAAATTGCGGTCCTATCTATTAACAAAAAGCATGCTGTCTACATCGAGTGCTTGAGTAACAGCAGTTATTACAACTGAAGAACTAAAAGACCAACTATGACTTAGCTTAAAGGTTCTGGGAGGCAGCATACATGTAATATAGTTGACGAAATCTAAACATAGGTTAAGAAAATGGCAAAAAAAGGAAATTACAGCAGCAACGATCCCAAGATGACGTTGTCTGAAATCGTGGTTTACGATCCAAGCCGATAGATGGTCCAGGCTCTACGCCCGGATGAACACGCGCTTGATTTGATGACGCAAATGCAACCTGAGAAAGCGCGTGTATTATCACTATCGGCCACAAAAGGACATAGGATCAGGGATCATTTTGTTTGTACATGGCCCGCCGCCTGTAGGCTCCTCTGTCTTTGGATGTGGCGGCTCCAGTCAGCGTCACGGTTCAGATGGGATGTGACAGTAGCCACGGCGGCACCGGAGCTGGGAGGTGATGCAAATTCAAAGCTAATTTTAATATTGCCTTCAAGGATGAATTCTATGCAGGGCTACGCGAGTAAACAATGGCGGACACGCCGTCTTATCTATGCATGGGGGAGAAAAATGACGAAGATGTCAACAGACATGAAACAGAGTGAGGCCAGGGAGGCCAAGTTATGCAGAGGCCAGGTCACATGGACTTTGGGGGGGGGGGGGGGGGGGGGGGGGGACATACATGGTCAACAGTCCCTGACAATGGCCTGCTGCCCCTCCTCCATTACTCTTATCTTCTGGACAGGGCGGGGTGGGACAGACACACACACATATCCTTGGCCTTGTTTAGGCTTACATACGAGTGTCTGACAAAAACATGTCAATGGTGCAATTTCCAAAACACATTTTTTCTCATGCTGGTGATAACGCCGGACAGCAAACATATTTTCTGCACAAGGACAGACCTCGCAATAATCCTAGTACACAGATGGTAAATATAAGGAGCCGCAACATGCAGTTATTTTACCCAATTACAACCAGCCACACGCCATCACAACTCCCTTGTGATTTAGTGATAGTACAAGAAGCCCCCCCCCCTTACACACAAGTACACCAGACCTCAAAATTACAGGATATAATGCAACTCATCCTGAGTCAGTTTAAGAATAGATCAAGGCCTGCCTACACTGTTCAACCATTCTGATTTCGACACCATGCTGTCCTTCTCTTATTGGCTACGCTAGACTAGTGTTAATGTAGAAAAAAAAAAAAAAAAACGGAAACAGAGACAGGGTCAGTGTTGCTACAATCACTGGAGTTGTGCTTCCTCTATACGCTCATGTAAGCACATTCTCCATTGTCTTTTCTTAGGCCTCCGACAGACACACATGCACACACACGCAGGCACGTAAACGCAATTGTCATGTCATAAGAAGCAGCCCAGCTGATTGGCTTTGATTCTCCCCTCCCCTTCCCAGCTCTCCCTTCTTGCACAGGCTCTTTGCGCGTCATTTGATTTTCTTATTTAACAACCAACCCTGAAAATGTGTAGGAGGAAAGATGTCTAAATATAGATGCAGCCACAACAGCTCACACCACAAGCGCACGGCGAACCCCCTTCTAACACCATGAGCAGACGAAACAGGGTGACGCGTCGCCGTCCGCCGACAGAGCGCCCGTTAAATACATGAGATGGTCAATTGCTTGCTTTTTGTGTGTGTGTGTAAAAGGTTTACAACGACGAACAAATATCCAGCAGTGTTTAACGCCATTAAAAGGTTAAAACACCACAGCACATCAACAAATCACTGCGTTCTCCTGTTTATAGGCTGTTTGTCCAGCTCATGTCTGGACCATGAAGAAGACCGACTTGGACCTGGTCGAAGCAAACAGACGAGAATTAAAAGCGGCTGACGCGATGAAGCAAATGTCAGGAATATATGAAGAGCTCCAGTAAAAGTGACACGCAGGCAGCATGAGAGGCAGACAGAGTCCCGGTATGAGTAGGATTAACGTGTGAAAAGTGAAGTACCGGTTCGCACTCCATTTGAGAGGCCAGTATCATTATCCTCTCACTGGCAAGGCAGGAAAAACACACAGTTCAAGTGGAATAATAAAGCTCTCTCAATGAGAGTATAAAGTGAGTTCAAGCCTCCCTTGATTGCACTCCAGCGTAACATGGGAGCGATGCCCCCCCCCGCACGCAACCCACGAGTGCAACCGCGACCTTGACCTCGCATGGTTTCACTCAGCGGATTTAATAGTAATGGTATCATATGTAGTTATCGCTGCGGCAGAATAGTTCACACGTGAGCACCTGTACAATGATGTGGGAGTTGTAAGCCATATGCGTTTGCTGGAATATAGATGGAACAGAGATGGGTTTAACCGCTTAAGCCCCAGACGGATTGTTTTTTTGTTTTATTGCTATAAATGAGAATAAATGTGGAATATATCTACAGCCATAAAGGTTATGGACTTAAACCTGGTTTTGAAAGAAATCAAGATGTCTACAGAAGTGTACGGTTACAGATAAAAATAACTAAACTAAATATTAATGTTTCATTAAAAAAAAGAAAAATTCGAAACTTAAAACAAGCTGATCAATATCTGGAAAAATTGTGGATTATTATTGTGGATACTAACAATACATTGATACTGTAACAGTAACATTGTGTTTTACTACAGATAAATATATTAAAATATTACTTTATTTTCTGTTGTAGCAGAGGTTTTCTCATGCAATATACCATAAAATACCACATAACAGCCCGGGTGTTTATTTGCTTTACTCACCTAACAGACCAGGCATTAATTTGAGACCAGGCAGCAGTTTGAGACCAGGTGATTAATAACTAATTAATAGGCTAATTTCCTGACAATGACAATTTTTAGACAATGATAATTTACTCGAATTCTTTTATTAAAACAACTACCATATAACTTTCATCGAAAGTCAGATTATGATGCTATAGTTACTTCTCCAGTTTTTCTCTGCATAATTTGCCAAAGAAAGTTTGAATTTCATGTCATTTATTTTTTCACTTCATGTGCGACGTGGAGCAGTCGGGTTGTGGGGCGGTAGCACTGCAGGATTGAAGCGTGCGAGGCCGCAGCTTGTCTGCTACGCACAGAACAGCATGTGGTATGAATGTGGTCTGAATGCAGTCGTGCAGCATCAGTGGTCACGTCTTCTTCCTTGATCTTTAAAAATAAAAATAAATTACTCTTGTTTGCTTATTATTATAGTTCATTTGGAGGCTGTGGTATTTGACCAAAATAGACACCTGCATCCGGCGTTTAAAGGGGACCCAGTTAATTGAAACTGCCTTCAGAATCAGGGGTTTTTAGATTTTAACAGGTGAAGAGAAGTTTTGTGCATATTGGCATAAATATGCAAGAACAATGTTACGAGGATATATAGACTTCTCCTAAACCTGTGAACAACTCCCTAATCTGCTGATTTTTCAGGCATGTGGCAAGTAAAAATCTCAAGGAGGGCTCAAGCAAGAAGTGAAAATGCACTTTTGGCAAGACGTGTTTTTTAAAATGTTATGCCAGTAAAGATATAGGAAGTAAGACTGCTGATCAAGACAGCAGCCCCGGCCCAGCCAGCTCCACTTGACACATTGCTTGAAGACAACTAGACCACTATGCAGGCTTCACAGCCATGGTGGAAATTAAAATGGTGCAAAGAGCCTCATCACAAATTGATGGCTGATCTGGCTCAAACAACATGATGAGTAACTGGGAGAACTGCTGAACACGGCTTTGATGTATCGCTTGAATAAAGGTTAAGTGCTTGACAACTAAGCTGGTGCTTTGCCTTATTAATAAATGTTTACTGCTTTCAACTGAGAAATTCTGCTTTCTTTTCACTTGTTCCATTACAGGGTGCTCAAAGGTCATGGCGACCCTAAAGAACAGCAACTGTACAGCTAGCAGCACTGTCAAATTTATTTTGAAAGGAAGACTTCAACACAATTCGGAACCGTCAGTTTAAATAAGATACTTTAAGGACTTTATGGGAAAAGACAGAAAACTGGGTTGTTGCTTTATCCTAAAAAATTTAATAAACCTATTTCCCTATTTAAAAAAAATGACAGTTTGGGCTATCAGAATAGTCATTAGCTGCAGCCCTCGCTAATATTGTTTGCACTTCTGACTTTCAGACTAACCCGTCGCACCAGGCGAAGCCAACCACAGGAAAGAGCCCTCTGAGGTGTTTTTATAGCCTTCAAGAAATATATGAGACCAGCACGGCCTGCCCATTGTCATGTAGAACAATGTCGGGGCAGTATGCATCTACAGGACAGCGCACCTCAGGAAGCACTACTGCCAGATCACACATGACAATGGATGACGGAGTCTTGAAGCATGTGGACACGGCTGGAACCTTATACGTCTCTATACAAAGTAGGTGACACACAGCCCCACCGACACTTTCTAACACGAGTTGATTAGAAGGTAAAAAATTAATAAATTCTGCAGCACCACTCAAATAGGATAAAGTTAGAACTGGAGGCTGGTGGCCTTTTACTGGAAAAACAGTATTTGGGATTTGGGATTGAGGACCAGCTCCTGCCTGGACTGTTCTATGAAACCTTTGAACCATGCCAGCATGTTTCACAAACACAGGAATAGTCTTTTTTGTTTTAGTTTGGCAGTCTACCACCTACGTCACAGGGTTGGAGCGCTAATAAAAAAAAAAAAAGTAGTAGAAGGAGAACAGGAAATAAAACTATACCACTGCCTATCTAAAAAAAAGCAAACAGATTTGACTTTAGATTCATGTTTGATCTCGAACAACAGCATGGCAACATGAGTAAAAATTCCAAAATCATTGCTGAGGTGGACTCAAATAAATAATGCAGGTGATCCTTTTGGCTTGCTGGTTCCTACTTTGGTAAGACTTTAATACTGTTTGAATTTCATTTCATACTTCGTCCTGTGAAAATTTGGATCCAGCACCCTGAGCCTGCCAACCTGCAGCTGACGCCTGCCAGACAGCTAGGAAGCTGCCGCTCACCAAATTATTTTGTAGACATTCATATTACCAAACTGGGGAGGGGGGAAAAAAAGAAACGCTGCACCTATAAACACAGGACTGCTTTGTCATTACACACTTGGATACTGCCATCACAAATACAAAGGGGTGTTTGGAGCAGGCCGTCTTACTGCTACCTGGCTGCCACAGTCACAGTCATGAGATCACACACCAACTTCCAATTCATTAATATTCTTTAAAAAGAAAAGCAACAATGTCTTCATCAGCTGTGATTCTGGACACTTGAAAACCAGTTGGGTCGAGCCACCGCTGTCTGGGCTGAAACTAAATGCTCGGTACCCTCTGGAACATTTAGTGTTTAGGAGCAGCGGCACAATTGTTCGCGGGTTGCTCAGTTATACAGAAATAAAACAGACATGGATAATTGATAGCCTCCAGCCAATCAGGAGTGTGTATTCCTTTTATCCAAGGTATAAGGCATAAATAAACAATGAGCCAGAAAACCCATTTACCATCTATCCTGTGTCCAGGACGTCAAGCTGTATATGCGAGGCTTGTTAATGTAACGTGTGCAGCCTGTCCTCTACTGCTTCTCACCTGTGTCTCATCAAAATGCATGCTCTGTATCAGCCTACACACACACACACACACACACACACACACCTCTTCCCATCACCCCCCTCAAGCAGAAGCAGGGCCTGTTGTCCCTTCATGGCATTGTTACTACCAACATGAAGCTGGATTTTCCATGACATGATTCCTTCAGTTGTCTCGCAGCTGAGAATATTATAAAGACAATATGTGCCTGTCAGCATCGAAATGGGTCTGAGCCTGAGATCAAACATGTAAAGAAAAAAGAAAAAAAAGGAGGATTGTATCAACTTTACTACAAAAATCCACACAGACATAGCAGGATTGGAGGCCAATTTCATATAAAAAAAAGACACTCTGGACCATTTATTGGACTGAAAAGGCCGTTTCCAATTTGCAACTGTGTAAGAGCAGTATTCTTTGTAATATAGGCATGATATGTGCATCCTTAAAGATGGCTGCATGCTCCCAGCATCACTCTTTACGGATCTGCCTGCTGTAGTAGAAGGAGATGCACAGGCCCTATAAAAGCCATGGCTTCTTGCGCAAAAGCAATGTCAAGTCATCCCAACGCGGCTGAACTGAATCTGCATCCAGATGCGGGGACAAGCAGCACGCCCGCACACACACACACACACACACACACACATCAACCCTGTCCCCAGTGGGGGGGGGGCCTGAATCAAATATCTCGTAACCTACACATTCGTTTTGTGTTTGCCTCGCAGGCCTCTCGATAATAACCCCGCACGTCCCGTGCAGGCGGACACAACAGGATCTGGCAACGTTAGTAAGGCAAACACAGCATCGGATTCTTATATGTGTGCCATTAGGCCAAGGCTGGAATCAGCTGCACGCTCATATCACCCCCTACAGAGAAGCAGGTCACACAAATAGCAGGACCAGGCGTCACCAAGCTATCATGGAGGAATATTCTAGAGAAAAATATTAGTAGTAATAAAAAAAGAAGCACTTAAGCACTATCGCTTATTTTGCTGGGAGCCCCGCAGCGTTTGAGCACGGACGGAACGCAGGACGCGCTCTGCCGCTGACGCGGCGGCGGCGGGCGCCGCGTCGCGCCGCGCCGCGCCGCGCCGCGCCGCGCTCGCAGGCGAAGGCGGACATAGCGTTCGGGGCTTCATGACTCCGCATTTTGCGCGAGCCGCTTTCCGTCGCAGGAAAGAGCGCTCCTGGCACGGGTGTGAAATTGCACGTTACCTCCAGAGTGCGTATTTCTTGCTGCGTGAGGTCGTTGGACGCAGCGCACTTGGTCCGAACCCCCTGTAGGCTGGAGATGGAGATATCAATCATGTTCTGGATGAGTTCGCATTGGTGTAGCGCGGCCATCGCTGCGCCACCGCCGCCGCCGCTATCCCTCTCCGGCTGCTCATCACTCTCGACCATCTTCCCACCTTTAGCAGACACGCTATCCATTCCTCAGCATTTGGGCTCGGCTGGCTGGAAGTGGCTGGAGTCAAACGGTTAAACTCGAACACCACATATGCAGCAGTCCGGCGACGCAGCGACCTATTGTGGAAGTTAGCTGACAGCGAATGTCCCCGCTGCTCCTAATCTGGAAAAGTCAGGATGCGAAAACTGAATTTCTTTTTTTTTTTTTTTTTTTGGCCGTCAAGCGTCAGAACGAGATGCTCGACGGGAGCCCGGCGGCGGAAGCGGCTCCGGGAGTCCGCGTGAAACGCTGCTTCCACTCCGTGTTTCGGGTCCGTGCAGGCTACCGACGGCGGAGCTACTCTCTTTCACCGACAGCTCTGGCAGAGGCTTTCACCGTCTGTCAGCTGTTGGGAACATCATGGGGCGCGGTGCAGCCTGGGAAATGAAGTCACACCAGGCTACGAGCGCTGCACACCACGTCCCTGCTCATGACTGGAAGAACAAAAAAAGCAGAAGCGGCTATAGTTTCGAACTGTTATTACATCAACTCAGTTACATTTACAACTCATATCGTCACCAGGAGAACTGAGAATGTTATTTGAGAAGAAATAGTAGGAGCTCTCCTTTACGGGCGTGAATAATGTAATTCGCAAAAAAATAGACCACAGACCTGATAAGATTTTCACTCAAGATGTTTTCTCACAGAAAATGTAGGAGACACATATCCATATTTGTGGAATGGAGCTGCCTGAAACAAAAAAAAATGACTCCCTTCATAAATAAATATGGAAGTGAATGCACATTATTTGATTTTCAATTTCCAAATGATGCATTTATTTGAATTTCCATCCTATTTATTACTCTTCACAGTTCCAACTCTATCTATAAAATGTAAAATAAAATGTTGAATAAAATGAATTAATGTGCAAAGTGAAAATAATACTCAACTAATAGGAAATAAATATGTTAATGTAATATACAGAAAGAGATTGATTTCTATATTTTTAAACATGGCATTCCTCATGGCACCTAATAGAAATGAGCCACCCTTAATGCTATATGTGATAACTTTGCTTTCCCTACAATGCAGAATCAAAATAACTGTTGTGATAAGTGATGGCATGTAATATGTGATGGGTGCTGTGAAGAATTCTAAGCAGCAAAAAATCTCTATTTTTACATACATTTGTTCAATAACATGGAGAGATAAGCCAGTTCTAGAGTAGCTTTGGACCCCAAGAACATCCTGCACTTGCACCACATACTGTCAATAATATTCTGTGCTTGAGCAAAAGAGACGCACAATGAGGCGAATGAGTAATACTAATAGAATCTAAGCAGTGTGACTTATAGGCCACAGACAGGCAGTATAGAGTGAACATATTCTACTATGATATTTTAATGTGGTGCTATTTCATATTTATGCAATGAAAGGTTAAGTTTCTTTATGTACGTTATTAAAGACACAACATGTGATTAGAGCAAAGCCCCGTTTACATCCCACCAATCAGAATCCACATCTCTGGCATTCCACTTGCATGTAGTTGAGTGTTCACGGTCTGCAAACGCAGACTGTGCACTTTCCACCATGATGTGATGTTTGAGAAAGGTTGGCCGAGTATACTGGGCCTCTATAGTACATATTCTAGTTTGTTGTATATTGCAGCGACTCTTCAGAAATCTCAGGAAGTTACTACAAATGAGACGGCCAGACTTCTTTCCACACGAAAAGCAAATAAAATTTAAGAGAGGACGGTAAATTACAAATTCTGACTTATTGCAACTTCAAGATCGTTTCCTATGAGGACAGTGCATATATGCTGGGGGTGGGAGGTTTCCACAACCATTAGGCAACATTACACATGGCTCATTGCTGCAATGAGGGTGTGATGTTCCTTCATTTAATGCACCCTGATTATACAATGGAATATGAGTCACTTCTCAGGAAGCCTTGTGTTCCTTCTCTCCATCCGTCTATATCTCTCCTTCTCTTTCCGATTGCAGGGGACACCATGCTGTATTAATCACTGCTTAGACAGACGAGCATGGTGGCATGTACGGATCAGAGACTGCAACGCACAGACGGATCTGAAAAACCACAGAGTGCTTCAGGATCCTCCTACTGACTGAACCTGTGATCAGCTGCAAGGAGCAAAACACAATACAGTCCTCTTAATTGTCACTGCAGCAGTGGAACAAAATGGTTGTAAAGCCAAGTTTCTATCATGAAATATTTTGAAATGTTGGTCCAGATCTTCAAGGTTTGATGGTGACATTTCAACAACATAGCATGCCTGTTCCAGCTCTTCTCTGTATTCAAAACTAAGCTACTAAGTGAGTTGACTAGCGTCACAGTAGAGGGAGGCTTTTAAAAGAGACAATTAATAGTGCTAGCATAATGTATACTGTAAGTGAAATATTAAGCAGTGGAATGTTGCGAAATATTTCCTGTAGGAACAGTGTATATGCTTTTAACGACATGTTAAATAATAAAAACTTGCAAATTCATCACCTATTGCATAACCGCACCACAGTGACTCTTGCGGCGGCCAAGTAAGAGCTTAACCATTCAGGTGGCTGATGACAAACAAGGTGAAATGTAGCTAATGTGAGCGCGGCGGAAGTCTCTACTGTTTATGGGAACAGTGAACAAATGTTACCTTTTACCTCATGTGCAGTGTGTTCCATAAAACACCTCCAGGATCTCGGATGAAAAACATTTCATTCCTCACTGTTAGTTCATCCTCTCCTCTGTAGTCTGGCTTTGTGCTGCAGCTCTCTCCAAGAGTTTGTTTCAGCCTTAGTCTTGTTATTCAGTAATAAATAATTTGCATCATGCAGGCAGTAAAATATAAAAAAAATGATAATAAATAAATTACAATATGTAAGCAAAACTAACACGAGCAATGTCCAAACAGGCACTTGACAGCTTGTTGACAGTATGACTCGCTGAGCTGAGGATAACATGATCCTTTCCCAGCCTGACGGTCTCTTAAGCCGTTTAAACTGTCGTACTATTGGACCGCCAAGACTCCACTCATAGCATAGAGCTCAGGGCTTCAGATTAAATTAGATTGTGGACAATCTGGCTCTATTCTCTTTGGTGGCAAGGATTTTCAGTGAGGCGACCTTGCAGGTCTGGGGAGTCTGACCCCGACAGGGACATTTAAAGGTCCCATGTTGTGCAAGTAACCATTTATGGATTTTATTTATTGTATTAAAAAAATACTATACATGAGGTCTAAGGGGTTGTATAAAAACTTTCCCTTCCCTATTTGTAGTTTCATTGCACATTTGTACTTCCAATATTTAACGTTAGAGGCATCAAAACTTTGAGTAAAACGCAGAAAAGTGGGACCTGTAAGACTCGTGACCTTTGACCTGCAGTCTGCCTATGAAGACTGCAGCGCCACATTGCAGTAGAACTGGCTCAATGCCATTGGAGGCAAATTTTGATGCATCTCTTGCTATTGCATAATTCAAAAATAAATAGCACAAGAATACAAGAATACAAGTCGGTGTCACGTGGGGGATTGAATTGTCTATCAGAAGGAATTTATAATTATTGGGAACAATTAATAAATTGTTAAATACAGGGCCTAATTTTTTAAATCCAAAAACAGAGCACCACCCTTACAATGAAAGCAAGTTTTAGCCAATTCTCTGGTTCAGTCACATAAATCATACCAGCCTGTCACTTTGGAACATTGAATAATAATTACCTTAAAAAATGTAACCACCGGATTTGGTGGTTTTCTAAAGGTACAACTTGGTATATTTTACTCTTGTACAACATTAAAGAAGACAGCATGTATGACTCAAACACATTTAATGGATGGAAGATAAGTAAAGCACACAATACATAATTTAAATCAAATGGTATATGTGTTGCCCTGTGTTCTGCTAATGCTAAGTAATGACCAGTTACATTATCAAAGAAGCCAAGTGTCACTCTTCAGTGTCAGTTCTTCTTCCTTGAGTAGTTGAGGCAAAGGTTAGAGTTGTATTCAGCTGGTGAGTTGCAGAGGACTCAGTTGTGCAGGTCGCGTAGCGCTGGTTGGAAGAACGGAGACTGATATGCTTCAAGTGAGAGACACTCGTGAGAAGTCCTTGAATCTCATTGTGAAGCTCGTTCTCGCAGCGCTGCCGTGAACAAGGCGGCAGCTTCTGCGGGTCACCTGCTGAAAGGCTTCAGGCCTGCGGCGTGTTCTGCTGCAGGGGGGGCGAGGAGGAGGAGGGTAGAGGAACTGTCCTCTGTTTATGAGCTGTTGAGCAGCAGACCTGAGAAACAAAGGAGAATGAGCCCTTTTTGTAGCCCTGATGACTTCACAGTTCAAAGGTGATGGGGAAGACCCTTCGGGTGAAGGCCTCACATGTCCATGTGTGACCTCCTGAGGTCACACAAATGCCACCTATTCATTGGTGAGCCCTACAGCAGTTTTAATATAAAATGTTAAATATATTTCAGCATCAGTACAGACTACAAATACAGATGTTAAAAACTCAGATGATAGTATGACTGATAGTATGATAGTATGAAGACAAATATTTGACCATTAACAACTAACAAATACATCTATGGAGTATTACAATAAATATAATTGATCTTACATTCATCATGAGTGTTTTTCTTTATCAGTCAGGCTCAGTAGTTATTTTCTGATTTATCTCACATCCTCAATGAATGAACTCCCTGTCTATAGGCCTGAAGAGGTAGAAAAACTCATCGCTTATCAAAACTTGTAAAAGTGCAATGACCACAGTAGATAGTTCTCATTCAAGGGTCTTTACTTTATTTTGATTGTAAGACCGTGTTAAAAAGACTGCGTGTCCAGTTCGTATTTGATATCGTCAAGTTGATATGAAAACAGGAAGTAAGACAGAGCAGGCCTCCAGTGAACTCCAGCTGAACTCACCACCCCACAGAGGAGCCAAGTGACTTTGTCTTTTTTCTTTTAAGAGACAGGGCAGTCTTCTAACCTGTAATATTATTACTGAATACATACATCTGGAAGCTGAGGAGACAGAGCAGAACCTACAGTAACAGTATGACTGTATGAGATCGTATAAAATAATATTTAAAGTAAGAAAAAAAACAGATCTTAGAGATCTTCAAGTACGTGATTGTTCATCCAGGACAAAAATGTAACTGTAATACTTCCATTAGGAAGCACAGGGATTTCTAATTTTAACTTTCCAGGACCTGAGTGCAGATAAAACTATAGAAGACTCAAATGACACAAACAGAAAAAATATGCACAGATGGCACCATCTGCTGGGCAACCTTGTACTGTCAAATAAACGTCATTAAATCACTCAGTCATATTCAGCTTTTACATCCTTCTTTGCTGAGGTGAGGTTTCCTTTTTTTTTTTTTAAATCAGTGGAAATTCTGAAATTGTCTCAATGACCGAATGGCCGAAACAGGAAACAGGACAAAATAAAAGAAAAAAAGGCAGATTATGACCACCTGTTTGGAACCCAGCTCCTCTGTTTGGTTGTGACTCAGTAAGCATGAACTCAGCCAGGGAGGTTCAACGGCAACATGCGCGTCACTCTGGATGTGGAGCGAGTGCTGGTGCCAGATGTGGCGGCCCAGGCCATTTCAGCAACAGCTGCCCCACTGGGGATTTTCACACACCAAATGTTTAAAATTGACAAGGCCTGCTGGGAAAACATTATCTGAATCTAGTGGCATTGGAGAGGAGGGGGGGCAGCAAGCTCGGACATATGGACAGCTTCTCTACTTTACGCACAAAAGCTGCACCTAAGTTATTCAACAAAATCAGAAGCACACATTCAACTTCAACAGATGCTGAATGACAGCTCACACTGCAGAGAACAAGTGAGGCTTGCTTGGTGCCACGACATTTATATATTAATAGAATTATCCCATTCTAAGAATGATTACACAGCTGCCGGTATCTGCTTTGGATAGAAAATAATGCAATGGAGACTCTAAAAAGTCTTATAATCTAACACTTCTGTGTCTCTTAGGATTTTAATGGGAAACTGCGTGTGACTTCCTTCCAATGAGACCCACCCATCTGATATGAAGGCGAATAATCAGACCCATTAGTTCCCTTTTGCACCTTGCCCAGCATGAGCAAACATTTGTGGAGCTGCACTTACTGCTTTTGACCTGCGTTGCCTGGAGTAAGTGTGAGTTTTACGGTTTAAAGTGTGGTGGAAGCTACACATATAGACATGCATGGGGGGGTTGGAACAAAGGGGGCGATCACCCACCTTTGTGTCCGAATTGTTAAAAAACACACCCTAAAGTGCCCTTTTAAATGTCTGAATGTGCACTATAGTGCCCCCTTGGCTGGTGGAAACACACATACTCCAGATTCCACGGGGACCAATGAATGCTATGAAACATTACCACTACAATTACTTTATGTTGGACCTTTTTTTGTTACATATCTTTTGAGCCAAAACTGCATCTCACGAAAAAAAATCTTTTACTGACATGGTGGTATAGAGGAAATGTCATGGACCCCCAAAGGGATCAGTGATCCTCACTAAAAACTATTAGACAATTACCAATTAGAATAATTTAATAGTGTATAATTCATATATAATATACATATAATACAATGTGGGTGTCCTTTTTTTCTTTTCGCTCCCATCCTACACAGAATCTGTGCACGCCACTGCCTACTCAGGCGCCACCACATTAACTTAACGACATGCACTGACTGCCAGCTCCTGCAGGAAGAGGCCGGTTACACTGCCGCTCGTAACAAATAGTATGATGAACTGTGAGAGTTGCTCACAGTTGTCACTGGAGTGAGATCAGGGAAGAATGAGCGGACTTATTCAAGTAAACACGAAGCCTTTGCAGCAGCTGTCTGGTTTTAATGTATGTATCGGACAGCTTGGACCTGCACTGCATTTGTTGCCTCGAGCTAAACAGCACTGGCTCCAGTTTTCTTTAAGAACAGTTTTTTTAATCTTTTCGTATTGTATTTCAAACTATAAATGGTTTATGACCACTTACCTAGAGATATTCCGGTCCTGTACTCCCATTTACAAGGCCCACAGAAGTCTAATATTACTGCCTGAGTGTGTATATTATACCTATGTACACATAAAAATGTATGATGCAATTTACAGAGGTCACACTGACCAAGATAGGAAACTGGTCCAAAAAATAACTTGAGTAACATCCACAGAAAAGAATATTATATATGGGTTACCAGATAAATAAGAGCAATTTCTGGCCAGCACACATCTAGTCCAGCTTCCTCGACACAAACAGATGTATTTAACGCATGGAAACAAAGTGTAAAAAGAGACTCATGGAGCATTTTAGACATTCAGCTTAACTCCTCGTCCACCTGTCAAGTCTGCCGAGGCCCGTTCAGGGACGTTTATGTACATGCAATAAAAATCTTGGTATCAAATTATACTTTGCAGCCCAGAGTATTGAAGGTTAGTAATATATCTAATTAAATTATATAAATTCAGTGCACATTCTATAGAGGCGTCTAGCCAGTAGAATCATTAACCCTGTTACATGTTTCTAGAAGTGTGAGTGATTTCACTGGTGTTCATTAATGTCACTGTGAAAGTCAGTGTAACCAAATTTATACCTAATTTGGTGTTTTTTTTTTGCAGACTTAATGCAAATACGTCAACTTGACAGATACTAACATTTAAAATTTACACTCAATTTAGCTTGAATGAATCATGTACCTTTCATCTCATCAGCAGTTGTTTTGCATACAGTCTTATGTTTGGGGTTTTATGGAATACATGTATAATGTATAACTAGGTATTCCAAGCTGTGAATTTGTTAAAGAGCCCCTCCAGATATTTTCTGAGGTTTATTAAATACTTTGAAAAATAATTTGTATAATATTGATTTTTCCAGAAAAACATCTAATGGAGGTTTCAACTTTCTATATCACACTGTAAGATTAATAGTAGATCATGATTGGTTCCAAACTAGTTTTTTTTTTTCAGTGAGCACAGAAACTTTCCACTGTAAGCCGATGGTGAAAACAGATGTGTCGAACTCTGAAATTTATCATTCTGCACATTGAAGCTCAAACATTCAACTGTATTTTGGAGTGGAAGAGGACTTTATAGCGTCATGTGCACACATTCCTGCACACACACTGATACAAAAACCATATTAATACTGAACATTACTTGATTCATGAACACATTTGATAGTTTTCTTTTATTTAGACAACCCAAATAAAAGGCACATAACATTGCGCATGTTGATGTAATAATTTGACAAACATACATTTAAAAAAAATGTAGGAATGTTTGACCTTTCTGCTAATCAGAAAGCCTAGCCTCTCATATATACAAAATTACCATTGTTAATGTTCTAATACAAAAGATTTATAAAAAAGGTTACTTTATCTTTCACATCTATTGTAACTACCATATCCTTGGAACTAAAATAGTTTTGTACAAAGATATACATTCAACTGCTTTCACAAGGGTCCTGGAATTTCCAATTCATATTTTTTTTCCTTAAAAATAAAGAGATTTTCAATTCCACAAGAAATGTTCAGTTCATCACAATATTATTATTGTATCAAATTTGGCAAAGAGGCTATCATAGTGTGTCTACGTAAATGCATAACAAAAAAAGCTACAGTAATATTTTGTTTGAAACAAAGATTGGGAAAAATGACAAACATGCATATTGCATTTTTCAGTATGAACTGAATAAACTCAAAGAGCTGCAACATTGTTGAGATAACATGGCATTCATTAAAAAATAGTTCAGTTCTGTTCAACAGCTACAGTGTTTGGGGTCATGCAACTTCAATCTTGTCCCATTATTTTAATGGTTACAACCTTGCATTTGATCAAACTTGTCCAGTTTTCAGCCACATCAGCATGTAGCCTGAGACTGAACTGGACTTAAAAGAAAAGGTAAAAATATACATTATGTCTGCCATTGTACAGTAAATCAGTTAAATGGACGGCTATGTTTAAAATCAATTATTGGACTTCATGTCCCTGATGGGATGTCTAGTCAACCTATAAAAAAAAAATCACAATGCCAAATGATTTAGAAAATCTAAAAAGGAACATGGAGAAATCAAGGATTAAGATACATGATAGATATACTCAATTTAAAAAGGAACCAAGTTCATGGGTGATGGGCTTTTGTGTGCATTTCCTGAGTGAAGGGTCCGTAGTATCATCTTGGGGCAATCACAGAAAATGTGAAAAATAAAAAAAAAAAGACAAAAACAGTGTACAGAAGAGTCAGACAAAAAAAAAAAAAAATCAGTCACCAAGATGATGACATGAACAGCCCAAAAAAGCTTCACTACAAGGCCAGGCCGTTTCCGTGTTAAACCACTAGATGGCCTCAAGTGTAGCACTTAAGTCTCCAATTTGATCTTTGATAATACTGCTGTTCACCTGTATGTAGGATATGCTTTCAGTGCAAGACTCGTTCCATTCTGCCTTCATGAAAAACAAAAAAACACTACCAATAGACAAATAAAACAAACCTTTGAGATTCCGTACAAATAGAAAACAAATTACAAATATTTCAGTCAAGAGGACAGTGTCGACTTGAATGACAAAAGCAAACAAATTAAACCGCTGACATGAAAATACATTACTGTCAACTGTACAAGTTAGTCACTGTACCTCAAGAGCATACCTACTATCTGAGAAGAAAAAGAAAAGCTATAGCACTGTGAAAAAATATTTTTCAATGCGAATGGAAGCTGCTGTCCCTTTTACTAGACTCATTTCCTATAACGTTAAATAGTGATTAGCAGGCTATAGTTAAAAATAACAGCATACAAATAACACCCATAGGCTTTGGGAGAGAACCTGTAAAACATCAAAAAGAGCAATTTATGCTTATTGCTTCAGTCCATTTCTTGTCTCTCATTTACAAAAGCACATGTGGGGTTTTTCCTATGGAGTCCTCAAGGGTTTCTTGAGGATCTCCTCTCATTTTTCATGATACAAATCACAGTTTCATCACTCTAACTGACTACACTAAGTCTTACGTTTGTCCTGATTTCAAGGTAAGTCCTACTCGATCTCTACTCAAGTGTCCTGCATCTCATGTCAGTCACTTATTAGTTGGGACGCAGCTGGGACTTGGGGAGCTCCTACCAGCTGCACAGCTCCTGTAAATACAGTATTCACTTCGAGGTCTGATGAAGTAAACGGGGTTCGGGGATAGAAAGAGCTGGGCTCGAGGTGCAAATAATGAGGACTGGAGTCTCTTGTTTCACTTCATTTTCCCTTTCTTTCTGGCCAGTTCAACGCTCGCCCTTCTCTTTACCAGGGGGGGGAAGAAGGCAAGACTTGGGACAGAAAAGGCATGCTATCCATTGGCCTCATGGCGATGTTGAGTGGGCCGGCTATATTCATAGACATGGGGGTCGTTATGGCGACCGGGTGGGCAATATTCATGGGTGCCGAGACGGGGATGTTGACGGAGGCGATGTTGATGGGTCCGGTGATGGTGAGCGGGTGGTGCTGGAGGCTGACCGGGGACGTGATGTTCACCGTGTTGGTGCTAATGTTCATTTGTGCGGCTATGGTGACGGCGTTGTTGGAGTGGCCCCGGTTCATTGCCGTGGTGACGGGGGCCGAGATGGTCACAGGTGTGGCTGAGGCAGAGTTGCAGACGTCGTTACCTTCTGGAGAAACACAAGGGAGAGTAGTTAACGTTTGATTCAAACGCTGACATGAAATCAAAACTAAGGAAGATACAGCATATTGTCAGGGGTACTGCCATGAGAGGAGCATTTATGATGCAAATAAATATTTCTAACTGCACACATGTGATCAGGGGTTCTACATGTTTCATCAAGTAATTTTAAGACCATTAATATAAAATGTAATGCCTATTTCACAGACCTACTGCCAAAGAAAAACTTTTGTTTGAATTTGTTCATTTATTGTATAAAATGTGTACTACTTCCATATATATATTTTTTTACTACACCTCCGCCTCACCGGTAGTAGTTAAGGCCCCACAAATATGATACACAGCAAACAGAATGAATAAAAAATAAGGCCTATTAATAGATTTTAGTGACTATTTTCAGGTATTAAAAGTGTACCAAGTCCATATAAAAATTCCTTCATTCAAAGTTTACCTGTAGTAGTAAGGGCAATGTGACTATGATGAACTACAGCAAACGGAACAGGCAAAAGTCATTCATTTACATGGAACTTGACTGTAACACGGACAACAGGGAGTAACAGTAGATTGGCAATGTGGAGATTCTGTTTCCTGGTAAAATGTTGATCATGTTAATATCCAATAACCAGCCAACTTCACCACATTTTGGTTTCGGCTGTAAATTATCTCTGTTCTCACACACATAGCAACCATCCTGATAATACCAAGATC
Source organism: Eupleurogrammus muticus (assembly GCA_036785175.1). Lineage (NCBI taxonomy): Eukaryota > Metazoa > Chordata > Actinopteri > Scombriformes > Trichiuridae > Eupleurogrammus > Eupleurogrammus muticus. The sequence goes on along the minus strand of JAYKQN010000007.1, from coordinate 18,029,163 downwards.
CTAGAAAGCTACTTTTGGCAAGCCACAACTTTTAGTCTATAACAGTGCTGCCACCTTTTATTTAGGCTACGTTGTTTAATCAAAGTAATCTCAGCTTGAATGCAATACAGAGACCGTATATACAGCACAAATTTTAAGATCCACATATCAAAGTTCAATTAATTAGACTATTTCCAAATTCATGAATTTGAGCCTGTAGGAACCGTGTGTGATGTTGAGATGCAGTTGACAGATGTGAATTACCTTTGTTACAGGAGTTAAAGTTGGTCTGTCCATGAGTCTTCAAATGGCTGGTGATGTAGGCCGCGCTGAGCATCTTCCCACAGATGCTACAGGTCACTTTGCCTTCATGCCTGATCATGTGGGAGCGGAGTCTGTCTTTGGTGGCAAAAGCAGAGGTACAGGCCTGTAGCCACACAGCAGACAGGGTCAAAAGGTCAGTGGTGGTATAATCCAAAAACGTTCATTTATAATATACCTGAGATTGATGATCAGTGTGTCTTACCGTTACTTGACATTTGAACGGTCTTTCTGAGGAATGCACATGCTTCACGTGACAGCTCAAGTGGTCTGGTCTAGAGTGGAGGAAAAAAATCATTTAATCTTTGACAGTGATGGAGTGAGCCATGAGCTTTAGGCGAGTTAAATGAGGAAATTTTAAACATTAAAATTATATTTGGTGATAATTTGAATTTTAAAAGTGATTTTATTTAACCGATATCCACAAAAAACACATTACTAAAGTTACCTGTGATTTAATAGTAGTAAGAAAATATTACAATATTTTATTCATTCAGCATTTTAATTAAAGGTTGTGCAAACATGTATATAGAGACATAGGTGCACATCAACAAATGTAAAGCCTTATGTAGAACCACACATAACAGTGCAGTGTTTGCGTAGGCATACTAATGCAGTCTATTTGCTTTGATAATGAGGGGATGGGCACAAAAACAATCCCTAAAACTTCAGTCAATGGTGGTTAATTCTTCATGATCAATCGTGCGTGAATCAGTTTGACCTAGTTTCAAAAAGGCACCGCACTGAGATGCTACATTTTTACGTTTTACACTTGTTTTCTACAAGCAAATTGACAGTTATAATATTACACAACTGACTATTTCCCCTCATTCTTGACATTTCTTACATAAATATGAAGAGATTTTACAGTTTTACACTAAAATAAAATCTCTTTTAGGATGATTAGGGGACTATTTAGGCCATAAAATTAATTCAACAGTATCCTTACCATATAGGGTTTTATTGTATTACTGTCACTGGTGATCAAAGTGTGAGAAAATATTGACTGCGTGTTTTACAAAAATATGCGACTCAGCCTTTAACCAACCATGGCCGTGAAAAAGCTTCAAGACTAACGATAAAAAAACATTGAACTGCAGCACTTATCCACCTCACTGATTTTTTTTCTTCATGATCTGAAACATGTACAATAGCAGGCGATGTGAAAACTAATAAACCTGGATGACTATTACACATGATTTCACAATCTTATCATCTACTGTGTAAATTACAAAGTGAACTGCATATCAGCAGTTGCAAGAAAACAGCTCTTCGCCTCCTGACCTTTACAGTGAAACTCCCAACATTCACAAATTCTACTTGGCACTGATCCCCTTATCTCAGCTTGTTAGTTCTAGTGAAGCCGTGTGCTGAATCATGTTAGAAGTGCCATAATGGAGTGAGTAAGGGCTACAGCGTTGGCAGCCGCTCCCAAACCGGAAAGTTTCATGCTGCTGGATTTTTTTTTTTTTTTAATACAAATGAGGGAGTCAATTGGAATCTTCTCAGTGGTGCCATGAACCGGAATCAGGCTTTTTCTTTCTTTTTTGTCCTACTGATGAGGAGAGGAGACTCCAGACAGTGCCTGCCTACAGATTTGACTGAGTGGCAGTGACTCAGTGGCCTGTTATTCAGTCCCCATTCTCAGTTTCCAGTATGCTGATGAATCCCTAACTCCACGTCACTGTGTTGGAGCTCTGCCGGATTCTGCCCTGCACAGCGCTGCGCTGTGCTAATGTTACAGCCTGGCCAGGGTGCGCTGATGATGTTTTTGTTAAAAAGTTGTGTAGCAGGACAAAATGAGACAACCTTAAACTAAAATATTTAGTCGCCACATAGTAAATGTGTTGACCTGAACATTACCCCATGGTTCACTGAATTCCCAGGGGAAAGAAACGCTGTGACAAGCTGGCGGGAACCGCAAAGTGACAAGTGACGCCTCCCCCCTCCTTTGATACTCCACTACCACTGGTGTTCTCCCATGTGTGACTGTTTTAACGTGTGGTTGAAATGGCGTGGGGGGGGTTCGAGACAAGTACAACTCTAAACTCCTTAGCACGACTATAAATACTATAAATATATGAAAACACAGCCAGTGGGTTGCTACATGGACAGAGGACAGAAGACAGCCATGAATAAGCCAAACATCACAGGCTGAGTCACTCACGCACGCACGTGTCATGGGCTGCTACACAAGCAGCATGGTAGCAGTTCAGTGGACTTTTGGTAACGTGGAAAAATGTGCCACCTGGGATTGCATTCTTTGTGAAAATGCCAAAGAAAACGGTCTAATGATTAATGTGACTAATATTTAACAAGGAAGTCCTTAGTCTTTAGTTAAAACAGAGTCATCACTTTTTTTTGGAGTGATAAGTAAATGGCCAAGCATGTGCGTTTGTTAGTCTAATTTCTAAGAATTTGTTGATCGTGTTATTAGGAAATTCCACGCAGTCAAGTCAAGGCTTTTCCTTGAACCCGGAATGCAACCATCAGAGGGTGAAATCACTTTCAGCCGCCACTCCCACGAGAATAAATTAGATCTCAGAAGCATACTTCCTGTTTACAATAGCCCCGTTATTTGCCGTTTGTTAATTGAAAGCACATGAATAATCTAATACAGTTGTAAAAACATTATTTTTTGCATTTGTCCCCATTTTCTCACCAATTTATTGGTGGCTGTTGCCACTGTGTGCAGTCCCTGTTGCTGCACAGAGATTTACAGGCATCTACATCCTCCTTTAAACACAACAAACCAGTGGCTACCACAGTCATGAGGACACAGAAGCTAGTTGGCCTCCTATTGGTTCACCTGATTCATTAAGCAGGTTCATCAAATTATCTGGATGATAGCAGCGAGTAAAACTAAATTTGATCATTAATTTCAGAATTTTTTAAAGGAAATAATTACAAAAAAAATCTCAAGTCCTAGTGTTTTTGATTACTATATTTCTTCTCCCGCTCACAGGACAAAACATGACAATGGAAGATGTAATTTGGACTCTTTATAATTTATAAACTAAACAATTGAAAAGAAATGACTGGTTGATTATCAATAATGAATATAAGTTAGTAGCAGCACTAAAGTATCATAATGCACAGCTTTTTAATCATTATGCCACTGGTCTAGGAGGGAACACAACAACAACAAATTCCACCACCTCAAGATCTATATTGGGAATATACAAAGACATTTGAAACGGGTAATGTTATCTCCCCTTGAAATCAGCCAGCGTGTAACAAGCATCCAACGCCCAAGGTTTGACAGTCTTACTGGCGGCATGACGAAATAATAACTGTACATGACAGACACTAGAGGGAATGATTTCACCTTTTTACCCACATTGTGTATTCAAGGTTATAAGAACTACTGAATTATTAAGTTTAACAATGAGGTGGAAAAATATGTTACTTAAGAAAAATACCCCTCTATTTCAGTTGAGCATCATTCACAATATTACAAAGACATTGAATGAGAATAAATGGGATCTAGTTTCCTAAATGTGAACGTTACCTGGAAAAGCCTTTCCCACACACGGAACACACATAGGGCTTGTGGACTCCGCCGTCATGAGAGCGGACATGGTAGGTCATTCGATCCTTCCTTTTAAAGCGTTGCTGGCAGATGGGGCACTCGAAAGGCTTCTCGTCTGAATGGGAGAGCTTGTGGCGATTCAGGTGGTAGACATCACGAAAAGCCTTGCCGCACATCTCGCACCCGTGGTTTTTCTTGACGGGTTTGGCGGGCTTCTTGGCGACATTCTGCTGCGGGATGTTGCCCATCGCGGACGACGTCATGATACTGGAGGAAACTGAGGTGGTTGCGGTGGAGAGGATGCCGGCTACTGTGGAAATGTAGGAAGGGTTGCCGTTGTTGCCCCGTGGCATGCTGGAAATCATGGGAACCATGGTGGGCGCCGTCTGGGCCGTCTTCTTCGGCCGCGACACCATCTTGATACCGGTGTGGCTGGACTCGTGGCGCCGCAGGTGGTAGCTGTCACGGAAGGCCTTGTTACAGTAGCCACAGACAAAGGGTGTCTTGCCTTTGTGTTCCTTCTTTATCACAGGCATCGGTGGCCGCGCACCTCCTCCGCTCGCCACATTGTCTTTGAGGAGATCCAAAGCGCTGGAAGGGGGCTTCTGGTCTATTTGGATGGGAAGGATAGGCTTCTGGTCAATTTGTTCAGATCCTGCGTTAAGGAGTGGTAGCAGGCTGTTCTGGGCCACCTGGTGCTGGTGGTGGAGGGCTTCATTAGCCTGCTGATGAAACAGACACACAGAATCAAGGTTAAGGCATTTGATTCCATCCAGACAGTGAAAGGTGAACAAGTATTGGTACACAAAAGCATGGACACTGCTAGCCGGTATATACCGATTCTAGTTAGACACCAAGGACCCAGTTTTCCCCTCAGGGAGGGAGGCAATCACAGAATGGAGGGAGGGAGCAGCAAGATGACGAAACACACAAGTGACTTTGTTGATAACTGTTGGTTCACATTAGGGCAGACGGTACTTACTTTTTGATGCAGCTATAAGCTATACATACAGACATGTTTGATAGACATTCATAGCGCCCAATAAATGGCTCTGGGCTTTCAAAAACCACAAATGAACGGATGGTTCTCAGACCAAACCTCAATCTACACTGAGATGCGGTCTGCTGTTAGCCCAGCTAGCACATTGCCATAGAGTCTACACTATATGCCCAATTGGATTGGGATTGGATTTTTAAAACAAATCAGCATAAGAGTGTTAATCACAGCTGTACAACCACTGAAAGTTTGTATGGGGTCAGCGTTGCCTGTATCCATTTGACAAGTGCATGAGGGAAACAAAGGTTACCAAGTTACAGAACACAAAATGGGCACTGGATCTGTCATTAATGAGGCAATGCAGCATGACACTAATGCAAAAGAATCAAAATATACTGGACGAAACATGATCCCATCATTTTGGTGCTGATTCATCATGTGACTGCAAAGCAAGCATACCAAATTAGAGGCATAGCAGAGTCTGGTTTAACTGCCAAGAAGGCTCTGAACAGCAGGCCATTAGCTCTGCTACACAGCTCAGGAGATACAGTGAAGTAGAACTGTGGGCCGGTTAAAAACCCAGTACACATGGGCACTAGTGAAAAATACAGATCACCAAACTAGACAAAACAACATGGATTAAAGTGTCACAGCATCTTACTGAGTATTTGGCCTCTCCCACACTGTAGTGTTGGAGTTTTTTGTGCAGACCAACACAAATAAGATCAAGTGGCTAAGTGCAATTAGCAGCAGCAACAACTGGTCGCTAAATTGATAACAAGATCATTTTTTCCAAGAGACTGCTGATTATATAATAATCTGACAGCTCTAATAGAAATGAATCAATTATATTTTGTTTGGGAAAGTTTTACAATGACATGAAAGGTTAATGATTGTTGAGCATTCAGAAAAGATTGATCCCTTCCATTCAAATCTAATAGAAATAAAAAAAAAAAACAAGCAGATGTTACAGGAATGAAAATTATGTAGCAGACAATAAGTTTTGCAGTGTTGACATTGGGACAACTGTGGCTACATCTGTCCAAAATGAACTCAGGTAGCCACAGAGGTGCAAACCTAGCAATAACAGAGACATGATAATGATAGTTCACTTTATTTCCTTTTAATTCGGATTCCTCTTTGATTCAGGCTATACTGATGGTAAGAAAAACAATGTACTACTTCTGTTAAAGCTGCTGTTAACTATGGCAGCCTCTCTCTGCTAAAACCAGCACTTTTATCTATGATTGTTAGCAAGATATTTTAAAAAGTTTTAGCCAGATTTTCATCTAATTTTTAGCACATGTTGGAAATGGTGCCATGAATATGTGATCACATCTTGGTAATGATCTGTGAGAAATCTTGATTTCTGGATCATTTTGAATTTTTTGTTGTTTGGTAACACCTCGGTAAATGAACCTTTAAACAGGTGCCAGGGTTTGGGGCCACCTGGTGGTGATAGCTTGCCTCTACAGGCCATACTTCTGTATTTGTTTCTGGACTGGGTGTATACAATAAATGCTGAACAATAATGTTGGGCGGGAGTCACAATATGCTTGGCAGAGGTCTGCACTTTCAGAGTACTATTCTAGTTTTTCATATCACACCTAAATATAAAAACAGTTATCTACATTAACACTGTTCAGCAAACGGACACAGTCAAGACAACTGTGTTGTCAACCAGCAGTGAGAAATGCCAAGGTGAAATGCTTGACCTTTCCCTTTGAGGTTCAATCATCCATCGAAGAAGACCGGGCCAAGAAAGGAGTTGCAGAAGACAAGGCAAAAGAAAAGAAAAATGAACCACACAATGTCCTCCTTATGTCATCTAGCCTATTGTGAAAGACACAAATCTGAGCAGTGATGCACTCTGGCCTCAGTGGGGGAGCTTTGTATGCTCATCTTCATTGATTTGGCTCATCTATTCATGGGACGGGGACATTGTTTATCCACACACCATTCGACTAAACTAGCCATCATTCCCTCATATGCAGTGGGACCTGGGAACTCACAGAGAATGCCACCGAGCCCACCCATCCATTTGTCCAAGCACCTGCTCACACTTGCCACCTTCCAGGATTAGTCATCGACTATGCCAATGCTAACCCATCCACCGACACACCAGGGGAGGCTGGAGGGGGGGGCTTTATGTTTGGGTGGGGGGGGGATACCAGCCGGGAACCCTCTTTGTAAAGCTTGTGAACAGCAGACACTAGCCGCTGCAGACAGTCTGGCCCCTATACAGAGGTGCAGGGCCTGTAAGCTGCTGTGCCTTCATGCAGCTCTGACCATTTTGACACAAATGCGCTCTGACAACTGGGGCTGCTCCCTCATAAATAACATCAAAATGGAGGGAGTGTCCTGATGGCTCCACAGGCCACTGTAGACTTGAATTGAGCTCATGGTTTTAGTCAGATTATGCACTGTCTTCCCTCAATCTTTTGTGTCACACTCTACAGCTGCTTGCTGGCATCTTTCCCTCTTTTTTTCCCTTAAACAAAACCAACGAAAACTATTAAATAACAACATGGAAACATCCAAAGAACATGTGTAGATCATTCAGCAGAAAGCAAAACTTAAAATAATAGTTGTTTTCCCCCTCACACGTACAAGTCTTCTTTTCACCAAGTTTAAGAGTTTGTTCTAGGCTGTTCAATTGTTTACAAGTTCAGAAATTCTTGGCTGCTGGTGAGTTTGCCGAGTTGACACAGCACAAAACATTACTTTAGTAATGTTTGCAGTACTTTTAGATGTTTTCACAGCCAGTAAGGCTATGCAAATTCTGCAGGGAATTGATGCTATAGCCTGCTTTGCACGCAGCATTATATCATTTGAGCATAGGTGGGGGAAAATGTCTTTTTAAAGAGGTTTTTCTATAGGAATTCCTTCAATCGGTCTTGGACTCATCGTGGGACAAGATGTCAACCATCCATTCTTTCTCATCGGGTCATCTTTCCCAAAAAACACTGATATATTAAATCAGCTAAAACCCCACCAAAGTGGGAGGAATTTAATACAACATCCCATAGCAGGCATTCCTGTCAGGAACAGAGAAAAGCTACAATAAGCAGAGATTTACTGCCGTTTAAGATCTATGAAATATATTTTATTTGGAGGCACAAAGAGCTCTCTTGATGCAAGGAAATAGCAAACATTAAATTACTTGCCTGTTCTATTCATTTAGGATATTTGGAATATTCTTTTCTTCATAGCCTGAAGGGAAAGAAATGTGCCTCATTTTTTATCCTGCACTAATCAGAATGAAAAAGCAAGAGTGATAAATGGGATTCACAAACTTAAAATCAGTCTTGTTAAGCAAGCAAAGAACGTTTTAACCTAAAACGTAACACCTGGTGATTGTTCTTTGTAACAGTAGTAAAACACAGTTCGGACCTTTGAGTCACCCATAACTTGAACTGTTGCTAAGCAGTAATATACACTGACATTCCAATGTTGGCGTCTTTTGTTTGCCATGACCTTTTGAAAGGTCATTGTTAAAAAAACATACCTAGAAATATATGAGCATCACAAGAAATTAAACAGTTTACTTCTTACTGACACGATAGCACAGCATGTGTAGTTCCGCTCCATCTATTTTTCTTTTTTCATATATTTGAAATGTATTACCTCTGCTAAACTCTACTGACTTGCAGAATGTTGAGACTTGAAAAAAAGAGTTTTATTCTGGTGCTAAGCTTACTAATTATGTTTGAAGCTGTTTTATTTGCATAGACAGTAAATTTATATTCTATATGTAAAACAAAAAGGCTGCTTGCTGTGACAGTACTAATCCATTCAAAACAAGCTATAATAAAAACCCACTGTCTGCTACCTGCTCAACAGAGTTCACAGAAAGTTAGTGATGCAACGAGTGAGTCACATGGACAGAGACACGATGAATGAATAATGTTTTTCATGTCTGTTGGATGTGCCAGTAGGAGATTGTTTGCCAATGTTAAAAAAAAAAAAATAAACCTAGGATTTGTTAACTAGGCACCTGGCGCTCAACATAGAATCTTTTTGCCCCTTGTCGCAATAAATTGATTAATGGATGTTTGATATAACATTAAAGGTCACAAATGGGTGTGAATATCTAAAGGTAAGGGGGGAATCAACAAATCAAATTTGACTTCCACATTCCAAAATTAGGGTCACAAACAGCTGTTTTATATGATGTCTTACAATTGATGTTTCCATTGAAGGCAATATATTAATTTAAGATGAGGCACGTTTTCAAACTTGGAAGTTTTCGGTATGCTGTGGCCACCTGTTGAACTGTATTTGTTGTTATTGTAAAATAGTGTGTGTATTGGTGTCTATCGTAGTTTCGAGATAAAGTCAGAAAAGACATTCAGAAGAGTTATGCTATGACTATCTGTGGCTCTCTTTACCATGGTCCTTCCTGTCACTGTGCATTTCATGACCACACATGCAAAACTGATGTATGCACGAGGATTCAAAAAGGGGTCCTAAGGCTGGAAAATATTAGCTCTTTAAAGGCGGCATTTTAAAATTATAACTACAAGACAATTTTACTTACAGTAACACCCCAGTTATATTACACAGAAGGATAATTCGCAACACTTGAGTAAAATATAGTATATATAAGTGTTAGTAGTACCTATAGGAAATTTTAACAGCTTTAAAAAGACAAATACCTGGAAGCTTGCGGCAGTAAAAGTAATGTTCTTCCTGCACCGAATGCCGTCATAACTACGAATTACAGATTTACACAAGAGCGACAAAGTAACAGTGTGTGGAACATAAGACATGCAGGGCTTCTGGCTGGAGGCCAGATACCGCACAACAGACGACACTGTCCATCTGCCTTTTTCAACAAGGAGGAATACTGCTCAAAGATGTGAGCAAGTGACCGGCCTCTAACAGCATAGCGAAACCTTACAAAGTGACATATTCCAACGGCTTGTGATACACGGTGGAACCTTTTTCTTACAGTGCAGTTTCATATTGCCCAAACTCTTGCATGCATAAACAAGAAGGGCTGGGGCTGATAATGTTGGGTAATGCATGTTAACACCCCCCCCCCACAACCACAATTTCTGGACACTTCTTTAGGGTCTTTAAAATGTTACAACAAGTTAAGCTTACCTGTATCAAGTCTACCACGTCTTCTTCCCCAAGTAAACCAAACTGTCAGGTTATTATACTTTCTTCCTCTCTGCCTTATTCCATCACTTCTATCCTTAAAAGCATCACACATTTTCATTAACCTATCCATTGGATTATATTATCAATACAGTGGATAGAAAATGATACAAATAAAAATGTTACTTTTGTCACAAAACATATTTTCTGACATTGGTGACAAAGTTAACTATTCATTACTATTTAACTTACAATCTATACCTGGCAATTACCTAGTTACTTTCTAAAAATTAACTTTTTTTGGTAATTAAAGAACTTCTGGTTACATTAGCTACTTGGACATAACTTCAAGGACATCTCACAGAAAACCCCATTCAAGGCTCGGAATCCAGCTTGAGACCGCAACAATCAAGGGTCATATTTTGATCAAAAGCTCACGAAGTGAATATGAAAATGCAAAACAACCAAATCTGCAGCAACACCTCCCCAAAAAGATTCCTACACGTGAACATTCGGCTTAATTCTAGGCTAAGAAAGTTAAGGCCATGAGAAGAAAACATTTCATTCATTTCACTGAACAAAAGCCTTCCATCTTAGCGGCCAGTGAAAAGCATCAAACCGTGGCGGATATCACTCAGCTGCAGCACCAGCTTCCAGGCTAAGCAAGAATGAATGTATAAAAATTGCGTAATGCTCATTGCAAATCTGCCTTTTCTCCGTTGCTAGTTTTACAGTTAGCCGGTGGTGTGCGTGAGTTCGGAGCCCGGTTCACCGGCGGTGGCCGGAACCGAGCAGCCAGCTAATGACCCGCGCCGAGCCGCGGGACGTCGAGTCGTGACGACAGCCTCGCCCCGAATTAAGCCAAATTAGTCGGCGAAAGCACCCGAACACCGCTAGCTAACTCGGCTAGTCGCTCGGCGAGCCGGTGGGAGGCAAGCGGAAAGTTCCCCGCCGTGAGGTTTTACCAGATACCGAGATTTACCGAGCGCGCACATACCCAGCGTTCGCCAGAATTAACCGCTTGAAAGACGCGTCGGTACGGGTTTTATCCGCCGTTACGGTGATAATCTCCGCCGGCGCTACATCTCGTTATCCCACGGCGTCCGATCAAAGAGGGAAAAACAGGTCGATAGTAACGGTGCAGCGGCGTCTCCAGCCTTCACTTCACATCATCCCGCATGTTTCGCTGCCCTCGACTTGGCGAACTAACTTAAGAAAAAAAAACACAAACGCCGCCGATAAATTCAACACAGTTCATCTAACGTCAAGTAATCGTGCCGCTGGGGGTGAAAACAAGCCACATTTTCCAAGTACTCGTTGAGGAGAACTGATTTTTTTGTTCTAGCGTCATTCCCAAAGCCTCACAGCTGGACGCCTGGATTCATATATACCATTGTTTTTGCTTGCTTACTTGATTCTTGACATTACTCGTTTTAAAAAAGCTTGTTTCATCGCGAACACATCGGGCGCTTGCGTTTTTTAAGGGTCGTTTCCCGAACTACCCCAGTTTCCCTCCGAAACAGTCAACTTACTTGAAAAAGAAACGTACTCCAGCTCGGCTCCATTTCCACACTTACTAATTCTGTAGGAAACCTACAACAAAGCAACCAAACATGGCAGCTGAAACAACTTCCGGTAACCTCGAGGGATGTACCACTTTACACACAATGTAGGGGGGGTTGTATGTAGTGTTTTAAAAAAAAATATTAATGTGATTGTTTATGTGGTTTTGTACAAACAGATCAATACAGAAATGTGGTTAACTTGGAAATATATCCTGAAATAATTTTCGTAAGAGACCCCCTAAATCATTCTTTTCCAGAACACACGAATAGTGTGATGTGGGAGTTCTAAATACACCCTCGCATGGGTTTCCGCGCGTTCTGCAAGGGGCATGTGGCTGCGATGTGATTGTGTCCAATTACACCCGTTTGTTTTTAGAAGAAAATATGACATTATTAGTTTTGCGTTAGGAACTTTTTGGACTTCCCCCCCTCTTCCGTACAGTGAGACGTGTTTTAGTTTAAAACGAGCTGGAAGTCACTAACCCTCAGAGCATCTTATTTTCATTCATGGCAGGATGATGAATGAAAACGACCGAGCATACAGATTGCACATAACTGCTTCCAATGAACTGAAATAATATACATTCAGTAACCTAAGATAATAACATGCACCGATATTTTTCTCATTAAGCTACTGCAATTCTAATTATGATATGATATCTATGCATTTAAAAATAGTAGGTTTTACTGATGTAAAGAAAGAGCATAACCATCTTCTTTGTCAGGTTATAATAAAGCTCCAAGAATACATATATTGTTTATAACGTTGTTAATGAACTGTTTATTAAGATTATTTTCACAGAAACTTTAGGAAATTTTGTCACTTAAAATCAGCAGCCTATATCATCAGACTGTATGTATGTATTAATAATGATTTATGCAGGGCACCTGACTCTCAGAACACCCTTTTTTTTTAGATTTTAGCCCTGATATGACCGCACTGGAAATGAGTCATAGCTACCACAGGATTATCCTCTTGCATTTTCACCTGTCTCAAAGATGTGTCACACTTTAGTTTAGTCACTTGATGAGTTATTTTACAAAGACAATGGACACGAAACACACAGAGACAACAAGCGGACTGAACAATGTTAAATTTACATTATTACAAGAGGGCCACAGACATATTTTCCTGTGACAACTCTGACTGATTTAATCCAAATAGTAACATTGAACCAGGAAAGTTTTGTGTTTCAAATTAAGTTTTCATCTCGGGAAGAGTTTCTTCTAAACCGGATGCAGTCATGGTGAAAATGAGTAAATTATATTCTGTCTGAGCACCAGTATTCAACACTCTCAGCTAAGTGAGGATGCGTCTCTTCTTCTGTCTCCTGTAACATGTTCCTTGTGTGTAAAACCACTAAAAAGCACTTTATTATTAATAACGTTTAAATTTTTTGGAGTCTGGAATTTTCTGGTCTTGTGCTTCAATATATCACCCCCTTTATTAGTAGAAAACAAGAAAATAAATGGTGATGTTACATTCATGAGTCAAATGTCCAAACTCACAATAGTCCTATATTAGTCAGACAATTAAAATGCTATTTTGCCATTGGTCTGTAGTTTCAAACCTATGACAAAATGCATTAATAAACAATTATGATTAAATGACATTTTGCAATACATACACTCTGCATTCATTCAGTTCATTCATGCAATTCTTGACAAATGAAATGGTGTAAATGTTAACTTTAATCTATTACAGTGATGTGTGGATTCTTTAGATTATTTTTTAATGATTTGTAAAGTCACTTAGATCAAAGTTCTCTAGGAAATCAAGACTTGTATTTCAGCCCTAAAACCTAAAGTGGACACAGATGCACAGGCATGAACCACTGTTGTGCACACTCTCTCCAGCACGTTCTTTGAACTCTCTGCTCGTCAGTGAATGGCTGCCCAGTGAAGGTGCCCCCATTGTACATTTGAATCTTTGTCCCACTGTACATTGAAAGCCTTTATTCACATACAGTGCAATGAATGTTTCAGTTAGAGTTAGGGAATATGTATGGTCAGCCCATTCTCCCCTCATCCAAACACGATAACGTCCAGCAACGGGTTCCACTTGAATATACAGTTATGCAGATTGCTTCCTCTGATTTATTTCCAGTTTTGGATAAGGACGACTCAGATTCTCCAAAGGTAAGCTCCTCTGTGACAGGAAGACAGCATCAACATTATAGAAGTTGATTACATTATTAGTTTATTTTCCTATATAATATTATGCAATTCATTCCTGAAATATAGTTGAGTATATGTATAACTTGAAGTATAACTTGGGGAATGTTAGAATGATTAAACATGTATATTATGAATAAATTCTGGGCAGTTAAATTTAAATGGAGTGTCTGCCCTTATACATATAAAATATGGATGATGAAATGATACTTTTTTTTAATAATTACAGCAGTTTAGCCATTTATGTTTGAAGAATCCATAGTGAAAAATTACAAAGAAGGTCAGAATGTGATATACTAACTTAAGGTGATTATACAAAGCTGCTTTATGCATTTTTTTGTAGGTTGTATTTAAATTGTATTTTAGGTAAACATTAAAATATGACCAAATACTTCCTCAAAAAAAGTAGTAAGTTTTATGGCACTTTTTCTCATCAGAAGTGAGAGTGTATGAGCAACCAATACAGTTGAATTATCAGTCCCTGATAACTAAGCTCCATCCTTATTATTGTAAATAGTGTTTGAACTGTTGTTTTTCCACAGAAATGGGAGACTGGTCCATTCTTGGCCGCTTCTTAGCGGAGGTTCAAAACCATTCCACGGTCATCGGGAAGATATGGCTGACAATGCTGCTCATCTTCCGCATCTTGCTTGTGGCCCTGGTAGGAGACGCTGTCTACAGCGACGAGCAGTCCAAGTTCACCTGCAACACCCTGCAGCCTGGATGCAACAATGTCTGCTATGACACGTTCGCTCCTGTCTCACACTTACGCTTCTGGGTCTTTCAGATCGTCCTTGTCTCCACACCTTCTATTTTCTACGTTATCTATGTCTTGCAAAAAATCACCAAGAATGAAAAGGTAGACGTTAAGAAGGCTGAGGTTGTGCCCAGGTCCTCACCTGCACGAGAGAGGGACAAACACATTGAGGGAGATAAAGAGGCAACGCTGGAACCCGGCAGCCCTTATAACGCCACTGTGGACTGGAGCTCATGCGAAGATGAGTCTGAGGAGAAGAGTCAGCTAGAAGAAGAAATGAGAGAAGTGGGAAAAGACCCTACCCAGCTTTCCAGCCAGGTACTGTTCATCTACATCATACATGTGTTGCTGCGCTCCATCATGGAGCTTATCTTCCTCATCGGGCAGTATTACCTGTTTGGATTCGAAGTCCCACACCTTTTCCGCTGTGAAACCTACCCCTGTCCGAACCGAACTGACTGCTTTGTGTCCCGAGCAACGGAAAAGACCATCTTTCTCAACTTCATGTTCAGTGTAAGTCTGGGCTGCTTCATCTTGAACATTGTGGAGCTGCATTATCTCGGCTGGATTTATATCTTCAGAGTACTGTTCTCGGCGTGCTGCACATGCTGCGACGCAGACAGGAACCCGGTGCAGTTCTATTCCGACAACAACCCATTGCTGCTTGAGCTCAAACACTCTTTGCGAGGCAGGGTCGTCCTGCAGACCACCTCGGCCATGCCCCGGGACAAGAGCTGTGGGGTTCCAGCCCAGGCCCCAACCATTTCCTTTGAGACAGACTCTACACTGGAGTGCACTTCGAAGAGAAATGCGGATGAAAAGGAACGCACCAAGACCAGACTGTACAATATGGCCAAAATAGGAAGAGGCAAAAAGTCATGGCTATAAAGCTTCAAACTATATTTTTCCTTTTTGCTTTACATATTGATTCCACCTTTGAATTCACTTGTGTATCTTAAAATGGATTTATTTTGAAATCTTTTCGGGGACGGATCAGTTTAGGTAAGCTATGAGTTAGAGATTATGATATTAGATAGATACAATTTCATGGACAGTGTTTCTAGCCTGAATTTTGTTTAACTCTGCAATTGTACACAGCATTAATAAGCTTAAACTTTGGAATGATTTGGAGATGATGCAATTTTTTTTTTTTTTGGTTTATCAGGTGGAAAATGACTTAAGTAGGAACCACTGATATAAAAATGTAGTGCAGTATTCATGAAAATGTTTCTGTAAATAAAGTCAAATCAATGTATTTACAGTCATCCATTCATTCATCTTTTGCCTACAGTTACAGAAGAAGAAACAAGAAGGGGCTACATTATTGTTTAAGCAGCAACAGCTTCATATTCAATAATAAATGTTTTAGCTTTACTCAATGCTTTCTCCTAAAGCCACAATGTAACACCCAACACAATGTAAGGTAATTTATATTACCTGTACTATACCTATGCCAGAGGCTTACAAAAGCCAAAAGCTTTATATTGGCCTACTGTGACTGAAAAAAACATCTTGTCTATTATAATATGTCTTCTGGCAAAAGTTGGTTACAATCTAAATAAGTATTTGAGATGAATTTTAATCACAGCATAATCAGCAATGAAAACAAGGGCAGCACAGAAATAAATGTTATCAAATGTATATTCCTTGCAGAAAAGCTATTTTTCCCAGAAGGCACATTGACATGATATAGTAGGCTGTGTAAACACAGGTGTTTCTAATCACATTAATCAAGGCTCCGTTCTATTTAGGTGCAGAGCCTTAATTATGTGATTAGTAACACCTGTGTTTACCTCCTATTTCATGCCAACATACAGTAGCTGCTGTGAAAAAAAGGCCCATTCACCTGTACCTGTTCCAGTAAGTAAAGGCACCAGGAGGGGTCACTGCTGTCCGGGTTACAACAATGGCGCCTCCAAGTGCTGTCGGAATGACTAAAATTTACAGCTGTGTACAAAAAAGAAGAAAAAGCCAAGTTCTATTTCCACTTATAGGGAATTGGTCGTCACGCATCGCGTCTTTCTGCTTCTAAGCGACAACATATTGGCGCTTACTTCAGTTCGACGGCTCGTGCGTATTTTATAACACTCCTGATATTTGGTTGCATAACGGATTAATTACTTTACTCATGCTTCCGCTGTTCTGCTGCAACGAACTGTGCCGTCAACGTCGTGGTGTTTTAATGAAAAGCCTTATTTATACAGGGTATGGGTCTATCCGCACACTATATAAATACGGTCGTAGTTTATTTATTTGTCGCTTTCCGACCATACTGATGTCGGAAGTCGGAGCTCACGGTGAGCACCTGAAGGCATCACAAGTGCATTACCTCGCACCTTCTGTCAATTCCAGAGGAAGAAAGTGCTGAAATTTTCAAGTAAGACAACACAATGGCATGAGCCGCCAGTTACAGGTAAGTCACTATAGAGGCCGTTACCGGCGGTTACATCCTTTTAATTAGACATTATTCTTTTTTTTTAACACTCTACTGAAAGTGTTCCCCCAGGCCACCCGGCGCTAGAGAATGAGGGCAAAGCAGCTTAAACGGAGCATTACGGCCAAGCTGTGGTCTGGTAGCAGCGACAGCCTAGTTTCTGTGCCCGTAGCCGACCGTGAGTTCGGCTAAAATAAAGCTCCAGAAAAGAAATGGAATGTTCCTCACTAGCCGTTTAAAGGCCACCGGGACACCACTGCTGTCTCCTAGCCGAACTGTCAGGTGCTGTAAAGTGATCTTGGAGTAAGTGTTCGGCTGTTCCTTGACCTCGGGAGATGTGATTAAGTGTGGATTTGCTGTTTATGGATTCACTGAAACAAAGCTATGATCCGCAGCTGCTTCGAATTCAGCAGAGAAAGTTCACGCTCAAATTTCTCATGTCCTGCATCACTTGAATGGCGCGCGCGCGCGCGTGCGTGTGTGTGTGTATATATGTGTGTGTGGCCAGAGCAGGTCACACCTATACCAAACCGTATACTTGCATATAGGACAGCTTCAAATGTAATGTAGCATAGGCACAGGTGTCACTGTCACACTAAGAATCAACACACACCTTTTCCTCAGAGCCGCCATATTGAAATGGAAGGTGCTGTTCCAGTAAGTGGAACAGAATCTTAATTATTATTATTGTTAAAGCTTGTGTTCAGTGTCGGTATGGCTGTATAGAAAATAGGTCTAAGTATGTCCATTTTTGTTAGTCATTTCCTTTTTTAAGTATCTCATCCAAATTGTCCGTGTCCTGACACCCGTCCAACAGTCTGATTATGTTGCTATTCTGAAACCTGAAATTAGATGTTTTATTATGCTCTTAATCATAATTTTCTCCTTCTTTCTCTTTCCTTCAGATTATGTCATTGAAGTTTTTGGACCTACGGTAGTTTTCAGTTTTCTTTCATATATGAAACTGACTATTTTTCTCTTTCGTGATCAGTTAAAATCAGTAAAAGACTGAAGAAAAAAGGCAGGCATGTTTCACCTTATTAAGAAAGACAAGGAGAAAGAAAAGGAGTTGGGCAAAATCCAGAAGAAAGACAAGAAAGAGAAGAAGGAGCGGATGTCCCAGGCAGAGTTGAAGAGTCTGGAGGAGATGAGCATACGAAGGGGCTTCTTCCACCTCAACCGAGGGAGCTCCAAGAGAGACCTGAGGTGCAAGTTGGAGATCTCCAATCCCATTCCAATTAAAGTGGCTAGCAACATGGAGCTCAACCTGACAGACTTGGAGGCTGAGCGTCTCCTTAACCGAAACACCCCGGGGCAGGATGGGCGGCAAATAAGTGCAAGTTTCTCCGGTGAGGATGTGGAGGGAAATGGCCTGGAACATCATCGCGGCTCTGTAAAGGAGCGTGCAGCGAAGTTTGGAGAATTGGCCAAGTCGACCTCTGTGCTAGGCCAGAGGCACGTCTCTTTTTCCCAGAAGATCACGGAGGAAAACGCTTCTAGTCTTTGTGGTCAGAATTTGGCAAAGTCCACTTTAAGGCCAAGAAATGGCAACATGGTTCACATTCCTGAGCCGGTGGAAAAGACCTTCCCTGGTGCAGACCTGCAGCTGCCCGTCCTCGCTGCTCCCCGGGTCCCAGAACCCAGACAGCTGGAGCTGCAGCGCCGCAACACGGGCGATTTTGGCTTCTCTTTGCGGAGGACCACCATGCTGGACCGGCAGGCTGATGGAGGAGTGTGCCGACGTGTGGTACACTTTGCAGAACCAGGCGCCGGGACCAAAGACTGGGCCCTGGGCCTACTGCCTGGAGACAGGCTGGTGGAAATCAACGGGAACAACGTGGAGAACAACAGCAGGGACGAGATCGTGGAGATGATCCGTCAGTCCGGAGATTCGGTCCGGCTAAAGGTGCAGCCTATTCTGGAGCTAAGTGAGTTGAACCGCTGCTGGCTGAGGATAGCACAAGGCCTGCACAAAGATGTCTTTGATGTAAGTAGTAGGGTTGAACCATTTTCAGTTGGCAAAGGGCATTTTTAAAAATAATTTAACTTTGGATCTTGTAACAATGGTGTGTGTGTGTGTGTGTGTGTGTGTGTGTGTGTGTGTGGTGATATAAGTTATAAATGCATGTATCCCTGGTGCAAAACTCAAGTTGCTATATATGGCAGTGTTTTGTCTTAATTTGGTGTTTCTTTCTAAAATGGGCTTTGAGTTAAAGATGTCTGAACCCTGGATGGAGCTGTAATAACACTGCCAATGTGCTATTGTGCTTGTGTGCATTGAGAAGTGAGTGTATGTGTATCTGTGTGTGTTTTGAAAGAGAGAATGTGTGTGTGTGTGTAATCCCCTTTCCCTCCCCCCAGTCCTTTGACACCAAACAATGGGACGCTGAAGGAGACAACGGCCCAAACGCCACCACAGCCCATGGCCATATGCTCTTGTAAGACTTGGCTGGTATCCCATTCAGGTCTTTTTGCTCAGATAATGATGTGCAACAAGTAGAGAAGCGTCACATCAAACTCTTTATTAGCCAGCACAACAAACACCTAAACTTAATGGGTGGGTTATCTTGACGTTCCCCAAACAAATGTTTGCCAGAGTTCAGTCAAGTGCTTCAAGGGTTGAGCATGTTTTTGCTTTTTAATGTGTAGAAATGTAGGTGTTATGTATCCCGAATAGCAGCTCACGCTAGTGTTATTCATTCAAGTTTGAAATTGAAATCAAAATACTGTTAGACATTAAACCTTGGTAATCTACCCAATATTATAACTAGGTGTTTTTACCTGTTGAGCCCTATCATAGGTAATCTATGTAGACAGTGCCACACAGTTGAACTAAATCGAATCTCTTCAGAATGAGACTGAACAAGACTCAGATATCACCACTTTTTTCTGGCATGTTGTGAAAGTTGAACTCTTATCTGATTTTGTGAGGCTATACTTATCTTGTTGTTGTCAGCTGTAAATGTGATATAATTGGTGTACTTTTGTGAGGCTGGTGTTTAGGAACTTGAGACATTACAGCATCTGTGTTGTGAGAGGTACGTGCATCTTTGCATGCCACCTTAGCAATCAGAAAATCACACATCTGATTTCCATGACACTTCAAGGCCACCGCCCACACAGAGGTGTCATTTAAGGAAGTGTTTTTTTATTGCAGGCGTCACCCTATATTATGAGTATGGGGAAAGGACCATTACTGATTAGAAGGTTGAGTTAAAACAAATGGCATTATGTCCGCTGTAAAGCAGCAGGTGTCAACCTTTTTATGTGCTTATCTCTCTCTGTATATCAGTGTCTCTTCCTCCTTCCAACACTTTCACCCATGAAGCCATCATGTTGAATGATAGTATATGTGACTGTGGGAATGAATGGATCCAGATCCACAACCACAGCCACAATTCATTCACTCCTCTAGAGGTGATGCCTGCATCCATCTCCCACTTTGTCCTACATTCAACTGGTCTCAATGATCATCATTAGATAGGCCATTTGAAAAAGCAAAAGAAATGTGCATGTGAGGCTGACCTAGAACCAACAGCACTATTTATAGGTGGTTATAATAAGATCTGGATTCTAGATCTAGAGCTCCGCAACACAGTTTACTGTATGTAATTCTCAACCATATATAATGCTTGGTTTATTTAATTAATAGTTTAACATCTAATGAAATGTGCTTATTTTTATGTTTTGGGCCAAGTTAAATGAGAAAATCAATCCAACCATCACACCGGTCTTAAGTATGACAGTAGGAGACAGTTAGCTTCTCTTAGCATCAAGTATGTGTATGGGGGGGGCAACAGCAAATTTGGCTCTTTCTAAAGTGGAGTACAAGTGCCTCTTAAGATCCTTATCTTTATTTAAAAATGAGAAGTCTTAGATGTATTAGCAGGGGATTATGAGACTGACTATTTCAATGAAGTGCAGTGGCCTCCTGGAGTCTTGTCATCACTGTTAGGTTGCCAGGTGACCAGCAGTAATCTGCAGGACAGCATTGAGAATACAATAATAAGGAGCCCGTTGTTGAACAAACATGAACTGATCATCTTGGGTATCAGTTGAGCACCTGCTCTCCCTCTGGCTGCTGACTCTGTCACTTTTTGTTTTATTATTACACGGTTTCTGATTACAGTTGCATCAGATGGTTTGCTACATAATACACTCCTCACCTTCACTCTCACATGACTCAGAAAAAAAGAATCTCCCCACCAATGTAACTGCCTCTGGCACTAAATGAATCTAATCCCCCAACGTATGCTTGCTTGTTATTTTTTTTCCTGTATCAGAATGTGGCTATTTCATAGCTAGGCCATGTATGCACATTTTGTCCATTGGGGGGCAGCCACTGTCCACACTACACTAGACAATTCTTCTTTTATTTTTTCCCCTTCTGTTGCATTTCCAAAGCATGAATGGTCTTCCCTGATCCACTGCACTTTCTTCATCATATATAGTACACTAAGCTCCAGACTATGACTGGTGGGGTGGCTGAGTCTAAGCAAAGTGGACATCTCATTACTGATATGGCACCATGTGACAAAGGTCAGTTATGTAATGTCACAATCACAGTTCCTGTAATGGAGACTAAGAAGTGGTTTCAATACTATTTAAAATGTCCTTTTTTCCTTTTTTTTTTTTTTTCCTTTTTTTTTTTTAGGGTAATATTCGGGGGGGAGACTATGTTCTCAGCTGACTGTAAAACAAATTGCAAAATGAGGGTTCCTACTGAAAATCTTTATAAAAGGGAATCCCACTGTTCTCCCTATGAGCAGGTGTGTGAGTGAGCTCCTGTGTGTCAGCTTTTTGTTGTCTCAGGCAATCTGAAGGGAGGGGCACCGCTAGACATACAATTTTCCAGCTGGTTGAGGTAAATCAATTGGTTGGAGGCATTATGAAACCCCAAGCCGAGATGCCATTTTGCGGTGTACTCTCAACAATTCAGTGGGTGCCAAAATTGGTACTGTTGTTGTCCCTCGAACTGGATCGTTTCACCGTGAACACCACGAGTTGTTATGACCCATGCTGGCAGTGCCCCCTCTCATTTTGAAAACTGTTTAAATACTGCAAGGAAGCACATCATCAAACAAAAAAAAAAAAAACGACCCTGGTAGTATCACAATAATATCCCGGAACGCAGCCTTCAGGACCTGTTTTACATTTAATCACATGGCCCAAAGCAGGCCGGATGCTTCCAAATGTTTCATCTAATATCCCTGCATCACTTATCTCACATCCCATTTATTTCCTGTCTTTCTCCAGACTAGACACGGTTTCATCATTAGGAAATTAGCAAATGGTGTAATCTCCTCCCCAAGCTGCCCATTTAAATTACATCATTCCTAATTCCAATGGTGAGATGTTAGAGAGTCGCACTGGTGTGGATTAAAGAGGTGGGGCTTCCAGGGGTAAAGCAGTTTGGTTCATTGTTTTATTTTTTTCCCCCTCGATTATTAACATCTATCGAATTCTACACAAGTTTTCTTTCATATGAAATGAAACATAAACCTTGATCTTTTGTAGAGGCTTTAGGTTTGTCACCAATAAGCAAGAGCTAGATCATCATTCTCCTTTTCTTTTAATAGAATAGCTGTGTCCATGTGGCCTGCTTTCAAAAATAAAAGTTCTGATTCCGGGCCTATTATTACTGAGGAAAATGTGGGTCACTTTCAAAATTTTTTGAAAGCTGAACTGCAGAGTCTGACATGCTATAATTATTTTTTGCTCTTCATTGGCAAAACATGGACACTGATTAAATATTTTATGTGATTTCTATCTTGTATTTTTGGATATTTCTTAGCACTCCTTGTTTCTTCAGTAAACTTGATACTCTTGTTGCAATACTCACTCTTAGGTTTGTGATTATGTAGGATTTTTAGCAGATAGTGTGGCCAAACAAACTATTATATAGCATGAATTTGTAAAACATTTCTCACATTTATATTTTATATAATTTTAAATACATTTTATTACACCATGTTCATACACACACGTGTTGACACAGTTGGATAAAGATTGTATTGAATTAAATTCGAGGATTTAACTAGGTCAGAATCAGCAGCATTTATGGCCTATCCTTAATCTTTAGTCTGCACTAGTTATGGAGACAAACAGCCGACACGATGCTGTGTCCTAGTAACTGATTCTGGGGATTAGCAAAGTGTACTAGATCACTGCTGTGTGCTGGGTCCTGCTGAGCACCAATATATGAACTTCTGAGTTTACTGTGAGGAAAGAATTCCTCATAGGATTTTTTTTTTGCACATTTCGTAACAATTAAAAATTCATATATTAAAAAAATGTTAATTTACTTTAGAATATTCAGAATGTTGTGAACATTTAATGAGTTTGCAGAGGAAGTGCATGTACCAAGGTTGGATTAGCTGATGCCAAGCCTTTTTCAGTTTTCTTTAACTACACTCCTTATTGAAATATACGTTAAGTGGAGCTTTGACAGATCTTTTACTTAAAGCCATCTCTTAAAACATTTTGCTCTGAATCAGACCAGAGTGTAATTTAAACAAAAGAATCCTATCGGACTCATTTCAAAATGACTCAAATCTTGATTTACTTTAGGACAGATACATATGAAATGGATTTGTCATATATATATATTGACTTGGCTCCTGTAACCACTGCCGTCTGCTACATTTTACATTGTGCAATATTTAGGTCAGTAGTATGCCTAAGCAAAACCTTCTGTTAAACAGAGAAACCAATACACTGGTTTATAGCACCCTCTTGTGGTGTTAAAGACCTGGTGAGAAGCTTGCCTCGAATCGCTCTGTAGCTGACGAGGAGCCAATTCAAGCATGAAATGCTCTTTTTCTAAATGTAATAAAAAAAAAAGTAAGATGGATTAAATGGAGCTTTGATGGCAGAGAATAGCTTCGCGGGCTCACCTTACACTGTGCAGGTAATAATGTGCCATCTTCACACTGAAACAAACTTCTTAACTTCTAGGAGTTTTGGAGGGCAGTGGAAGATTAAATGAGCTTTCATTCATTTTTAAGTCTGTGTAGAGTTGGCAATCAATCATTTTCTACTGAGCCATATACCTTTTGTTTTTAATCATCTTTAATCGTCTCTTAATTGCGTTTGCCACAGGGGGGGGTATAAAAGGGCAACTCCCTCTTTGATTCCCTGTCAACAGGAGGAGAGAGTGGCAGTGAAATGTGCCAGTTGTAATTGGTGTGGTTCTGCAATTTCTATTTATAGCATCTGTGTATTTCAGCAGCTGTCCCTCTTCTATCCCCCTGCCCAGCTCCTCACATTACTCCACCCCCCCCCAACACCTCCACCGCCCACACCACAGCTTTTCTGTGCTGCCTGTGACCCCGCCCTCCCACTCACTCTGGACTTGGCGAGTGCCGGCTTTTTTGCAGACCCAGGTCTTACCCCACCTTGGCCCTGACTGTAGCGCTCCAGTGACGGAGTGAAGATTGGAAGGTTAACCAGGCCTAGAGAGAAGGTAATGGGCTCAGGCCTCCAGTGGACTGTGTGTGCGTGGTGAGCAGTGTGATCTGCTCAGGGTGTACATGCTCTGCTTAGCAGTCCCATTTGGGCTATGATGGCATCTCAGAGTGGTCTCCTTTGCAGTTGAAACTATTTATAGTAGACTGATGAAAGCTGGGCCAGGGATGGTGAAATACTTTGCTGCGCCACTCATTTTAGCTTTGTCTCTTCAATGCAAAAAAGGCCAGTTTTTACATTAAAACCCATAACAAAAACTTCTATGAACGTGAGTAGGTTGCATGTTGTCTGGCCTGTAGGTGTAGAGATGTGTCCCAAGCATGCTTGTTGTTGCCTGTTGTCATCTAAGCATTTATAATCGCTTGTTTAATTTTTATTTGTGCTGTCTGCAACACTTCCTTTGTACAATAGTTATGTTTCCTGATTTGATTTTGCATCAAAAAAGCTCCGCATTCTATGTAAACATTTAAGTGTGTTGACTGAGAAAAGGTTAGTTCTTTATACATGGTTATAGTAATTGATTGTGAATGAGGCTCACTTATAATAAATAACAGAGTGCAGCCTTTTACTCTTATGTGTGGAATGTGCAGGTCTTGTGAGATTGTTTTTCCACATGTCTCTTTAATACGAACAAAGCACACTATCCATTTCTTCTTGTTGTTCATGTCTTCTGTTCTCAGTGCTGCATGGTCCCACACTGTTGTGTGCCCAAAACCACTTCACAGTATCCAACCACTCACCCTTAAAACCCCCCCATTCTTCATCACTCTGCACAGTGCACCCTCCTCTTCCTGGCTGTCCCTTTTTCTGTTTCTCATCATTCCATATATCTATTCTCCACATCACCCAGCTTGTTCCATGACTTGTGGCCTGTCACCATGGCGTACAGATCACGCTATCCATTCTGGGAGCAAAAGGGAAGTCTCACTCTACAGTTCATGTCTGCATGTTCCATCTTGAAGTTGAATTTGTGAAATCTTTTTATGTTGGCTGAGAAACGCTTTGGTCCCAATTTTTTTTTTTGTGTTGCTTCCTCTTGTTTAGGTCAGAGTTGAAAGCAAGCCACATGTAAGTGTTTTCTTCACCTTGCATGATTTTCTGTTGTAATTTACACAAACTAAAATTACAAAATCAGGTACTTTCTGCACACTGAAACCAGTTCACTTTACCATGATCTTGGGAGGGTAGAAGGCAACGTGGTGAATTTGGTACAAATGCAGTTCTTAAATGTGAATCAACTGTTGGACACGGGTGACTTCTTCTTTACTCCCAATACAATATACATTACAATATAGATTTATTACTTTCTAGTAACTTTTAAAATTCAAACTTAACTGGCACAACATGAGTCAGTGGATGCACATCCTTCTTTAAATCAACTAGTTTAGCTACACCTACCTTAAAACTACCACCATTTTTAGAAAGCGAAAATGACAGTAAATAAATGACAAATTTAAGGGTTTGCTTTCAAACTCCAAAGATTAGTGAATGAGAATTAATCATTATAGGGCCAGATTGCATATTTTTTAATATATTTTTTAACATACAGTAATACAAATGAAAAATGCACTTGCTGGTATAAAATATAAAAATAATCCTGAGATTATGGGCCCTGAGACTCCTGTCTTATATCTTTTGACCATTTATCTGCATCAGCCATTGAAATAATCTACATAACTGTTGTCTGCCTTGCTGTGTTTGTATCCAGTCTGATGTAGACGGTAGTCAGACAGGGACTAAACCTGGGATAAACACAGCAAGTAATCAACAGTCCACTGCATCAGCAGCTGAAGAATCCAATAGTCAGGTTGCCATGGGTGGCCCAGATGCTCCAGGAGAGGAGAAGGGCTCCAGCGGTAAAAAAGTGGTGAAGGTTGTGAGGAGAGTGGTCAGACGTGCTGGGACGGAAGAGCAGAGTCAGACATCTGTTTCTGACGCTGCCAAAGCCACTGCTGCAGGTGCTAAGGCCAGCGGGGAGGAGAAGGATGACATCTCCCTGGGTCTGACCAGCCTGATGGGCAGAGGCAGAACCAAGGAGCACCGGCCTCGCACCAGTACCCAGGACCGCCAAGAGGAGGCGAAAGGAGCGGAGGAAGAGAAGGCCAAACCCATTGCCGGAAAAACTGAGGATACAGCGTCTGTGCCTGCCTCTACACCATCGAGCCCCGCACTACCAAAGACCAACCCGCTCATCCCACCAGCCGGATTCATCCCTGTTCCTAAACCCGACCCTCTGGCCCCACCAGCCGGATTCATCCCTGCACCTAAACCCAACCCTCTGGCCCCACCAGCCGGATTCATCCCTGCACCTAAACCCAACCCTCTGGCCCCACCAGCCGGATTCATCCCTGCTCCTAAACCCAACCCTCTGGCCCCACCTGCTGGTTTCATACCTGTCCCCAAACAAAATCTCTTGACTCCCCCACCTGGCTTCATCCCTGCCAGAAAAGCCACTCCAGCGCCTCCGAAACAGAGTCCTCTGCCGAGACCAGCAGGTTTCATCCCTGTCCCAAAGGCAGACCCTCTGGCTCCTCCTGCAGGGTTCATCCCAAAGCCTCGCATTAAGAAACCAGAGGTACTGAGTAGAAGAACTGCATGTTTGCCACTTAACCTCTGGGTGGATGTCGTGGAGCATGTCGTGTGATAATATAACAGACATTACAACTCCTGTATATACATGCTCATTCATTTTCAACTTGAGCAGACTTGTTTTTTTGCTAATGGATCAGTCCATTTTTTTCTTACAAGTTGGACTATAATAACCTCACCTCATCATTAACAACATATTGTGACTCCTTTTACTTTTTCTCCAATGCACAAGTAGTTGTTTTTATGACAAAAGCCAAGCTTTGACGTAATGTAGCCACCGTGGCTAAGTGAAGAGAAGAAGGGCGTAGTAGCAGCTCATGATCAGTCTTGAGCAGGCCATGAGCTGTGCTCATGGCCTGCTCTCTGTTAGTCTGCTCAGCTGCAGTTGTGTCTTATGAACACCGAGCTGTGACTCATTACTGTCACTTTCTGCAAGCTGTGCATTGAAGCTGTGCTCTGGCTGCTCTCAGACCACTGAGGCAGCGGCTTTGATCATCTTTCAGGATGGTGCTTAAAGACACTGGAATTGCAATAAGAACTCAAATGATTTTCTTATCGACTAATTTGTAGTTTGTTAAGAGTTGACAAGAAAACCAGGATCAGAGTTTGTCTTGCATCACCATGTTCAGCTTTAGCCATATTGAATAATTGGATTCAGCTTCAGATAATTTCTTTTAATATTTATGATGGGAACAGGAATTATAGCTGTGCTTTCATCTCACAGTACATTATTAGAACCATACTTTAACAGCTTTACTATACTACATATAGTCCAATTTCAATTTGTACCCCAGACAAGGTTATATTTCTGTTTAGTTTTTCGTTGTTTTTTTTTTCAGCTGGCAATCGCCATATTTTATCAATAGATAAAATGTGATGAACAGCTGGGTAACTATGCAGGGTTTTTGTTTCGGAGATATGCACAAAAGGATATAAGGATTTTAACTGTTTTATAGAAGTTTTTAATTTAAGGGATTAAAACGAATGTATTAAATTCTCTGTTCAAAATGGAGCTGCGTGGCAATCCCATATTATGATCACGCATCAAAATAATTCATTTCTATTCAGTCTCTTATTAAATACAACTAAACTTTTGGGAAAGCTATTGCCGTGAAGTGTAGTGTAATTCATATGAAAGTTTGTAGAATTTTACCTTGTAATATATAAGGATACGGAGGAAATAGTCAAATGAAGAACAAGCATTGTAACGGCCTTTGTTAATGTTACAATAAAATGAAATGATTCAGGTCTAGATATCTAAGAAAATGTGATTTAATCCAAATTAAGAGTTTTTAGTAGCACAACCCCAACTTGAAATATAATGCAAATGGCAGTTATGAGACATAACTAGAATTATTGATTCAGGCACCACAGCTGAATGGAATTACAGAGCATTAATGTCACAGAACTTTTGATTCATCATTTTGAAGGCGCTACTCCCAGATTACTCGGCCGTTGGTGCATTTGAAACTCAGTTGAGACAACCTAAGTTTCTTAATTGAACCATTATTCTTTTTGCTGCAGCGCTTAATGATCAAATTTTGTTTAATAGTCATTTCCTGATTGAATGAACTGAAAAAATTGAAGGAACAAACATCCATTTCAGTTGGTCATAGTTTTTACATCCAAAGTTAAAAGAAAAAGTGTCATTAATGTCATTCTCATTGTCGTCTTTCCATAATTCCTTCCCTGTGTGTGTGCATCTTTGTGTGTGTCTGTTTGTGTGTGACTGATGTGCATACATTGCTTAAGGTAAAAGAGGCCCCTTGTCCCCCTGTGGTCCTGAATGGTAAGCCGTCCCCTGTTGCACAGCCCCAGGCCCTTTCCACATCCAATGAACAGGTGTGTTTGTGTCAGTGCGTCACTCACATTCAAAACCACTATAATTTTGTCATTGGAATGCCCCCACATGCTCATTCACTTTTTATTAACAATTACCTCCAGTTCGTTCTAAAGAATAGCAGTGTGTTTTAAAAGACATGAGTAAAGCCAAAATCCAAAAATAATTTGTATTTTAAAACATTGGGGACACTTTTGATTACAGAAAATGACTAGAAAAGAGAACTGCTTCACATCTGTGTCCCATGGAGTCAAAAGGAAATAAAAAAATTGAAACTTTTTTATTTATATTTTGAGTTAGGATATAAATTGCAACGCTTTGCAATAAAAATTATAAGGCTTTTGGAAATGCTCACGTTTTCCAACACACTAAAGCTATTATTTTAGATACGACTGTATATTTACAAGTACTGGTCCTACTTCGAAACTGTAGGTCCAGGAACTGATTCCCACTGAGGATGATTACAACCGTGTGAAGAGGATCTTCGGCAGTGATGGCGATGATGTAACTTCTCCCCCCCTCTCGTTTTGTTTGCTTTGCACCTGCCACGCTTTACAAAGGCTTAACCCGTGACCTGAGTCAACAGCCTGCTTCCCCAGCTAGTGGGAAATGTCTCAAAATGACTCTGGTCCACTGGGTCTTTGGCCGCTTTGTGTGAAATCTGAAACTTGGAGACTAAAGAACCAATTTTTAGGGCTCACAAGTCACATGTTTCAGTACACATCTAAAATTTGTATGTGATTGTATGCTATGTGATTGATTGGTAACACGCTTTTGTTTCAGAACAGAGAACAGAGTTTTTTTTTCAGCTGACTTGAACACCTCTGGTAATGAATTTACCAGTTGCATCTCAGTGTGGTATTATTAACTTTGGTATCAGGTACTGTATGATGATGTACTTTGTCAGATGGCATTATGTGTGATTTTATTTTGGCAGTGCTTGTTGTGCCTGGTTATTTTGTTCTTTCAAAGTCTACAGCACCGAAAAAGCACTTCTTTACTCCTGTGTGCTCTGATCTTTTATGTTGTCTCAAATCATTTCTCATGTCTCTGCTCTTCGCTTCTC
Organism: Eupleurogrammus muticus; assembly: GCA_036785175.1. Classification (NCBI taxonomy): domain Eukaryota; kingdom Metazoa; phylum Chordata; class Actinopteri; order Scombriformes; family Trichiuridae; genus Eupleurogrammus; species Eupleurogrammus muticus. Next base: position 17,999,335 of record JAYKQN010000007.1, on the reverse strand, counting down.
TGTGGTTCATTGGATCCTGACTTGCTGTTGTCCTGCTCCGCTGTGTGTGTGACTAGAGTGCCAGAGGCCACAAATCCTCTCAGGTACAACCTGCCCGACCGTAGGCTCGCCACACTCACTTGCCCGTAGAGCACTGCCTCTGACTCTTGGCTTGTTCTCCTCTACTGACCCTCTCTGCCTTATTGTCAGTCCACGTCTTTGCAGTGAACTGTCCCCATGCGGCTGTTCTGACATTCAATCTGGGGCTTGGAATGTAGCACTGCGACATATACTATACCAGTTTGTATAATTAACTTCTAACTAAAGACTATTCTGACAATACTTCACTCTTGCCTATGACTACACAAAACATCTATAAATGTTGGGTTTCTGTGAATGGAGTGGAAAAAAGCGTGATGCAGAGATGTATAACATTATAGCTTGGTGTTCTTGCAGAACAGTTTAAATTTTTAAGATTAGTGACTAGTGTACATTTTACGCTGGCTGCATGGTGTCCTGCATTTAAACCGTACAGTATGTAGCCGATCATATTAACTGTGACCGTTAATATGGCATATGAAAACTGTCCCTCTAGATCCATGCACTGCTCCAGTGCACCTAATAATCCCTGCTCATTAACACAGAACACTGTCATTTCTTTATGGTGAATTACTTGAATGACTCTCTTATTCTGCTAGCATTGCTTGACTTACTGTTGCATTGTCGTATCACTGCAGGTCATGCTGCAGGTGTTTGTATAATTTTTTCTAAATTGAATAATTAGTGACAACTACATATTTTTTTTGCATTACACTTATTTCTGCATTCTTTCTTTTACACTTCAAAATGACAAATGAGTGCAAGTCAATGTGTCAGTGTTGAATCAAATCATCACAAGAAGTGACTTCTCAGTGGACATCTGCTCCTTTCCTTCTCCAGTCCAAACTTGAGGACCCTGTGGCCATCCTTCAGGCAGCACACTCTGCAGCTAAGGTTTGACTACAGCTACAACTGACTGTAGATCCGGTTGCATCCCCCTGTGTGATGCTGCGATGTGTTTCAGGGTTTTTTGTGTGTGATGAAGTAGTAAATCCCTTTGGGAGGAAGACCTTACAGTTATTGAGCTAGGTTCCCTGCAGCCCTGCTAGTATCAATACCCTCCTCAGGGCCTCAGGGTTAGCATTCAGCTCCCTAGCCGCTCTCCCTATACTTTAACCCAGGGGTGGGGAATCCTGGTCCAGTAGGGCTGGTGTGGCTGTAGGCTTATGTTTCAACAAGCTGTAACCCAACTGATTCTACTGATGAAAGTAAGAAAAAAAAAAAAAAAAAAGCCTGCACCCACATGGCCTTTCTGGACCAGGATTACCCACTCCTGCTTTAACCAGTAGAGGAAAAAAGACAAAAAAAGTCTTTGTGCAGCTCTCCAATCTTTATATTGTTGGGTTGCTTTTGGTGTTGGACAAGCTTTCTTGAAGTGATTTTTATGCACGATTCACTGCAATCAATTGACTTTTCTTTTTTTTTTTTTTTAATTATTCATGTGTTTACGTGCAATCTTCTGCAACTCATACATTTCTGTTGATGTAAGGTACTTGCTTGTGATGTTTTTTTTTTTTTTTTTTAGTAAAAACATTAAATGGACTATCAATGTGTCCAAAGCACACTCTGTGAGCTCTGGAAGTGGCTTTAAAAGGTGACCCAAAATGGAGAAAAAATACACACTATCGCATTACAAGAGGAGATATGGGAACTCTGGTTCATCTGTGGAGGGCTGATGTGTAATGGATGTAAATGTTGGAGGTGAAATATAATAACGAACCAGCCTGAACAAATTCATGCAGGTTTTTACTCTGGAAGAAGCCCTCCCCTAGATGCATTCAATTCTTTTTTTGTCTCGTATGAATGTGTGCTGCATGTGAATCTATCTGATTTAATAACGTATCACTTTTTCCTCATCCTGACCATTCTGGACTGTTCTTATAGGGGAGGACTGAAGAGCAGATAGCAGCAGAGAAAGCCTGGTACAACACCGAAAAAGTATGGCTTGTTCACAAGGATGGATTTTCCTTGGGTTAGTAAAAATTACTGTCTATAAGTAGCTGTATGTATTGTCTCTGTATATTAGTATTTCAAAGTAAACTCTCAACTTACTCCTCTGTAATTGCTGAAGTGTCGGTTTTACTGTAGCACTATAGAAGTGGATTGTTGAAGCATAGAAAATGCTTTTGCAAATTTTAAAGAGGGCACCAGACTAGACTACTCCATTTAGCCTCAGGCTGCATTTAATTAGACTACCACTACCGCGTTTTCAACGTTCAATGCATGTTTAGTTTTAATGAAGCCTAGACATTATTAAAAGAGATAGGACTGCCACACATTATCAGACGTGGAAGATAAGACGGAGCTTTTGCACTCAAGTCAAGATCATATGTCATGATAAATTAACTCTCGCACTTTGTGGCAATGCAGCAACTCTCTTGAAAACGGCGGCAGGCAGTCTGCCAGAGGGGAAGGTGAAAATCCGCTTGGAGAGTGATGGATCTTTATTGGAGGTGGATGAAGATGATGTGGAGAAGGTATTTAATCATCAAATCAACTCTGAACCTCATCAATTACCGATGACACCGGGTGAGCGTGTGACCGCCTCTGACTTTGAACTCTAGGCAAACCCACCGATGTTTGAGCGGGTGGAGGACCTGGCCTCTTTTCAGTATCTCAATGAGTCAAGCGTGATGCACTCCCTACGGCAGCGCTATGGTGGAAATCTGGTGCACACCCACGCTGGGCCCAACATGGTGGTCATTAACCCCATTAGTGCCCCCTCAATGTACTCTGAGAAGGTAGGGTGTGTGCGTGTGCGTGTGTGTGCGTGTGTGTGCAGGCAGAGTGACATTAACATAAAAAAAATGTGATCTGATATTTATAGCCACCTCTTTGATCTGTCCGCTCTTCCTACTTTCTTCCCCTTGTCTCTTTGCCAGGTGATGCAAATGTTTAAGGGATGCAGAAGGGAGGACACTGCCCCTCATATATATGGCATGGCCCAATCTGCTTATAGGAACCTCCTGACCACGCGTCAGAATCAATCCATTGTCTTGCTGGGCAAGAGTGGCAGCGGCAAGACGACAAACTGTCAACACATCATCCAATACCTGGTCAGCATAGCTGGCAGCACCAACAAAACCTTCTCTGGTAGGGTTGGGAAACATCCAAAATACAAACTCTACAAATACAAAGTTTCTCAAAACACCCTGATGAATGTATTTATCCTTGTTGCCTGTAGCAGAGAAATGGCAGGCAGTCTACACAGCTTTGGAGGCGTTTGGGAACGCCTCGACCTGTATGAATGGCAATGCTAGTCGCTTCTCCCACATTGTTTCCTTGGATTTTGACCAGGCGGGCCTGGTGACCTCAGCGTCAATCCAGGTACAAATAAGTGCTTGAATGCATTAAGTCACTGGTGCTGAACTTCTTAATCCCTCAGTGCAGGCAAACCTGCCATGATTTCATGCCCATGCCTATGTTAAATGTTATTTTATGTCTCCCTGATATCCTGTCCTGTTGCGGCAGACAATGCTTCTGGAGAAGATGAGAGTGACTAGAAGACCAGAAGGAGAGTCTGCTTTTAATGTCTTTTACTACCTAATGGCTGGAGGAGATACATCTCTTAAGTCAGTATTACTAATATTATGCTGAATTATATGCAAGATACTGAATTTATTATATTGATATATTGTAATGATAGATGACTGCTCATGAAAAATGCTGCTAAATTTCCCCCAAGTCTTACTGATGCTGCATATCTGGACATGAGATATGATGTCTTCTCACTGATACTGCAATTTCTTCATCAGAACTGAGCTGCATCTCAACCACTTTGCTGAAAATAATGCGTTTGGAATCATGCCTCATACTAAGGTAAATTTTTATTATTGCCAGTTATAAAGTGGAATGTTTATTGGTCATTTTATATCAATGTAGGTTGTCTGGTAGCATTTTTAAATTTTAATATTTTTGCACAATTGCTTTTTTTATTGATATATTTATTATATTTTCAAATAATGCATGTTATCAACACTAAATGAATAAATGAATGATTTGAATGAATGTCAAAAATGACTCTTAAAATATATATATATATTTTATAGGCACCCAAAAGAGACAAATACTGAAAATGCATGTAGTAATTGGCAATCTAGTGATAACCATTAGTAAATGGTAATTTATGATGGTTATAATATATAGCACATGTGGCAAACTCAAGGCCAAATCTGGCCCAGTACCTTATTTTCTGTGGCCCTTTGAGAGCTTGCACAGACGAATAAATGTTTAAACTTAACAGAGAAGAGCTGGTCATGACTTCAAGGTGCGTTCAAGAACATCTTGCTAATTCAAAATTTTCAATTTTTTATTGGTTGAAATAGATATGTCAAATGTAATTTTTGTGTTCTTTCACTTCACTAGGTTTACTATTCACACAGCAACACAAAACAATAGATTCCAGTCTTTAATATTCCATTAGATTATTGTTGGTTATTAACATACTGATGTACATATCACTAGATTCTGTAGTGATTTTACATTTTTTTTGTTTACATTATGTTTACATTATTTTTAAATAATGAATTGGCTAAATTCATACTAAAAAATGTAACCTTAATTTCTACATTGGCATCTTTTTTTTATTCTATTACAACAAAATGAAGTAATTATTCAGACACTAGAACACAGAGGCAATTATCCAATATAGTACCAAGTAGATATATGTATATAATCTCTACAATTGGGCCCCTTGAAGGAAACCATAAATCATCTGAGAAGAAATTGAATCTGACCTGACACCCCCTGATATACATTTTTAAAAGTAAATACATTTTTGGAGAAGAATTTTCACGATTAATAATTCAAAATGTTTTTTTTCTTGAACGTATGTGCTGTCTGCCAGACGGAGGATAAGCAGCGAGCCTCCCAGCAGTTTTCCAAGCTGCAAGCAGCCATGAAGGTTCTGGGGATCAGTGCTGATGAGCAGAGGGCCTTCTGGCTCATCCTCGGGGCCATCTACCATCTTGGTGCTGCAGGAGCGACTAAGGGTGAGATTGCAGAATGAACCAAATGGCTTAACATTCTAGCGTAGCGTCACTTATCCATGATGTCATTTATGAAAACCCCAATGCCTTTTAACAAAGAGGTAAAGAGCCATCATTGCACATTAAATTACAACATGAAAAGGCTGAGCATTCGCTACCCAGAAATCCTGAGCCATTATTAGATGTATCTCACTGTAGTCAACATCTTCTGCATGATGCAATACAGCTGTAATCTAGACAACTGAATAATGCATTTGCACTTTAAAAGATGTGAACAGGATGTTAGGCTGCTCTCTTACTGATCTATTGCTCAAAGTAAAATTTTAAGGAAGGAACACTTTGAGTAGCAGCAGCTGTAAATATATTTCCCCAGTACATTACAGTTGCATTGCTGTTTTAGTACTGATAGTTTAACAGTAGGTTCTGGTATAGTAGTTTAAAATGTACTAAGTGATCATACATAGCAGATGATGTGTATGATGTTATATCTCTGCTTGTCTCAGATTGCCTTTATTCAATGCATATTGAATCACACTATTAAAAGCAAAACTAACTCACGCCATTTGTTAAGAAACAGTGTTGAAATGTTTAAAAAATCTTATTTTCAAGTCTCAAGCTTCTTATCTTGTCATGCACATGTATCAGAGGACTAATAGGAACATCAGTTCTCTTGAACACAAAGCTCTGTTTTTGTCTTTGAAGTCATTTGTGTTATAAAACCTAACAAGATTTATTGCCCCCCCCCCGAGGTAATAGTACCGCCTCTCACTATATTTGACTTTCATATTAAAATTAGATATCTACCATGGGGGAAAAAGGCTGAATTTGTTAAAAAGAATTTTGTTTTGCTTAGTATTTGTCTTTAGAAGGCTCTTGCTTAAACATAATTTTTAAAGTACAAATAAAGTCCTCACTAAAACTAGCTTTAAAGGTTAATTTATATATCTACATCCAATAATGACTGCTTAAAAATAACCAGCCTTGTATTTTCTCTACATACTGTGTAATATGGCTCTCTTTAGTGCACATATAATCTGAATATTTAGTAAATAAAAATCAAGGTTACTCTACCATCTCCATGTTTTTTCCATCTAAGTAGCATTGAAATGCAAATCAATTAACATGATGTCTGACTTTCTTTGAATCAATTCAGAATACCTATAGAAAGATCCAATACAGTAAAGATGCTGCATTAGCAGTGAAAATAGTGCTGTATTTTGTGATATGGTTGTTCACATTTCACACATGTTCTATTTGTTATTGTCTGTCTGTGCTGTCACTTCCAGTCACATATGCAAAATTGCTTGCCAAATTATTTTGAGTGATCCCCTCCAGTTGGCTGCCAATCTTTTTTTGATGGCAGTATACCACCATCCAGATACAATTTTATTATTTTCAGCCACGACTACTGTCCCACTTAGCATCTGCTATCGGGATACAGGCTGCTGATAGAACTGCTCTCCTCTATTTAAAACCAACAGCAGTTCTCATGAAGAAACATGCATGACGGCATACAAGTAATGACCAAGAGTCGACACATTGGTGGCAATTAGATTCTGTCTCTTTGTCTGAGGGAATATTGAATTTATTCATGAACAGAGTAAGTGCCATATGAAAATGTCTTCCCTGCGAGGACTTGTAACCATGTCTTAATTATCTGATACAAATTAATATAAAACATGGTATATGAAATATGTTTAATTTTCACCTTCGTAATGAAACACAAGAGGGCAGCAATGATCTCTAAGCCACTAGAACTAATTAAAGGGACCACAACCTGAAATTAACTTGTCGATATAGTCATAGTAATACTGGATTCAGTAACATCAATCTTTAACCAGAATTTATGACTGAAGTGAATATCTATCAAAGCCATTTGTTGAATGTCTTTCCCTGTCATTACAACTACTCTGCTTATCATGATGCACTGGGCTTCTGCAGGGCGGATGAAACAGATAGAGCCCCCTATTCTCTGCGTGAATCCCCAAGTTTCCTTAAGTCTTAGAAGATACCACTTCATGGTGGATTAAAACTGAAGCTCGCACTCGTATCTGCATGTTTCCATCAGCCACTAGATGAAAGAGAAACTTTCATTTCCAACAGAGATTTTCTATAATCCAATTAGGATGGTTAATTGATTTAAAATAAATAATAATAAAAAATAAATTAAAAATTAACAAAGTAATCACAAAATGTGCTGTAATCATGATTTATTTAATCAGATTCTAAATATTGAAGCTTGTAGCAATGTAAATGCAAACTTACAGAATTAATGTAGAATGACTACAAATGAAGTAGATTTCAATAAAATTACTATTTAATAGCTAAATCTGTGAACTACAGATTCCATACAGATTTCCAATAGAACCATCAAAGCCATGACTATCAGCTTGACAGGCAGATTTATTATTTGCGCTAATAGAAATAACAAAACCCATGCCTTTAAATGTAGTTGGATTTCTTATATGCTTGATAAAAATAAGAATTAATGATACTCATGTTCCATGTTCAAGTGCCAGATTAATTTTAAACAAAGTAGCACATTTTGACTACACATAAAGACACTGAGAGAGGTCAAAGGATCCTTTATCCTCAACAACATGAATCATAACTTTGTAGTGTTCTTACATGAATGGCTTAAGTCATCAATTTTCATACATCAAAATATTTTTTTTCTTTATCAACCTCTGAAAGCCAATAATGCTTTGATTGCAATAATTCATTTGAATGTGTTTTTTTTTTTTAATTCGTATCACAAGTAAAGATTCAGTTTGACTGAACTAAAATCATTTTTTTCCTTTGTTTTTTGACCGTCTAGCACTGAAAGAAACTATATAAACATATACAACAAGATTTTAATGTTACACATATATAATTGTTTAATAATAATTATGTACGTGTGTGTGTGTATATATATGAAAAGAATATTTTGTACATATAAGTTTATATATGTAGCCTATACTTAAACATATTTATCATATATGTGCAGATAAATTGCATTTATGAACATTTATCCTCTTCTTTCCATTTGAGATAAAACGACTAAGGCTTTTGTCATATGGTTGATGTTGATGTCTTTTTCTCACAACTATAATTACTTCAAGCCACTAACATTTTGAGCATGCTTTTAGTGCATGCTCTCACCAGCTGTGTCAGGTGTCAGCTTGACCAGAGACATAATCCTACCCTGTCAGGAAGACAAGAATGTCCCCATGCTAGCAGGCTACTTGTGTGCCTGCAGGTAGTTGGCAGAAGAGAGGCTAATGGAAGATTTTATGCACATGTCTCTCAGCTGGCAGGAAACAATTTGCGCGTCACGAGTGGGCTCAGAAGGCGGCCTACCTGCTGGGCTGCACCCTGGAGGAGCTCTCCTCCTCCATCTTCAAGCACCAAGCCAAAGGCACCCTGCCCAGAGGCAGCAGCATCCGCCAGGCTTCTGATGAAAATGGTACAGCAGACACAGGTACAGACCACATTTACCAGCAGCCCCCACCCACCCCCCATCCTCTTTGTTACACTCTATCTGTTTCCACACACACATGCACAATGCGCGCACACACACACACACACACACACATGCCTCTTCTCATCACCTAAGGGAAATTGCATGCTCTGTAGAAAGTAAAGCTTATCTTAGTAATGAATACCACAGCTTTACAATGGCTATTGACAGATGAGTACACACACTATGTCGGGACAAGCAATTTTGGATCCACTCTTCATTCATTGTCCTTGAAATCATAATTGCCTCACATTGATTTTTCACTTGTGTTGGACCTCTCACTTCCATCATGACCGCGGCATACTTTGAAGGGCATGAGGATACAGTTAACGGTCTATCACTGCGGGGATGGACAGAGTTGACCTCGGTTTCACCTTTCCTGCACCACCCCTTAAACATGAGCATATGGTCATGGATGCATATGCACATTAAAATATCCCCCGGGCACTAAAAACCCACTTTTTTTGTATGTGATAATGGAATGAATTAGGGGAGCTTAACAGGTGTCCATTGCTGCAAGGCACAGACATGAAGAGGCTCTGTGCTGTTTGATCTGACCAATTTGGAAACACCCGAGTCCTCAATGACACTGCTGTCCAGGGACAATTTCAGACCCAGTTTGAATACTTTAGGCCTCTGGGCATAATATGATCAAATATATCACTATGCACAGCCTTTTAGAAGAAAATGTACAGAATGGAGTGCAAGTCTAGCATCTACAGCTGAAAATGTATTTCTTCACACAATTACCTTGTTTTTAATGATTGATGTTGTCACCTGTGTGTCTCTAATTTGTTTGTATGTGGCTGCTTTATGTTTCAGGATCCAAGGCAACGGCCATGGAGTGCTTGGAGGCCCTGGTGTCCGGGCTTTACTCCGAACTCTTCACTCTCCTGATTTCCTTAATAAACCGGTTAGTATATCTGCTCCTTTACCTGAAGCTGTATCATACTCAAATTGAAGTTCTATTTTAACTGGTGCTTAGGTTTGAGGATATAGTTAATTTTAGTGAGGGTTGCAGTTGGAATGTTGTAGAGTGACGTAAGGGGCTGGGGGTGATGCAGTGAATGTAATCAATAAACTAGTGTCTACAGTATACTGATGGTGATGTGTGTGTGTGTGTATGTGTTTGGCCTGTCTGCTTAAGGGCCTTGAAATCCAGCCAGCACTCCTTGTGCTCTCTGCTCATTGTGGACACACCAGGCTTTCAAAACCCCAGGCTGGCTAAGCGCGAGTGCGGTGCAACTTTTGAGGACTTATGCCACAACTACACTCAAGAACGTCTGCAGACCCTCTTCTACCACCGAACCTTCGTTCAGGAGCTGGAGAGATACAAGGAGGTAACGGACATGTGTGGATTACGTGTCGTGCATACCAACCTCAGTCTTGTGTTCTTTCTTCCTCCCACTTATCCTTCCCTCTTCTCTTTGTGTGCTGCTCCCGCTCAGATATATCAACTCCAATTGTGTATGTGTTCAACACATCAGATACGCTATCCCTCCCACCTGTCACAGGTTGTGACAATCCAAAGCAGTTCATGTGTTAGACCTTCTCGTTAGCGATGCCAGTCTTCACCTCTTCTACTGAGATCAAAGTCAAGTCACTCACAGCCGCCTTTGGGAGACACGCCCAGCTGCACAGCAGTTGTGTTGTTCCCTGATGAAGGAACTATTCTTCTTCTGTCCTTGACTCCTGTCTAGCAGTGCTGGACCTCAATGTGCACAATCCTACACAGACTTTCTGATATTTAATGATAAAATATCAGATATTCTTAACGCAAATATATTCATCAGTTACTCAGCGGATGGCACACTAAAGTTAACCAGAAGTCTTAATCATATTGCTTTGAGTACTGTGTGATTTTCCCACCCACATCAGCTCCCACATCCCCTAGCCGGGACACAGGGAATTGAAGCAAAGTATTGCATAAATCTGCGTGGGTAATTCTCTCTTGTCTTTATATATTTCAAAATTATAAGAAGCTTTGAAGTCATTGAAAAATGGGTCAAGCTCATATAAACCAGCTCTCTATATCAACAGTCAGGTTAAACTGTGAAACAAACAACAGCCATAGACTTCCTCCAACAGAGAACTAAACATCACTTAGGATGCTTCAAAAATACACTTGCCTCTGACACTGACATGTGTCATAGCCCCACTATTAGAACTGCCAACTTTTCTTACATTTCCAACACAGCCTGTCAGTGTAAGCTGATAAATGCCTGTTTTGGTTAGGCGAAGGTAATTTGGTATATTTTAATCCATGGTGTCCCAAAAATGTTATTATCTAGTACACTAATAAATTCTTTTCTATTTTCCATTTGCTTATAGGAAAACAATCTTGTCAAACACTTATGTTCTAATAGAATAACTGTGGCTACGTTTTTTCCCATATATTATGCAATTTTTTTTTATTTCAATATCTATAAACTTTTGTTAATGGATATGCCAGAAAGAGACAGCGACCAGTGTCATTCTCATCTAAAAAGGGCAGTCTGTTCAAGAATTATGGTTCTCTGCACCCTTACTAGGACTAAACAAATTTTAAGGAAACATTTATTGTGAATTCTCTGGTGATATTATAATCTGGATTTCATCCGGTATTTTCTCCAAATCAAGGTTCAATGGACAATAAAAAGAATAAAAACTGAAGTCAAGAATTGATTGCAAATGTCATCCTATTTATTACTAAACTACTAAACATAGGCTACATCACATGGTTGAACATCAGCAGTTATTAAAACTGAAGAACTCAGAGTCCATCTATGTCTCAACTTAGAGTAGAACAAAAAAGTCCTTTTAATTTAAAGTAGTGAAAGGTCAGGGAGGCAGCCTACACATGTAAAATACTCAACAACAACAAAAAAAAAGAACCTGGGTTGGGGAAAACAGCAAAAAAATCAATTTTGACAATCTCAAGATTGCATTGCCTGTATTTTTGATTTAAAACAATAGATTGTTTAGGCCTAACTAGGTACATGGATGCTTAAAAAAATAAAAATAATGATGATGACTACAGTGCCATAAGTCCTAGTAGCAAAAACCTAAATTGCGGTGTTGACATTTACTTAAATAGTGCCACTCCCAATTGACATTGGAGCAGTTGTATTTAAGTGGGGTCAGTAGACCTTTTGCTGAGAGAAATGCTGACATGAAGTATAATTTTGTTCCTCGTCATCACCAAACCCATTTTGTGAATACTAGACTCCAAACACTAGACAGACTCTTATTGTCGTCTCACCACACTTACATTTATACTTTTCAGATCAAATGATTCTTACTGTATGATAACATGAAGTTGTGTCTTGTGTGACTTTGGTGATCAGGTAGCATAAATGCAAGAGAGGTATTTAGAACATTAAAATTAGTATTTATGAAATGTCAATTAAGATTGAGGAGTATAATAGAATATTGTGTGTACGGCTGTGTATGGACAGATAGTTGTAAATTCAAGGACATGCATAATATGCTACAATACTAGAATATCGAGTTCAGTAGTTCAAGAGGATCAGGTGATTCATGAACTGTATGTTGAATTTTGCACGTTTGTTTATAAAATATAAAACAAGGCTCCAAACTGCCTATCATACTTTAACCTACATACTGCAAGTGCATAGGATGAAGAAAAATTAACATATGCTTAGTTCTTTTTATTTTCGCTTTTACAAAGCAATAATCATTTGACATTTTATAATGATGTGTTTCTTGTATTTAGCATTTTTAGCATTATAATTCACCTCTGGCTTCCTGCAGGAGAACATAGAGGTCGCTTTAGATGACACGGAGCCCAGCACATCTCTGTCTGTAGCAGTGGTCGACCAAGCCTCAAGCCAAGCACTCGTAAGTGAATAACGACTGTCTGTGTCTGTTGTCTTTGCTTCTGTTCTAGTAGAATACTGGTTTTCCCAAATGCATCATCACATATTTCGTGTTGATGTAAATCTAGCATTGGAATAATTTTGCCTCAGATTTTTTTTTTCTTCTCAGAACACAGAGGGGACTTGCGTTCTATTTTCACAAGATGATCTCCTGGCACTTGTTTAATTCTGTAAATAATATCATCTCTGAGCATCAGAAGTTTTCTTTGTGCTAGGTTTTAAATATTGAAGATGTTGCTTGGCAAAGGCTTGAAAACGAGGGTAGGAGGAGGAAAAGAAAGGTTAAAGAATTGACTCTGAGAAGGAAAATCAATGTTTGGCCTTTGCAGCCTGTGATCTGCACCATGGAAACAGAAATGGCAGAGTTTAGAGAGTCATAGATCACTTTGGTATAATTCCAATGTGTTTGGTTTTGAGTGTTTTTCTTTTTAAAGGGTCTCCACTCTAATGGGAATGTCACCTGAAGCAATGAACTGTAGTACATCACGGTAAAAACAACACAAAAAAGATTCTTCAAAATCATTTTTTAAGTCAGCTGTTTAGATCTGCTGCTTAGAATGGAAAGATATTTGATCAATTTTTCCCCTCTGTTGTAGCCAGATGTCCATTATCACAAACGGCCATAATTTTTATTTCATTGCAAGCCTCATAGTTGTCATGTGCCTCCCACCCCCCCAAATTGACACTCTGTGTTGTATTTGCAGCCAGTGCAGTGTGCATTGCTGATAAGGATGTATCCAGTGTCACTTTGTGATAGCAGCAAAAAAAAAAAAGAAAAAAAAATGTTTTTTGGTTTTGTGGTTCTCATTCCCCAAGCTCCCAGGGTGGATTCATGCCTGAGCCATGTTAACCAAGCTTGCTATTGCAGCGTGGAAATCGTTCTTGCTGCTGCAGTAGTGTTTTTTCTTTTTCTTTTTTTTTTTTTGCAATGTCACTTATTCACACTTTGAATATTTTAAGAGCTGAAACCCAATGTTTTTTTTATTTTTTTTATTTTGAAAGCATACATTTATCTGCACTGTTCAAAATAATATCCTATTTGGTGTCAAAGACAACAATATTCTTTCCCCACACGCTTGCATGATCATTGATACTGAAATGGTGTTATCTTCTATGTGTTCACAAACTGATCGTATTACTTCTTAATCCCTTCTCTCCCGTCACTCTCCATATTCATGAACAGATTTTTTTTCCGTCTTTTTCATTTATAAGTAAAAGCTAAATTGATGCTTTTATCTCAGTAACTGCTCAATTGCTTTCGAAACTTAAAAGTCCCATATTGTTTACTTCTCCTGGGTTTTTATGAAGATTTGATATACCTGATACATTGTGTGTTTTATATGTGCCCAGAATAATCTTGATTTAGTTTTACATTACCTCGCTCAAGCTTATCTCTGTAGATTTACATAGACCAGTTAATTTGAGTGTTTATAGTTGTGACGTCAAAAAGTCGTATAAGTCCTGATGGCTCATTTTAATACACGGTTTCTCTGTGACAGTTTTTCTGATGGTGGTATTAGTATCAGGCCTGGTATATAAATCCCTTTACTGAACACTTATTCATTTAATATTCAAAGGGACTGCTGGTAAAAGGGGGTCATTGTCCAGTGTAGGATCAGTTTCAGGATCCTTCATAAGTAATGTTTTTTTCTCTTATGTATTTCTGTAAGGCTAGAATTTCTTCAGGTTCATCAATGTGTTTTCATTAAATAGCCAAAGCAAGCTGAATGCCCTTGTGGCAAGGTGGTTTTGTTGTTCATGTATGGGAGACTATAGATAAAAGACTATTTCTTTGGTGGGAGACCTATTAGCAAAAGATAAGTGTACAGGCCAGAGAGGCAAATGGCTAAAATGCATATCTTTATTTAAACTTTAAAATCATTGAGGGCGAAGCCAAGGGTTACCAACGAATTCATTTATAAAGTGCTTTGTAGCGAGTTCCAGGTACACGGTACAAAGAAGCTGAAAGTAGATCTTTCAAGCTCAGCATGAACTCGAGGGAATTGGAGCATAAGCCAGACAAATGGGAAGCACAGAAAAAGGGACTGGACAGTTTTGGGTTGTTTGGTCTTTCTGTACAACTGAGGGTGAAATGAAACATTTTGTGTCCACACATGAGTTTGCACTCAGGTCTGTGTGTGTGTGTGTGTGTCTTTGGAAAGGTACGTGCGGTACGAACCGATGAGGCACGCGGCATCTTGTGGCTGATGGAGGAGGAGGCGTTGCAGCCGGCCACATCGGAGGAAACGCTGCTGGAACGTCTCTTTAGCTACTACGGACCTGCAGAGGGCGAGAGTAAAGGCGAGAGAAGCACACCACCACCACCACCTCTAAGTTTTGAGTTCTCTCTAGTTTATCACCCATATCGCTTTGATAGCCTACCACATCACGCTTGAGTCAGACCATTGCATTATTTATTACAGTACAGTACTATAGATTTGAACTTTTTACACTAAAACTTCATGGAGCGGCTCACAGGATCCCATAAGCAACTCTGTGAGAACAGAAACAGATTGTCTTTTATTATTATGGCATCAGTAAAGTCTATGAGTATGTGACAGCAGTGTAATCAAGACACAATGAATTGTTTTCCCTAAACTCCCAAAGGGGGCTTTATAAACCAGGAATCTTACGCTGTCTCTTACATTTACATCAGGTCACACTTTCCTCTTGAAGAGTGAAAAGGAGAATCATTTCCTGCTGGGCCACAGTCACGGTACTGACTGGGTGGAGTACAATGCCTGTGGGTGGCTAAACTACGCCAAGCAAAACCCTGCTTCTACCAATGCTATAAACCTCCTGCACGACTCCCAGAAGTAAGCCTCACACATATAGGACTGGTGTTTTTTTTTTTTTTTAAAGAAAACCTCTTTCTGAGGAAATCTGTCCCTTGCAGGAAAATCATCAGCTCATTGTTCATGGGCCGCACGGCCGGAGCCGCCGTTCTGTCCGGTTCCATAGCAGGTCTTGAAGGTGGTTCCCAGCTGTCCTTGCGCCGGGCTACTAGCATGAGGAAGACCTTCACCTCAGGGGTGGCTGCTATCAAGAAGTCCTTGTGCATCCAGATAAAGCTTCAAGTGGTGAGAGAGAAAGAAATGGAACATTTAATATATCAGTTTAAAAAAAACATCGACATTGGCCTTGAATCAACTTGAATCCAGGATATGTGCTTCTACCTCCAAGGATACTTTTTATTATTTTTTTTAATTTATCAGCACACCTCTTCTTTGCTTAGCAATAGGAACTTGACAGCTTGGCTCAGGGCTTATGCTTGTGAATTTGTATTGTAGTGGACTCTGGGCCATATAGCAGCAACACATTGCTTAATGCAGCTTTAAATGAAATGGATGGGATCAAGGCCAGAACTTGGGCTGTAGCCAGAGCTAAATTGGGAAATTATATTAGGCTTCACTTGTGTCAGTGTGCTAGGAGGACAGTTTTGTTCGTCAAAAGAGGAGCTTAAAATGAAAGCTAGCAAAAACCACAAGAGAGAAAAGGTTCAAAAACATTGTATTAGAAACACAACAGTCCAAAATAACAACATTGAAGTGTCTATATTTTTCAGCAAAGACTGATTAGGGAAACAAAAAGGCCTTGAGGCATGCATACAAAACCAGGTACAATGTGTAGTTTTAATCAGCATCTAGCCAAATAGACTTAGCAGAAATGAAATATATAATTAAGTATGTTTTAAATTGTTATATAATTTAATTTTCTATTATGTTATATTTAACTTTCACTCCTTTTAAGCCTGAAACGCATACATGCTCTCAACACTTGATTTACAAATTGAGATATTAAAATCTATAATTTAAATTATGTGGTACAGTGTTGTAGTGTTACAGAATTTTATTATGGCTTAACTATAGGCATGTTTTCTCTTAAAACACAAATGCACAAAGATTTCTTAGCAATTCAACTCACAAATTATTCAATCATTTATTATTACAAATTATTTATCCCAGAGGGACAACTCCTGAGGCAGGCATAGTAAAAGTACATAAATGATTTAAATGCATACATAATTCATTTAAATGCAATACTATAAGGTGTGCATGTTAAATTTTATATATACAAGTGTAAGTGAAAGATCCCCAACTATGCTTTTTTTCAGGATGCTCTCCTTGACATGGTGCGGAGGTCCAGGATTCATTTTGTACATTGCATATTGCCCAAGGCAGACGCTCTCAAAGCTCTGAGCGGATCCCTGTTCAAAGGTGGGGAATGTGAGGCTCAGGGGGAGAGCGGAGATCCTGGCTTAATGCAGCTGGATGTAGCTCTGCTCCGTGCTCAGCTGCGTGGCTCCAAGCTGCTAGATGCGCTCAGGGTTTACAGGCAAGGTGAGGTAGTTGTTTAAATCACATACTGAGGACTGCTATGGAAATACACACCTCCTTCATTCTTCCTCTTATATTGAATGTACATTTACAGAATATAAGTTTCTTATTTGACAACGACCTTCTCAGGTTACCCCGATCACATGGTGTTTTCGGAGTTTCGACGACGCTTTGACGTGCTGGCACCGCATCTCACCAAAAAGCATGGCCGGAATTACATAGTGAAGGACGAGAAGAGAGTAAGTCAATCAGTGAGAGAGGGAGTCAAACGTACACATCTGCCAGTGGCCAAGCACAGTGAAGATTAATGGTGTGAGGCGGCAGCTTCATTATATCTGCCCCTGATTTGTCAGCAGCCAACTGACAGAGAAATAAACCTTCATTCATAAGAGCTATTGTAATGATCTAATCAACTTAACCTTATGTGCATCATGCTCGTTACATTAAATCAGACTCGTGGCTTAGGAAGTGGTTTAATACATTCTTCTCCTGTAATCTGGGAAATGTGACAGCCAAGGTTTTTTCCCCCTCTTGTTCACTACTTTCATTTGAAATATGTGGTTAATGATGAATGTGGGGGGGCGTGGATTTAGATGAAGCCCGTTGTTATTTTTTTATTCCCATAGGTTACCTATCAATGAGCATGCACTGTGCATTGGTCCTCTGCAAGAAGCCCAGTGGAGAGAAAAGGGAAAACACAAAAGTTTGTTTCTAGAGAGAAACAAGAGTGAAAGAATGGGGTTGAGGGAGAGGAAAGCTCTTTTCCCCTGTGCCAAAGTACTGGGGCTGAGTTTCTGTGGAAACACAAGCAAACAAAAGCCCCTCAGTGCTAGTGGCAGACCTCTCCTGGTGTAATCTAGATGTGGTCTTTCAGGCCGGAGGCTCAAGTAGAGAGAGAAGAGGCTGAGACAACAATACACCTACAGTATACACAGTCTGGTAAGCAGACGGGGAGAGGCTCCAGGCTGGCTGATGGTATACATCAATCAGTATGTGTTCAAAGCTGCAGTAGGGCCAGTACCGCCAGGGGGGGGTCTTGAGGAATAAACCGGGCACAGGTGGATTTTCTTGGACAAGTTGTAAATTGGTTTGGGGTTGGGAGAATTGTGTGGAGCCAAACTTTTTTTTTTTTTTTCTTTCCCCCCCCTCTGCTTAGTGTTTTACTTTCACAACATAACACAGTCAGGAATGGATGTGAGAGAAGAGGGAAAACTGTGCTGTGCCATTTGTGCAACACGCATCTTAAGGGAGCCGTGGACTACTGAACTGCTGCTGTGTTTAGTAGACGTTTCTACTGGATCCAGCATTTGAAAGACTAAAAGTGTATGTGTGCGCGCACGTGTGTGTGCTTTTATTTTTGTGTTTGTGTACATGTGTGCGTTTACCCAGGCTGTGGAGGAGCTACTGGAGTCCTTGGATTTGGAGAAGAGCAGCTACCACATGGGGCTGAGCAGGGTGAGTAACCACCACATCTCAAACTAATACAACTGCTTTCAAATAATTTATTAAACCCTTGCTGAGAAAACTGCCAGTTTCACTTCTCTTCATACGGGCTGCAGAATATAGCTCTTTATATCAAAGGACTCTATGAATGAGTATGTCTTACATTACACTTGCCCCCATTAAGGACTTATTTTTTATTTATTTCATTTTTGGAAAGATGCCAGGACCTGTCCCTTCTTTCAGTCTTTTAGGCAATCGCTACCCCAGGGTCTCTACTCTGCCCGACTATGTGACCGTAATTCCCTCTTTCTTTTCAGGTTATTAGAGCAAATTCTCCAAACCGATGGCCCCTTTTGTTTTTCACCATGACCGTTGTAAAGTAATCACAGTAAACACTGCTTGGCAGAGTGAAGTCTAATCCTATCAACTGGAGAGTGGCCATCAGCCAAGAAGGAAATCAAAGGAAATAATGTACAGAACATTGGAACTTGTGTGCTCCAAGACATTTGTGGCACACAGGGCCCCTTCTTTTAAAAAAAAAAAAAAAAAAGGCACAGGAAAGGTTCATGTGGTGTCACACATTTGAGTGTGAAATGGGCTCAGAAGTAGACAAGCATAGTTAGCCATTCGAGTGTGGTCTTCACAACCTGTCTCCCTTGCATGTCCATTACACCAGCCGCAAATAGCCTTATAGCAGTGGAATCACAGCTCATGTCTACATATAGCACATCATTTTGGAACATGCCACAGGCATGTGGTGATGATTAAAGTCAAATAGCATCACACCTCCCCGCTGGTTTGCAGATTTCCCTTCTAAAGCCATTCCGTCATTTACATCCTTTGCTTTGTTTTTTTTTTATATTTAGCATTTTAAAGCACTGGGACTCGTGCACTGTAGAGAGACAGTTTCGCTGTCATCATCCATCCATTTTATTAGCTAGCAGCCATCATCATCCATTCCTTTTAATAGCTAGCAGCCATCTGAAATGCATTTGCACTACCTAATCCCTCTGAGGTGTAGACAGGCCGTGACGCGAGTTGCTTTCCTCTGGCTGTTTACCTATGTTTTACCTTTGGCCCAGATTGGAATCCGACAAGACTGAGATAATTTAATCTCCACCTTCTCACTCAGATAAAACTCACTTATCCATGGATTACACCGTTTCTTATTGATTTACTTCTTTAGAGCACTTATTTACATTTCAACTTGGTTGTCATTTTTTTTCTGTTGTGCTTCATGCAGGCAGGACCTCTAAATATAATTTCTCCTGGCTAAAATAAGCATGACCTGATCTTTAACTAATGTTATAATCTGGTAATTAATGAAAGTGATATTGTGTGTACTTTTTTTTTTTTTGCTGTAGTTGTTCTTCAGAGCTGGCACCTTGGCTAAACTGGAGGAACAGAGGGATGAGCAGACCAAGCGTAATCTAACTCTGTACCAAGCTGCATGTCGAGGCTACCTGGCACGGCAAGCCTTCAAGAAGAGAAAGGTAGGCAAGACATCCCTCTGAGAGGAAGAGCTTCAGGTTAACTCTGAACTCAAAACAACAAGGATGTTTTGATCTAAACTTTATACAAGTATATTGATCGATCGTGCAATTGAGAACACATTTAGCATCAAGGTCATTTTGCTCAGCTATCATATTTGTTTTTTTTATTAAATTAGGTGAAGAATGTCAGTTCCAGGGGGCTTGTTGCCCCGGAACCCCACCAGGACTCGAGATCCTTGTTCAGGGCTAATTAAAAGTCTGTTTAAATCTATTGCTTTTACATCCTCCCTCTTGTACTATGAACTAATCAACTTTCCCCTACAGGATAATTGATTGCCCACTTCTATTGTATTTGATCCAAGGGATCCACTTAACTTCAGCTCTCTCATGCATGCTGGTTGACTCCCAGGAGATGATGGGTCCATCTCTCTGGATCTCATTTATTCATACATGCATACCTCTTGTGATGTGTGTGTCCTTCTGCTCTCTATGATTACTAGTTTAAGTGAATGTCACTTCAGCTGGCTAGTGATAAACTAGCAGAAAGTGAATCGACATTACCACTCTCTATCCAGTGTGGCATGATGTCAGTGAGCAGATATCTTGTACACTTCTATTCAAGGCCAGTAAAACTATTATATTGTCATCTTTGCAGTGAGGTAAATCAACACGACCTTGTTTATTACTGAGCTTGCAGTTTTCCTCTGTTATTACCTTTTTTTTTATCACTTTTGAGTAATGGGTGATGGACAAAAAAGGGATCCAAATAAGGCCATAATCTGCTGGAAGTTAAAGAAAATCAACAGCGAGGAACCATCTAAAATTGCCAGGCAACTGTGCAATTACAAAATCCATTAGCAAAGAGGATTTTTTTACTCTTGCCTCCACATGCCCCTATCTCCTGTAAATGTATCTGTAATAGAAAGATAAGACTTTATTTTTTTTATCTTGTAATTTATTGCTCTTAAACTCAAATTAGGTTGGCATGGTAAGATTTAACATGCAATCATGAATGTGATGAGAGCTACTGCAGATTCTATAGAGGCAGTGTTATAGGATGTTCTAGTGTAGAGGCTTATTTAATTCCACATTACTACGATCCACTATCTAGAATTGGTAGACTGTACTTTAAATGCAACTTTAACAGCTAAAAAATATAAACTTGCCTTGTTTGTTCAATAAGTTGATTCTGATTTCCCTGGAGGAATTACAAATCAGGCATTCTGTTAATTCCAATAGTGTTGCTGAAGCAACTCATGATGGTATAGGGATGGCATAGATCACTGATAAGATACTCTAATAAAAAAGTCATTTGGGCCCGAATATACATGCACTAAATGGCCCCTTCCAATTCAATGTCAAATGCAGCATGGTGTAGATATTCCAAACTCCACTTACCTTAATGTTCCAAAAAATATATCAAAGCTTTTAACATTATTAAGTCAGTATTTTCAGCCAGGTATGAAGCTGAAAATGTGCGTACACAAGTCAGAAGTGAGTGGTAGTACTAAATCTAGATGGTTTCCCCTTGCTTTCACCCTTTTGTCATCTACTGCTAAAGCACCCACATTGTACTGGATTTATTGCCCTTCAGCTGTTATGCATGGTATACAGTAATGACGCACAGATCACAATTATATCCGAGGATCGGCTGGGCTGGATCATAAAACTTAACATTCTGATTAATGGATGGGTTGCGGGTGGCTGAAATAATCCATCAATCTTTTTTTGATTTTATTAAAAAGCCTACCTAACGACCCCCCCCCAGCAGAAATGATAATTGATAAATAAATGGGAAGTGTGACTCCCCATTAAGATAGACACTATGCATTTTCACGCACAAGTCACAGCAGAGTAAACTAAATTGATTATTTAAATCTGCAGACATGTCAGCATGATCAGTCAGGATCTAATCTTAATTCATGCTGTTTTTTTTTTTTTTTTTAAACCCATCTAAAGGTCAGCTATAATAGACACAGACAATACATTCAGTTCATACATTGAAGCTGTTTGTCCTCCTGATAAATTCTGCACTCCATCAGAGTAAAAAAAAAAATGCTTTTTTGAGAATCTAGTTTAATTTTGTATTCCTCAGGGTTCATTTTCCCTGTCAAGTTTATAACTACAGTTTTTGGTTTCGTCTATGTCCTGTGGTATTTACTGAGATATTATTGCATGTGTTGAATCAGTTAAAATGCCTGAAAGCAGTCTCTCTAATCTTTAAAGTAAATGGTTATCACTTATCCAACATCAATACAACACACACTAAAGAAATCCCCTGGGACACTTGTCCTGCTCGACACAATTTAACAAGCGGTACAGCCTACAGGGACCGGTCAGTGGAAATGTCCGTACTTGTGTGGAGTGGGAGTTTGAGGGTCTCTGAGAAATAATCTGTCCAGTTTGGTGGCAGGTTGGCTTTTTCTGAGTAAATGTGGATTTGAACGACATCCGAGCCAATCCACTCATCACCAGTATACAGTCTTGGCTTGCAACCCTGAAGGGCATTTTTTTTTCCTCAGCTGAATCTAATTTCTGCTTATATTAGTCCTGATTAAATTAGCCGCCACCAGAGTAATGGAACAGAAGCAGGGCTGTGGTGGATTATTGAGTGATTCCGTCTCCCCTTCTCAACATGTGGGCGAGTTACGGAGCGTGTTGCTGTTCAGTCTTAGCGTAATCACTATATAATAAAATCCACTTGTGCCCTTACTGTTGCCCTGTTAGCCCTGTGTGAACATTGATAGGACTCCATTGCCTCTCCAGTCTTTGCAGGTACAAGAGATAATATTTTGCCTCTAGTTCTGGCGGAGCCTCTCTGATGCTCTCATGTTGATGTATACAGATGTGACAGAAAGTTCTGTTGATTGATATTTCCTGGCATGTTAACCTTGTGGAACTGAGCAGAGCCCATGTGACATTACATGACAAAACCACAATTTTTCTCCTTTTTTTTTTTTTTTCCCCCCGCTCGATCAACTGTCTCCTCAAGGGGACACTCTGACATTATAAAGTCTGTTATTTTGCCTCAGCTGGCACTTACCGCATTGGGAGTTTTGTCCTTCAGCTACCCTACAAATACATTGTTCCCCCCAGCTATTTGCATTGAAATCAGCAGACATAAAGCAGCTTTAGCCTAGTTATCTGTTTGTTTTAATGTTTTCCCCGTTTTGCAGCAGTGCTTGCTGAATGTTAAGATATACCTTGATCAGACAGGGGATTCTACAGGATATGTCATTCATTTGAAACATCCATTCCCATACCTCATATCAAACAAACACAGCAGTGAGTCTCTGCATTGGTACATTTCTTTTTATGTTGTGTGCGTTTTTTTTTTTTCTTTTATAAACCCACACAAAGTCCAACAGCTGAGATTATAGCTTTTTGAAATGAATTTATATTTCAGGATTTAAATGTGATATGATAATAGGCATAATATCAGCTGAGCAATTCCCTAATAGGGACATACTGTTCATGTAACCACAGCCACTATGACTTTGCAAGGAATTGTTTCAGTCAAGAAATTCTCAAAGAGTGACTCTTCACTCACAAGTGGGTGCAAAGGGGCATCAGGCGCCGCTGCAGCCACATAAAGGAGAATTCAGATGTCTTGCACGTCTGAGGACATGCCTGTGTATATATATTATAGATGCATATACACTAAAACACATCTGTAACTATAGAAAAGAATGTAAAACATGCCTTTGTCCAAATGTTTTCTCAGTCCTATGTCGCAGCACGCTGGCTTTACGGTTGTCATACCCTCCTGAAGTGATATGAATACTAAAATGTTTCTCCAGTGTACATGCACTATAATCTTTTGTTTCTGTTCCATTCACCTCAGACAAAATACGATGAGTGAAACCTGTTTAAATCTGTCAGAGATTTGCTGCATTTTGCCCCGTGTTAAGGCTCTCACTGTGTGACGAATCCTAATTGGTCATAGAGAGTACCTTCAGGGCAAAATGTACCTGATGCTGAGAATTGTGTTGCTCTAATTGGGTTTGCCCATAATCTGCTGCTGCTAGAGAGCCTCATGCATAAGCAGCATGGAAATCGTGTAATACTTGGAATTAGCTGCCAACATGTTTGATTTAATTAATCAAAAATTTGCTCCCAGCCTTGGAACACACTCTGCTGAAACACTCCAGAGTAGGCTGGCAGGTCCTGGGATAGCTGCTCGTCCATTACACGGACTATATAACACAAGAATGAGGATTAATGTTTTTCATATATTGTTCATCACAGACATTGTTGGCATGGATTGCTTCTGATACCTGTGTATTACATTCATTTTGCGTCTGTTTTCATATATATCCTTCAACTCCACTAAGTCGACATATGACAGCAGTAAAACTGTTATCTGCTTTGTTTATTATGAAGCATAAAAAAAATCAATAACACATACAGTTACAGGTAACGCGTGTAATACACACATAAAATCACGCCACCATCGACTAAATCTGTGCATCTGTGTGTTTCCCTGGTTCCCATATTGTGTGTGCAGATTCAAGATCTAGCAATCCGTTGCATCCAGAAGAACATCCAGAAGAACCGTGGCGTGAAGGACTGGCCATGGTGGAAGCTTTTCACCACGGTGCAGCCCCTCATTAAGGTCCAGCTCAGCGAGGAGCAGATGCGAGACAAAGATGTGAGCCAGCCTCTCAGTCTAATGTACCCTCCTTACAGACCCCCACCTCTGTTAGACAGCCTTTAATCCACTTCACAAATGCATAAATGTGCACTAACCACGGCATGGGACTTACCGTTATTCACTTTGTTGTCTGTTTTAATACTTGATATTTCACTGTTTTCATGGTAACCTATACAACTATATTCTGTGCTACAGGAGGAGATACAGCAGTATAAATCGAAGCTCGAGAGGGTGGAGAAAGAGCGAAATGAACTGAGACTGAACACGGATCGATTGGATAGCAGGGTGGGTCCTCTTGCCCTGTAGCAGTGCATGCTGGGAGCATGGTGTTGGTGATTGGTGGAGTTATGTGCTTTCATTTCAGCTAAAGATTTGATCGCTCACTTCTACAAGAACCAAGGAGAGTATTTGTGTAGTTTTTGCATTACACCAGATGCGTGTTTCTGTGTGTTTATGTCCAGATTGCAGACTTGCTGGCAGAGCTGGCTGATGAGAGAAGCACTAGTGAGTCAGCGTCCCAGTTGCTGGAGACTGAGACATCGGAGAGATTGCGTCTGGAGAGGGACATGAAAGAGCTACAGGCAAATATACACATTCACTATAACATCATATATTTATATAAACTTTAGATTTATATAACTTTTATGATTGATGTTTAAAACTTTGTTCCAGGCTAAGTTTGAGGCCATGAAGAAGCAATTAGAAGTGCAGGAGATGGAAGTGATGGAAGCTCGCCTCCTGAAAACATCAGAGTTCAACGGAGAGATGGATGATGATGATGACGAAGATGCTGGTTGGTTTAGCTAGAAACTAGGCATGCACTTAAATGAAAATTTGTGGCCAAAGCAAAGTCAAATTAAATATGGTACTTGGCCGAATATGGAATATTAAATGTGATTATGTTTTTCCACATTTTTTTATTTTTATGCATCAATACATTTTAGACATGTCTTTTAAACGGATGGAGGGGCGTGCTGTGTCCAGCTTTCCTGTAGCTGCTGCAGCTGTATGTCTCTCTTGTAATCTGTTGTTCAAGGTGTTTGTCTTTTAAATGACAATTTAAAGCAGTAGTGCTGAAGTCCTTTGCAAAAGAACCCCCTCTAGATAGTTTGGTTGAACACTTGTTGCAAACTCCAATTCTTTTTTCGCCTTCCAACACTTTAAAATATCTCCACACTGCCGACATTTTAAAGCAGGTGCCACATTACTGTATGTCATCTGTTTGCATCACACACCACTATTTGGCCTTACTTGTAATTCTGTTCACTGAAGGCTGAATGTGACGTTTTTTGCAACCTTTGACCGGATATTTATGCTTTCTTACTAGAAAGACTTGTAGCCCTGTTTTTAATTCTAAGCCCAGACTTTGAAATCACGATCTTGCGTAATGAGTTTTTTTTTTTTTTTAAACATTCGTTTATTCCCCCTAATTAATTGCACCTCATGACACGTGCAGCAGCCTGTCTGAGCCTGTCTAATGGGCATGTCGGCTCAGGTTAGAGGCATAATTTTCTGAACCGCCCGTACCAGCATTATGTGCACAGTTTGAAAAATCTCCCTTATACTAATTGTAGCTGCGGGAATAAGTGGCTTTGTTCGACTGTTTCAGCGGGAGACATGGCAGTAAGAGTTGGTCACATCTTGCATAATGCCATTATGTTTATTTTCCAAGTTTGGGATTTACCGCCAGGGGATTAAGACGTTCTCTCCCCAGCATGCAACTAATGCCTCTTGCTGATTGGTCTCCACCTGCTGGGAAAAAGAGCTCCCGCTGAGAGCATATTGTATTTTTTTTTGTTTTTTTTCTTTTACGTTTCTTGCACTCTCTGCCCTCTTCAACCCACCTCAGCAGACAAGCCCCGCAAGTTGTCATTATGCTATATATATGCTAATGAGCCTGCACTGATGGAGGAGCTGATGTTGGTATGTGAAGGAGAAATGGACAGCCTCTAAAATGATAAGGCTTGGAAAATGAACCTGAACCTGAATGTCTGCCTGGCCGCTGTTATAGTTCTGATAGCCTCTGACAGCTCCAGAATTAGGGTCGGTTAAGAACTGTGGAAAGTGCCACTTAGACATGTCCTTCTCTTACTACTATTGTGGTGTTCTTTGAATACTTACCTCAAGTTTTCTAAGATTAAAGTTGAAATGCTAAGGCTGCTTTGTAATTCTCCGTTGAATTCTGTGACCTTAAAAGGTTGGGTATTGATGGTAGAAGTTTTATTCCCTCAAACATTATATTATTCCACTCCTTGAATGTTATAACCATCGTGACCAGTACAGTGCACCCTATAAACTGCACAGCGTCCATATTTTGTGAGCTTTTAAACCTCTTCCTCTGTATATTCTGCTAGACCCGCATTAAAGGCATGAGACACCCGAATGTCACACAAACATTTTCTGAGATGTATCTTTCGTCCAGGAGGCGAGTGGCGAATAAAATACAACCGAGCGGTTCGTGAAATGGAGTTCACCAAAAAGAAACTGCAGCAGGAGTTTGAGGACAAGCTGGAGACCGAGCAGCAGACTAAAAGACATGTGGAGAGAAAGGCAGGACACTCTTTCATAATACTAAATGTCTTCTAAATTGTAGTTATTCACATGTTATAGTAAATGTATACGTTGAACTCGTACTGTAGAAATTTAAAATAGAAATGTGTTTGCGTGTGTGTGTGTGTGTGCTGCAGCTGGCTGATTTACAGACTGATAATGAGGATGTGCAGCGCTCTGTGCAGCAGCTGAAGAAGAAGTGCCAGAAACTGACGGCAGAGCTGCAGGACACCAAGCTTCACCTGGAGGGCCTCCACAGCCGCAACCACGATCTGGAGAAGAAACAGAGGAAGTCAGTTTCAACTCACCCCCCAGCCCTCCTGCCTGTCTCTGTCTATGCATCCCTCTTTCTTTCAAAGATACACATTACAGAGGACATATTGTTCTTTTCTTATTGGATGACCTGGCACAAGACATACTGCAGAACACAAAGGTTTGCTCTAATTTTTCTAGTGACCAAGACATCCTGTAATTTGCGGAATTGCATTAGCTGAGAAAATGACTCTGACTTAAAGCACTTGAGAATCTATTGCTGTGGTAGAATGTGATCTCTCCCCTGTGGCTAATTGAAGATGCTCTGCGGGTGAAATTCTTCTCAACTGCATGGAAAGCAGGGAATTACGATGAGCCGGCAGCATGAAACACTTGGCTGTCAAGTTCAGCAACAATAATTGTTTCTGGCCGAGACAGTTGAACAAAATATTTTGCACATTATTACAACCCAATTGTTAATTTCTATGGAACAGGACCATGGCGAGACTAAAATAGAGGTAGCACTGAAGTGATGTAGGGCCAGAGGAAAGCCTGATGGTATCTCATGAGGTCAAAATTAAGGGGCAAAACTAAGGATTAGTTCTTGACTTAACAAGATCAATACTGTAAATGGTTCATTTACATGACCACATTGCATCACTTCACAAAAGGGTCTTCTGTATTATACCACTTTAGCCGTTTGCTTATTGCCATCCTGGCACTTTTTGTATGTATATAGATCATTTAGGGTGAAGTTATGATACTCAATGGATCCACCCTGTGGTCCCCTAGTCTTATGTAGAATCAACATTTTGCTGAACTTTGTATTCAGGGTTTCTGTGGGGTTTTAAAAAGTCTTAAAAGCATTGAATTTGATGACGTTGGAAATAATACCTTAAAAAGACCTGAACAAATTCTGAATATTGATATCTGGGTGTCTTAACTGCAGTATGTAACTTGTCTTGCATTGCCTTGCCAATCTACCATGAACCTATTGTGGTCCGTGTTAGGGACATGTTTCTGTTTGAATTAAGTGATGAAAAATGTTCGTTTTTTAAAAAAAAACAAACTTTTTTTTTTTTTTTCCCAGTAGGTGAAATGGGTATTTAGTTTATATAAAATATGTTAAAATGATTGATTCAGATGTGTGTGTGTGTGTGTGTGTTCCAGATTTGACTTGGAGCAGAACCAGTCTCAGGCTGAGGTACAAAGAGAAAGGACACAGAGGGAGAAACTGGCTCGAGAGAGAGACGCAATGACCGGTGAGATGTTCAACCTCCGCCAGCAGCTGCAGGTAAGTCACTTTACAGGAGGAACTCTACACCTGCTCATTCTTCCACATGTGGGGGACATGGACAGGGCTGTTTGAGACAACTGGGCTGGTCCAGGTGTTTACTGTGTCTTTTCCTGCAGGAAAAGGACACTGAACTGTGCGGCGTGAATATGAAGGTGCAGCAGCTGGAGGTGGAGCTCCACGATCTGTCCTCCCAGGAGTCGAAGGACGAAGCCTCGCTGGCCAAGATCAAGAAGCAGCTTCGTGACCTGGAAGCCAAGGTGAAAGACCAGGAGGAGGAGCTGGACGAACAGGCCGGGACCATCCAGATGCTGGAGCAGGTGCAGTATGAGGGGTGATGCAGAGAAATTGTGCCAATATAGAAACATTTTTTGCTTTTTATAATAAAGTACCATTGTGTTACATACAGTGTTAATTTAAAGTAGCACAAGGAGGTGGCATACATGTGTAAAATAGTTGAAAGTAAAAGCTTTGACTATCTCAAGATTGCATCTGTCTGGAATTGTGTTTTTTTTAGATCTAAAATAATAGATTGCTCAGGCCTATTATGCAGTACATTTTGAGGTTTTTAAATTTCTCATTTAGGGAGACCACCAGTTATATTTGTTCTTACTTTTTCCTGTTTGTTCTTTGAATTCTGTGTTTATGCCTCTTTGGTGTTATTTTGTCCCCATCATGTCCCCAGGCCAAGCTGCGTCTGGAAATGGAAATGGAAAGGCAGCGCCAGACACACTCTAAAGAGATTGAAAGCAAGGATGAAGAGGTAGAGGAGATCAGGCGGTCCTGCAGTAAGAAGGTAGGTGCTGCTACTTCGTAAACATTTATCACACATAGCCTCTCTCTCTCTCTTGAAAACAAATAAGGCAGTAATGAGAAACATGCTTGTGTGTTGAAGTACGCTGTGCTAAATTAGTTATTTCAAGTTCATATTAAGAATTTTACATTATGATTTGTGTCTCTTCCTTATAATTGTGTACTCAAATAGAACATATTTGTATAGTCATCTTTTACAGCACATACACACTGGCGATAAAACAAAAGCCAGTCAAACAATACAAACTGTTTTTGCATTTGTATCTATGCTAAATATGAGAAATAGTTAATGGTGTGTTTCTGCATCCTGACCCTTTTGTTCATGTGTCCTGCAGCTGAAACAGATGGAGGTGCAGCTGGAGGAGGAATATGAAGACAAGCAGAAAGTGTTGCGTGAGAGAAGAGAGCTGGAGTCCAAAATGCTGAGCACACAGGACCAGGTACTCCCATCCTTGGTCCTCTGGTGTCTATCAGCACAATGAAGTTTTTTACTCAATTGGAAAAAAAAACTTCTGTCGTGAGTCTGAGGATGGAAAATAGATGTAGAATGATACTAAAGTGGAGTGTTTTTGTCATCAAGGTAAACCAGAGGGATGTGGAGACCGAAAAGAGGCTGAAGAAAGACCTGAAGAGAACCAAAGTCCTCCTGGCTGATGCACAGATTATGTTGGACCACTTGAAGTGTAACGCCCCGAGCAAGAGAGAGATTGCTCAACTGAAAAATCAAGTATGCATGCAGCTACATTAACAGATGATGGTTGGAATATGTAACCATAAATAACAGGTCCTCTGCATATCCAAGGTAGATCCTTGATCTTTACCCTCCACCTTTCTCCTTCCTCCTGTTTATCACAGCTGGAGGAGTCAGAGTTCACTTCTGCAGCGGCAGTGAAGGCTCGGAAGGGCATGGAGCTGGAAATAGAGGACTTGCATATCCAAATGGACGACGTGGTCAAAACAAAGATATCCGTGAGTTTGGCATCTGTTATGTGTCTGGTCGTAGCAGATGACGCAGACTGGAACATTCCAGTCTGCGTCAGACTGTTCCAATTATTCCCTTAAGCTTGCATCATCAATCACTTCTGCATTATGTTTTTCGCCAGTTTTGATCAATAGTTTATAATATCACACAATCAAATTCTCGTTTTTTTAATCTCACAATGCACAGAACAGATTTTCTGATGTAAGAGAGAGATGTTTGTTTCTGTACTCCTCTTTTGATTTGGCATATTAAAGCAAAAACAACAAACAGCAAGTAGCATTTAATTATTCGAGGACCTTTGTTAATTTTTAATAATTGAAAATGCATCAGGACTTTAACATTAACATGCATACATTATCAAGCCATTGTATGATATTAAAATATGAAATGGCCTTTGGTATGTCTGATTTCAACATTTTTCTGCCATTGTGTTGTCCAATGATTTTTTTTCCCCCCCATCAGTCCATTAATGGCTGTCTCATGAGAATAGTGCCCGCATTTCAGAATTGTAGACGGAGGATGTTTGTGTCTCGGGGGATGACACTGAGTGCTGTGCGCATGTGTTTTCTTGTTAATTGCTGCATTTATGGCAAGGGAAGGTGTTCTAAATGTCTCAAATTAGAGAATGCTATTGAGGGCTTGACTCTCCCCCCTGAACACAGAAGATGAACTCTAAATAGGACATCACCAGTATGCTGCACTGGCTGCATCTTCCCCTGCCTAAATGAGCCAATTGATTATCTCCAATTGGTCTCATCCTCCAGCCAGAACCCTGGCCAGATTGTGTCTCATTGCCATTAGATGAAATTCCAGGATTGCTGTGGCCCAGCCAGCTAATGACCATTTATCATATTCAATAGCTCATGAATAAATCCTGTCGCTCTGCACTGAAATGTGTTTCCGTCTCTCTTTGTTGCTCAGTTGGAGGAGCAGGTCAGTCGTCTGCAGAGAGAGAAGAATGACCTGCAGTCCCGTATGGAGGAGGATCAGGAGGACTTGAATGAGCTGATGAAGAAACACAAGGCGGCAGTTGCCCAGGTAACACAACCTGCTCCTGATGTCAGTTTTTGCTGTTTAAAAAGCCGTGGTAGTAGGACCTTGGCCAATATTGAGGACACCAAGGTCATAACCTTTGGTGTTTTCTTTTCCTTGAATTTTGTTTCATTTAAATCTTTACCCTGAGAATTACATTTCAGTAAGTGAAAATATTAGCACAAAGCCAATATAACAAATCCCTAAAGCCCACCTAATTATCATGACATAAACATGTCTTGTGTGACAGAGATGCTAATACATTTGACTTATTAAAAGTGAAAGTAAACACTGTCACAACGTTACAGCGACCGCAGGTTTATTTTTACACATTTGAATGAATCAGAGGATACAACGTAAGAAGCTGCATCATCAATCAAAGTTAACTTTTCCCACAGCAAGAAAGGCAGAGGATGACCAGGCAAAGAGGAGGAAATGTAAAAATTATAATATTCTAGGAGGATGAGAAAATACTAAAGTAGCCTACAGATGCATCGACAGATGCCAATAGAGATGCAAACCTGTACCCTGCTGTAAATGTACCCTAGGATTAAATGTAAAGGAACATGTCATGATACAAGTAGTAAATACTCAATTATAGCAGTATATTAAATGAAGAGTGTTGACCTCTTTATTTAAAAAACTAAAATCCTGACTACAGCGTTTGAAAGTAGAGTAGTAGAGTTTTTTTATGATTCACCATGTCACTACCCTGAATCTGCATTCAGTTTAGAAGATTGTGTGAGGTTACTAACACAAGCATTTACATTCTATTCCGTAGAGTGGCTTTGACGTTTGGAGGACATATTCCACTCCAAACACAGTGTGTGCTCTGCTGTCACAGAGAGGCAATCTGTTCTACTACTGACCATATGACACACTATTTGGCATGGTCTCATTATTTTCATTAATGGTTTAGATTGAAATTATATATCATTTTTACAGACAATTGAAGCTTTGTCTATACCATGCACATATTGCATACTAATTCTCTATTATCTATATTATTTGTGTGTGTGTATGTGTTGTTTTGTACTAGTCGGCCAGAGACTCAAGTCAGATCAGTGACCTGCAGGCCCAGCTTGAAGAGGCCACAAAGGAGAAGCAGGAGGTCCAAGAAAAGGTACAGTACCATGAGGGATTCAAAAGCGCCATAGCTGCCTGTCAGCAACCTGCTGCAGTGGGCGTCAATACTCACCTCTGATTAGAACAATTGAGCTTGTGATTATTTCAACCAAAAATAAAACCTCATTCATGTGGTGATTTAGCTCTCATAATTGCGGTTTGTGTTTAAGTAGTAGAAATCTGTGAGGATTTAGTCAAGGGAGGTAAAAAATATCATTGCTCTTCAGCATACGCATTATTTAAGAGTGTTTGTTTCCATAAACTCAGAGGTTCATTTCCATGTTTTAACCAATAAGATCAAATAAAGACCCCATTTATGTGCTTTAAGCGATTATCCCTTAATTAGAGTATTTTTTGTCACAGTGAGTTGTGGTTTTGTATGTCATTTGGAAGCAATGCATCGTTTCATTTTAAAAAATATCAGGATTTTTTCAGATGAACGAATACACTGTCAGATGGTTTAGTTTGTCTACTCATCGAATGATTCAGTTATTCACGTAATAAAATGTGATAGTTGGACATAATCGTGTTAGACCATTTTATGTATGTCATATGATTATTCTGATCATTATAAAAAACCCAAAGAGGCCATTTTTTTGCTTTCACAAAAGATAAAAGCCCGCACAACAGATGCTCACCAAGAAGTCAGATTTAAAATGTCAAACACTGTGTGTGTATTTGTTAGTTGTCTCTCTCACTTACTCTCTCACATGCACAGTTGCCCCATGGCATCATTTGCATGTCAGCCCCAGTACAGTAATGGACCTACATGAGCATACAATGCACAGTTCATTTACCGGCATAACACATATTAAATAATTAACAATTATTACAGATAACAGAGTGTCCATGTATAAACATTTTCTTTTTCATTACATGCATATCTGAAATGTATACCTTGAATACTTCCAATAGCAAGTCATGTCAATTCAAACTTTATTTCTCAAAAAAAATCATAATTACATCATGCAACAATGTAGATGATATGAGGTCTCAAAATAAAGACAGAAAGGACAGTTGAACACTGTATTCATGAAGTACATAAGAAAATGTAGGCTAGCAATTGATGTGCAAACAAAAAGCTTTTTTTTTATCTTTTTGTTTTCTGGGAAGGAACTCTTTATCTATAGCCTGAAGGCCTGGTACTTTCTTAGAAGGGCCATGTTATATAGACTAGAAGTATAATAACTGCAATATTAAGTAGACTTGCAGTGTCCTTTTCCACTGGCAAATTATTTATTTACTGGTAAATTTTGGTCCTGTTTAAGGGGGGGGGATATGTTCCTCCTAAGAAAGATAGATATATATATATATATATATATATATATATATATATATATATATATATATATATATATATATATATATATATATATATATGCGTATGCAATAATGAGATGTTGTAGGAAACTCATGGCCTAGACATTACACACACACCAGTTATGTGATTAAACCTATTTCTGGGCTGATGGTTTAGTTACTGTAGTGTATAGTGTGTGTTTGAGGCTCTGTATGAAATGGATTCATGTGGAGAAAAGGTTAATGCTATTAATTTAGATCTAGACCTATACTGATAATAATAATGCTTTTATGGTGGGTTTTCATTGTTTATTTAGAGCATAACCTCTAACATGCCATGTGTGTGTATAATATAAAGGTGTACCCATTTTGTTTTTTTTGTTTGAGTGATTTTGATGATTCCTACCAGAGATGAATTTAGCTGGAATCTGCAAAGCTTTAATGCATGTTTGTGTGCACATTATACTGTACATGCTCAGGCAGTTACTGGAATTTTAGAGGTTGTTTTTCTCTAAGTGGCGATATACAATACACTAAACAAATAAAACCATCTGCCTTGAACAGAATGTGTTTCAGATATAATTTCACTAGGGACAGAATTGAGCTCTTGCTGCTCCCAAACAGCAGTCCCTGTTTCTATTAGATTAAGCTATATGTGTGCCAAAGCTTTGCTCTACTCTTGTTATATGCACGGCCCACCCGTCATTTGTATGTATTTTTGGCTACACAAGAGACACGCAGCAGGCTGCAAGGCATTGTTAAAACCTGCCAGAGATGGCAGTGATAGCCATCTGAAGTGTCTGACCTTGAAGTGGTGATCTCATCCCCAGCAGGGGGGAAATCTGGCTTCTTTAGTTATATCAAAGGAAAACTCCAAATCCTCCTCGCCTCAGAAGCAGAATCCCTCATTAGGTGCCACACTGCCTTTTGGGGGCTTTTTTTGTCTCTCAGCCTTTTAACAGTTCATGAGAAAACAATTCAGATGGAATAAACATGCTTTGCATGAAGCTCAGCCCTTTACCAAAGCCTGTGAAATTACTGTGACTCTGTGCTACTCAGGCTGAACCACATGCTCTTCTGACCATCCGTGGTAGATCGGGGTCTTATCTAGAGCTCATTATTCAATCTGGGGTGCATAATATTTATGTGTACAAAGATGGATTAAATTACATAAATAGGGTGAAATGTGAACATTGATTCCCTTTGGCATACATGTAACATTGGCCCAAATTGTTTCGCAGTCCCTGTCTTAAGAGGAGGTTGAAGAGCTGGGGTCAAGGAGGACGACTGCAATAAGTGCTGCACAGGGAGAGGCTGTGTATTTATGTGTGCGTTTCTGTGTGTTTATGTGTATTCCCCCAGCTTCATTCACTGCAGAGCCAGTTAGAGTTTCAGGAGCAGTCCATGGTGGAAAAGTCTCTCGTGAGCCGTCAGGAGGCCAAGATCCGTGAGCTGGAGACCAAGCTGGAGTACGAGAAGACACAGATAAAACGTCTGGAGGTGGGATAATCACCTTAAAATGTAAAAGACATGTTTTATTAACCCACAAATGCACAGCCAAGCTGCTGGTTAAGAAGCTAACCAAGGATTACATACTGTCAATTTGAATGAGTAATTGACAAGAGACCATGTGAAATCATTTTTTAGATGCTTTCAGGCCAATAAATCATTTTATGTAGTATGGAATGCATTCTAACAATATCTTGCTAAATGAAATTACGAACTAACTTCAGTGTACTGCATAACAATCTTTATTCTTTCAGGTTTGGCTGCAAGCGTCATACATTTTAATTGAAAGTCAATGACAGTTTCAAATTGTCATACTTAAATGCCCTGGAGGAAACTAAGTGGAGTACCATAGATAAATATTTTCAGAAAATATTACTGATGGCTTGTAAGAAGTCCACAACTAAGAAATGGCCAAACATTGAGGCAACCAGTGTAGATAAATGGGTTGATGTAGTTTTCTAGAATTAGAATTACTTCTGAGCTAAGAACACCACAAGAGATATTTACCGTTTACTAGCAAAAAATGATCACACACCTGTATGTTTCTACCTCCAGTGTTTAGGTAATCTCTGATTGGATTATAATAGTACATTTGTAAATGCAGTATGTCATTATCCACCCCCCCCCCCCCACCGGGTTCTATGGCTTTCTTTCTCAACAGGAGATTTATACTAGTCTCTCTTTGTACATTTTCACTCTCCCTGCTGTGTTTTTGCATTTGTCTGAAGGTCTTAATGGTTTATGTACAAATCTTAAAAATCACAGTTCACATCAGGACCTGCATCTAGATACTCTGACAAAAGAATAAGAAAACTAAATTTGTACACACTTCACCTTGCCCATAGAGACTTTAAGCTTAAGAATTGTTAAAACCCGTCCATGAGTGACCTTTGTGTGAACGAGTTCACCCAGCTCACCTCCTCTCCTCCCCAGAGCCTGGTGGCTCGTCTGAAGGACAACCTAGAGAAGATGACTGAGGAGAGAAACCAGCGCATTGCTGCGGAAAACAGGGAGAAGGACCAGAATAAGCGAATGCAGAGGCAGATACGGGACATCAAGGAAGAAATGGGCGAGCTGTCAAAGAAGGAGGCTGAGGCAAGCCGGAAGAAGCATGAGTTGGTAAGGACTTGATCTGATCCTCCGGAGTTAACACTAGAGGAAATGTAATAACGATACTTTTCTGTGCTGTGATCCACTCACCAGGAAATGGACATACAGAGCTTAGAGGCAGCAAATCAAAGCTTACAAGTAGACCTTAAGCTGGCCTTCAAGAGGATAGGTGACCTGCAGGCCGCCATCGAGGACGAGATAGGGAGCGACGACAACGAAGATCTAATCAACAGGTACAAGATTGCTTTAATTGTCTGCAAAGAACTGCTAAGTAACTATGGCTCATGTAAAATCTGTATGTGTGCTTGGTACATCAGGAGCCACCGTAATACAGCTAGAGGTCTGGAGCACATTCTCTTCACAAGTTGCTAGAATGTTTCCAACTGAGATTATTTTTTATCTCCCAATCACACAATTTCCCCCCATCTTCTTTTGCACTATCCTCATTTTTTTGTTCGGATACCTCTAACATGGTTAAATTAAGTTCCCTGCTGCTGATCTTCTGTCTTAGTGCAGGTTTTCCCCTGTTTGGTTAATCCGCCCCTCTTTGCAGGAGGGTTGGGGGTTATGCTTGCTCTGAACCCACTGAGGTAAACACAGTCAGTAATAACACAGACCTCTTAAAGGAAGACGTTTCACACTCTGACTCTGTTTGAGAAGGAGGCCAGCAACAACATGAGTTTGTCCTTTACTGTTTTACAGTTTTAATGGATATGTGTGAAGTGTAAAACAACATATTTGCTGTTATCTCACCTAGCCACTTGTTCACAGTTGTTTGCATATCTCACCTTTTCTGATTCTTTTTTTCCTCCCTTGTTCCCTTTCTTCTGTCTTCCACACTTCTGGCAGTTTGCAAGACACAGTGGCAAAATATCAGAAAAGAAAGAACAAAATGTGAGACCGGAAAATGCGTCTTTTTTTGTTTCTATCATTATGGTGGTTTTCAAGTTGTTTTCTCACCCATTTCCACCACATGAGATAATAATGCAGTATGCCTTTATCCTTTCAGTGTTGTTGTTCACAACAGCACTCAAAGCCATGTCTCTGGTATACATCTCTAATAAATGCTTTTCTTAAAGCATTGCCCTTGCTGTTTCATTTAGTTTATTTTGTGCCAAGTCTCTGCAGGTGATTTCAGGCTTGTTTCTTCCTTCAAAACCACAAGAATTAAAAAAAAAAATCATACATGATACTTTGCACAGTTAAAACTGTAAATGACTGTGCATTCTCCTATAAGTTTGTCTCACTGCTTCAGTGAGTGTGTTATATGACCTGTGGTAATACTGCATCATTGTCTTCATGAATATTGTGCATGAAACAACATCCTTTAAGCATTATCATGCACCATTATGCATTTGTTCCTAACTAGATTTAAAGAGGTTTTTTTTTTTTTTTTTTTTCAACCTGCCTTCTGTTTCTGTGTTTTTTTTTTCCAAAGCACATTCAGCAAATCCATATCTCATTAGTAATTAGATTCACTATATGGGGAACTTGCTATATATTTTCTCACAATATGAGTATATATAAATATCAATCACATAATTAATATGCAAGAATATTTACACTATTAGTTGTTAAATTAGGGTACATTTATTTCATTGTCCATTGATAATTTTCTTTTATATTCTTGTCTTGATTATACAGCCTAAAATTGTTGCACTTACACATACTTTATGCTTTTGCAAAAGTAGAAACAAAAAGACGATAACATTGGACAAAGTATCAAACATATCTTTATTTAGAACTTAATTCAATCATTTAAAAAAAAAAAAAAATTCCAGCTAAAATTCTTTCAATATAGTTTAATCAAATATGTCATGAAGTTTTGGTTTGCAGGGTGCCCATAAATACATTTAGCGCAGTTGGGATTGCTGCATGAGCTCTGGAATTACTTAAGCACAAACCGATATCCTTGCGTCTATGAAATGAACGCAGCATACTGTGACTGTACATGCATGGCTGCACACTCGGCAAGTGGCGCAATACACAGTGGTGCAAGGTACAAGCTACTGGAAAGTTTCCCATTGCATGCAACTACTCCACTAACCCAATCTCATTCCATAGTGTTGTGAAATATTTAACATTGAAGACAAATGTCTGGCCAAACCTTCTTTCAGTTTGTAAATGGTGAAAGCAATTTCGTGGCATGGTTCAATGAATGAACCTTTATCTGAGCATATTAAAGAAATGTAGCAGATCTATTCATATGTTCATATGGCTTTAACCTCTGACTGCTTCTTCCAAGGGACATGGCTCCACACTCAGATAGGCCCGTGTGTATCAGTGCTCTGCTTCTCTTTTTGTACAACTCAAGGAAAAGAGCGATGACTTGCCATGTTGACTTAATTGAGTTTTTTCCCTTCTCTGACATCATTGCATTAGTGGCATGGATGAACAATAATAGAGGAGGTGATTTTGCTGCTAATTATGAAGTGGATTTTCCAGATGAGTTACATTACTTTTGAATATAATTTTTGTACTAAAAGCTTCAGGAACAAAGGTTACGATAATAGGGTTATTATTATTGCAGGAGGCGAGAAGGTGAGAAACGGTCTGCACAGGGCTTCCACAGATTGCAGCAGAGTATAATAATAAAAAAAGGGGTTATATAAAGGTTTAATTTTAAACTGATTATTCTATTGTCTAAAATTAATTGCATCATAGTGTGTAGTGCAGCACTGTATTGATAATATAAACTGAAGCCCTGTGCTATTTTCTTCAATATGTACAGTAAGTAATTAATTAATGTTGAACTGATACCATAAAGGCATGTTGTCAGTACTAGAAGTGCTAAACTGATAGAACCAAGCCATACGAGATTTGATGCTGAGTGTAAGTATTTGTGACAAAGATTTACAGCCAGTGCAGGCCAATTGTCAGAAGGGATTAATGTTCACTTCTAAATTCTTGGGGCTTGTTTGTATATCTACAAGCCTCAGGACTGGTTAGCAAGTAGTGCGGGGCCAAGGACAAATCGTTTGTGACACCATTTGCACAGCACTCAATTGCAAGCCACCTTTTATATTGTGTGTGTTGTGTGTTAGATTGGGGGGGGGGCAGAGGGGCCGGATTCAGTATTTGGTTGTAGAATAGATCATGCACCGCATAACTGAAAAATAGTTTTTCGTAATAAACATGCTAGTATTAATGACCCGGTTATCTGTGTTATGTTTATCAATTGTATTAGCATGTGGTAGAGAGGGAAAGGGAGCGAAAATATAATGGCTGCATTTGAATTCACGATTTAGTACGCTGCCGCATGAAGCACCTCTCAAACTCTGAAATGAACACGTCATTCTGTGGAAAATAGTACAATCAGGCCATTTAGTCTCTGCGGGATCCTCATTACCTTCCTCCTAGAAAACCAGACTGTAAGGTTGATGAGAAAGTCAAATATGTCAATGCCCTTAGAAAGCTTAAAAGCCTGAATACCATTTAGCCTAATACTCTGAGGCTTCTCTTGTGTGTGCTCAGTCTCTCACCAGATGCACAGCACCTTTCTTTTATGGGGAAAAAATAAGCTTTTTGGGCAGACAACCAAAAGAAAAAGAAGAGAGGGAGAAGGGGAGAGGACACTTTGTTCTGTGAGGAAACACAACACTGTGGACACATGATGTAGCTCAGCAGTGTGGCTGACTCGCATCTCGCACCTCTTTTGAACATTTTGTTTGCTCCTCGTCCTCATAAGCCTTTTCACAACATGTTCCAAGGCTCAGAAAGATAAGCTTGTCTAAGATGAAAGATCTGTTACCTGCACGGCTGTTCCTCAGTTTAGGCGACAGTCAGCTGTCTGTAGACACTGGATGAAATATATTTAGGCTATGCAATAAACAAGCCAAATGTGTATTTTAGATTGATGGAGAGAGTGCTCTTTGAAAGTTACTGTAGGTAAGGCTATTTTAAATAATAGTGGAGATGAAAGACTACTATTAATCAAGAAGGGATTGAAATATGCAGCTCTGCTACAACAAAGCCTGTCATCACCACTGTTCTTCCTGCTCCAGTGTTATTAATGTGTTATTGTAATTTACTATATGTTTTCTTATGTCATGGAGAATGTAATTTCCACTAACGGCTTACCGGAGTGGTAACTCCTGTAAAAGCAGTTCAGCACTTCAGAACATATGCAGCTCAGCTCTGTATATTTTTACCATTTTGTTTATGTGAAATGTGATTATTCATTATCACATATCATGTAGCCAAGAAACACAGAGTAACAATTAGCATGTGCTCAAACGCATGCAGGCTTTCTTTACACAATGCACTTTGTGTAAAACATTTCAACCACAATTGCAGTAGTGAAGTTATTCTACCCTTTTATTTAACTCGAAATTTCCTCGAACTTTGGGATGCAGTATTCACCTTGGATTCAATACAAATGATCAAATATATCAAGGTGATGCCTAGTGTGCTTATTTAATGGGGATCCACAGGTCTCTGTATATGGATTGCTATGTCAAGCGTAGGGCCATGGGGGCCGTCTCGTGGCTCTGCTCCAATAACCATCGGCAGGAGCAGGTGACCTGCCACACAGATGCTAGCGGCCTCAGTAGCAGCCACACTAGCTGATTATCCCTACAAGATCTGCCTGGATGATGCATCTGTGGAATATTATGTTGAAAAACATCTTGAAATGATGATGGTTCTTATTGTGTCATAACTGTTGCTTACTTCCTGCTTGTCTGGATTTCCTTGCATCATCCTAACCACTATTATTATAGGAGATGACAATCACTAACACAAAGTCACACTAATATGTGAAAAAACAGCCATTATTTTGCCGATGCAAATCCTCTGTTATTTTACTTTGTCTTAACAAGTCATTTAATCTCAAAATTAATTCTGAAATATCTCCAGGGAAAATTTAAAAGCTGTATGTCATTAAGAAAAAAAATGTTAAAAACTGGAATTCTCACACCTGACTCAAGGTTTTTGTACTTATAATTGTGAAAATGACTTGTTAAGATTTATTTCTACGGCGTCACAATTTCAAATTCTTTTAACAAGCCATCTTTCCCTCCTCCCCTCCCCCCCACACACACAGTGGCGATGATATGGAAACAGATTCAGAGGTGGAGGATCGTGTGGATGGAGTTAAATCCTGGCTCTCGAAGAACAAAGGCTCCAAGACCCTGTCAGATGAGGGGAGTCTGAAGAGCACCAGGTTAGTGCGCTCACCCCTCTGCATCTTGGGAGATTACCGTGTACTGTACATCCCTGTGGTAACGCACTGATGCAACTACCCACATTTCCAGCCTGAAAAAGGCTCAGGATTACCTGGGGCAGTTTGCAACAGAAGGATGGGTATTTCATGTGATTAGGTGTCATCTCTCGCTCTCCCAGTAATCTGTCTAATGACAGGAGGCGGAATGGGGAAGCGGCTGCTGTCAAATTTATTGAAGTGGCCCATGGCCAGTTGGCATGCCTGCTAAATGACGCCTCTGCCTCAGTTAGATAGATCTTCTCACGGGTTGATTGCCTCAGTTTCCACCGCGTGTACTGTGCAGAGCAGCAGTAGCCAGAGGTATTATGCATGTACCCTGGCTCTTGACTGGTCCCAAGGACAAAAAGGATTATTACACTTTTATTTTGTATTTTCAGTCTAAACTCTCAGTTACCATTGTCAGGAACCTTTTAAGCCCACCGGCATTTGTAGTCCAAGCCTAAGACCGCCATTTTCTACCCAAAATAAAAAAATCTAAATGTTACTCATGCATTTTTTTCAATAACAAAATGCATTGAAAAAAATGCATGAGTAACATTTAGATTAGACCAACTTGAACAATGGTTTTAAGCAAAAATAAAATAGATTTTACAAGTGCTTTCTGTCACATGAAGTCATTGACTTCCAGCTTCTTCCTCCCAAGAACATGACAAAGAGGAAGAGGTTTTTTTATTACTTTGTACCATTATTTTCAACTCTGACATGTACGTATATATCAGTTTTCAAATCTCTAGAATAACGAGAAAAATGATTTTCTACTGCTCTACTACAGTAGTTGTCAGTCAATATAGTGCTCTTAAAATGATTTTTCTTCAAAGTAGAGTACATAGAACATGGAAAATAATAGATGCTTAATGTGATTATTAGTGACTCAACTGATATAATTGTATGCATGAAAACCTTAGGGGGGGAAATAAATGGATTAGGTATATGGATTTAAGATCTTTTTGTTTTGTCTCAATGGTCTCAATTGCATTACGTAAACCTTTTAGATATGCAGCGAATGCAGACGTGAAAGAGGTGAAGGAAGGTAAGGAGAAGATGAGTGATGGAGGTAAAGACGTGAAAGAGCTAGACACCAGATCTGTGTCTGTCATGAGTTCGCTGAGCTACAGGAAGCGCTCCAACCTGAAGGACTCCATCGGGGGCACGGGCGACGAGAGCTCGCTGTTCAGCACGCTCAAAGAGCAGCCCGACACGCCGGACCACGCCGCCATCCGCAAAACCAAGTCCAAGTCCGGAGAGCTCTTGGATGATCGGAAGAAGGAGGATTTGGACGACAAAGGCTCCATCATCTCGCTGGCCTACTCCGAGGCCACCAGCAGAGCCAGGAAGAGCCTGGACTCCCGCTGGACCTCCCGAAGCAGCCCGGAGTTTGACAAGGAGTCCATGGTGTCCTCTGTGGCCGCCAGCAGGATGTCCACCAGGAGGGGGATGGTGGACATGGACGATGACAGCAAGTCCACCATCAGCAGCGTGAGCCGCTCCAGCCCACGATCTCTGCACCGCAGCAGCTCCTGGAAGGACGAGAGGCGCAGCGGCTCCCGCATGTCTCTGGCCCGCAGCTGTGGCCTCAGTGAGTTTGGCGTGCGCGTGGACGAGGATGACGACGACGACACTAAGAGTGTGGCCTTCAGCGAGGGAGGACTGTCATCCTACAGCCCCCGCTCCCTCAGTCGCAGCTTTTCCAACCCGGCCCAGCCACGCTCCTCGGACCTGCCGGATACCTCTGACATCAAGTCCGTGTCCCACCGCAACTACTTGGACCCCGATTTGGAAGCCGCCATCAACGAGGTGCTGAGCTTCAAACCCATCAAGTTCAAGCGCAGCAAGCTCGATGAGTCCAGTGGTGAGGAAGAGGACGAGGAGAAGGGGCCGGGCAGCGAGGACAGCAGGAAGAAAGGAGACGACGAGGGGCCGGGCTGCAGCTCGGCCAGCCTGCTCCGCTCCACTGCAGGCTCGGCTCTCAGCACCAGCAGCTCCCGCAGCCGCAAAGAGAAAAAAAGTAAAATCTCCCTGTCGGACGACTCCTCCTCAGATGATTGCCACAGCAGAAAGAGCTCGAGGCGGAAGAAGGGCAAAAAGTCCAAGAAGAGATCTAAGAAGAAGCAAAGTGACTCTGAGGATTCCTCTTCCTCCTCAGACTCTTCAACTTCGTCGTCCTCCTCTTCCTCCTCCTCCAACTCCACCGTCTCATACCGCAGCTCCAGCAGTGTCAAACGGGGGCCAAAGCAACCGTGTGCTGATGAGAAGGAGCCTGCAGGTCACAAGAAGGAAGCCAAGAAAAAGCAGAAAAAGACCGATAGCGTGGTGATGAAATATCTGTACAAGCCCGACAGTGATTGACAGGTGATACTTGGTGTGACTGTAACACAGGAGCCTGACTCCACATCACCTCACGTACTAACCAAGTTTGCAGTGGAAGTGTGCTTTTGTATTCACATTCTGTAAATCAAATCAAGGACCCTTAACCCACAAAAACTAGACCATGGAACCCGTCTCGTAAGAATTGTGCTTTGAGAGGTTTTATAAAAGAGTGTCAGAAACCGAAGGCCAAATTTATAGAGGACTGAAACTATTATGAAGAATGAATAAATAAATTAAAAAAAGTACAGACTACATAAATACATTTTTTTTAATTAGGATTTTCAATTCTTTTAATTCATTTTAAAATGTATTTATTTACTCAACACATTCATTTTTACCTCACTAAATATTGAAAAATAAAATTTGAAATTAAATAGATTGATATGCAAAAGGGAGAAAAGGAAATAAATAATACAAAATTAAACTCATGCATTTATTTATTTTAAATAAATGGCAGTCCTCTATACAAATAGTCCCACGTTGTCATCGTGAAATTATAATGGAGGGACAAAAACTTATTTTTTCTGGGTGACCCCTGGCACCTCCTCAAGGACCCGTGAGGGTCCCCGGACCACACTTTGAGAACCTCTGCTGAAGACTTTTCTTTTAAGACACTGATGTCAACGTATATTGTACTAGATAGGCCCTTGGTATATTTCCAGAAGTCTCATGCCAATTATTAGTGCGTTTCACCACCATGTTTTTCCTTTTCTCCTGACAACATGCAGCATGAAGAATGTTGTTTGCTTCTCCTTTGCAACTCTGACACAATCCAGTCACTCCTGTTTTATTTCTAAAAGTCATTATAAAGCAACTGCTG
Organism: Eupleurogrammus muticus; assembly: GCA_036785175.1. Lineage (NCBI taxonomy): Eukaryota > Metazoa > Chordata > Actinopteri > Scombriformes > Trichiuridae > Eupleurogrammus > Eupleurogrammus muticus. The sequence goes on along the minus strand of JAYKQN010000007.1, from coordinate 17,954,585 downwards.
ATACATCTCTCGAGAGGTTTACAGTAATCCATCTTTGCAATTCATCAGAGGTTACTTTTCTCTTTGTGGCTTTAACGTCTATTTATCCCCCTCCCAGAGAACAGTGCACTGAAATACTAGTCATCAGAGGATCTGTTACTCTCCAATTTTCCATTTTGTGGAAATGGATTACAGCTCTGCATAATGTGACTGTTTCTCTGAATTGATTCTGATGTAAGTACACACCGTTGCTGTGAGAGCGACAGGAGTAGCTGGCTGTAGCTGTTCTTCAAGCACAAGCAGATGTCGGCAATGAGGCGAGGAAAAAATGACACCAATTTAAACGTTTACGTGTTAACTGAGAGGAGTTTAAAGAGGTGTGACATGACATATTATTGGATGTCGATACTTTGCATCATAACTTGAATGGTAATTTTAGCTCTGAGCATCAAAAGCCTATTTTAAGAATAATTGTACTTAGTCTGAACATCTTTGCCTCCTGTGTGATTGCAAGACAGATTTTTTTTTTTAATTATTTCTTTTATGATGGATAGGAAAACTGTCCTTGGATGTGTTTGCCACTCTGGTTGAACACTAGCTCTTGGGTTCATTGCTTGAATTAAGGCAGATAAATGGACACATAGTATATGGTAATGACAGTCATAATACAATAAATCCTGGCTCTTTTCACTCTGCGCTCCAATAGGAGTTGAGGCAGTTTGGTACCTGGCAGCATCTCAGTCATTTTGAAGGAGGCAGGTTTAACATCGTGACGTCACACATTAGAATAGTGTCACAATCTTCATAGATGCACTACTTTGAATAGTCTAATTTTCAACATGCTGCAAATTACTGAATAAGAGCAGACTTCAAATTAACCACCCAGTTCCCCTTGGTGCAGGTTTATATTTTGCAGGTGTATATTTATTTAAAAAGAAAAAAAATCAAAGAAGACAATGTGACCATTGATGCTACACATTTTTCTTCTTAGCCTACATTGGTCATTCTCTAATAACCTTAAATAACATGCTTATTAGTTATATTGTTTGTAATTCACCATGGCTCCAGTGCAGTGAAAAAATTAAGAATATGACCTGAAATGCAAAATATTTCTTGTAAAATATGCAGAAGAAAATCCAGAAAAAGCAGCTGCACGACATTAAACTACAGTACTGGAATCTCACTTTTGAAAAGTGGAAGTTTATTATTTTGTAATCTACGGGAGCTAATGTTAGCAAAACAGCAATAGCTAAACCCCAAAATATAGTTTCACGTTCACTGTTATTTCCTGTAAGGAGCAGTTAGAGTATTAATGTAATGTAGTAATGCTTGCATGCACATCAGTCTACTCTAAATAATTGAATTAACCATGTTCTCACGATTCATGAATAAAAGTAATTGTAACATATGATTTCTAGCCTTGGGTCCCTTGTGATGTTTAAATCTTAAATTTATTGAAATTAAAAAGGGAGCTATAACAGCCTTCCAAAATGATGTCAAGGCTGGAAGGCATGGCACTTAAACTGTATATTAATATTGAATACCTCAAAATGCATAGATTTCAGATTGTAGGGAGTTATAAACTGCATCAAGGCTGTCACTGTTATCATGGTATGTGCTTGTTTTTTTGTTTTTTTTTCTGCCTGTTGTCCTCGGGGGTGTGTGTCAAAGAGCAGCAGTGACTCACGTTAATGTGGTTGTATGCAATCTCTACAGTGAATTATGCTGTAAATCAAGTAATGCATCGAGTGGCTGCTGTGGCATGAGTCATCATGACAATATAATCTAAGGATGTGAGCCACCGGATCTTAAATGACCTTTAATGAGTCTGCTTGGCAGAAGCACAGCTCAGCTCCGAGTTAATGAATCTCCTGTATGATCAGTCACTGGTCATTTGCTATACTAATATACAGGATGTTAACATTGTGTGCTGCAAAGTTTAATGCATGGAAAGTGTAAATACTTCTTGACATCGCTGAGTTTTGTCTCCACTGTACTCCATAATGATATAATGGTGTTTGTGTGTGCTTTGACCCCTGTAGCCCTCCGGTGCACTGGGGACACATGAGTGTGGGAAGATCTGATGAAGAAGATGAGGTGGACAGAGGCTCCAGCGGGCAGTCACTGAGGCAGAGTGACAGCGGAGGCACGCTGGCAGAGAGCACATCATAACCCCCAAACTCTTTTATTGACAGCGAGCACACAGGAGGGGCCGGCCTTCTGTCCCTCCCAACACAACCACCACTTCTCAGCCAGTGAGCAAGGCCAGCTGCTTCTAGAGAAAAGAGCACAGAGAAAACAATGTAGTTTTAGTTTTAGGCCATTTTGTCGTCTTAAGTGTGTCTCTTTCTTTTTTTCACTCCTTTGTATTTAACACACCTTATTGAATAAGTTAGTCAATACAGAACAGTGAAAGCTGAGCACTATCTAGAAAAACACTACTGAAGCTTTAATTAAAAGAGCGACTTTTCTGGCAAAAATTGCTCCTCTTTTGCTCGCCTCTGACAGACACCTCTGCCAAGAGGATTTAGACAAGCCCACTCTGGCTGGACTACTCCACGGAAGTCTGACCAACTATTAGGAATGCTCTTATCTCTCCCACATTAATGTGGACTAGTGTGGTGGGAAGAATTAGCCTGTTTTTGAAGAATTATTTTGCTGTAAATTTACTTGTGATGCTTGTTCCAAGTTAAGATATCCACCATATGAGGAAAGCAATGCAAGGCCATGATTGCCTATAAAACCAAACTTTAACTAAAATTTGAAGAATTACTATTGTATAAACTAAGGTGTTGAAATGGTATATATCTGAAGCACTTATTAAATTTAATCTAAAAGTGTATATACAGAAGAGGTACAGTAGATATCTAATATATGGGAAATCAAAGCCTTCATATGGAGACTATATTCAAATTTTCTAAAGGAAGTAAGATAAATATTTTAAGATTAGGTTTATGTATTGAACTTTAAAGGGAATATGTGTTTGCTTATAAAGGAGATTCCGTAGCGCTTTTTACACCTTGTGTACACAGATATACAATATGGTGTTAGATACACACAATCAGTTTCTACTGTACAGCACATAATAAAAAAGCACATTTTAGTGTTAAGTCCTGTAGAATATTCTTGGCAGCTTGGAACTCCATATTTGGACATTGATGCTTCATTTTCACAGTGTATGATGCAAATTGTTTTGTGGCCATGATGAGGTGAGGTAAATTATACCATTTTCAGTATGTCATAGTCTTCCTATTAAAAGGTGCCAAGAAATGTTGACATACTGTATGCATTGTTCATTATTGTAAACTGGTGATTTTTTTCCATTCCTATGACCAGCCAATAAGCAGCCCTCATTCTCAGCCTGTAGGCATATTAATATCTAAGAGGATTCCCAAGTAGGCAAAGATTACATTATTTTTTTTTAGTTCAATGCAACTTATTAGGAAATATCAGAAAAAAGTTTGGAGAATGAAAAAAGAAACCTGAGCTTAAGCTCCAAAACTGTGTGCTGTTAGATTTGGAAGTGTTTTCTAGTTTATCATTTTATAAGACACTGCCAAAAGTACTCAGCCTGCTCAAATAGTTAAATACCTTTATGTGATTTCCCACCCAGTGATTAAAAACGGGTGACTGAGCATATTTTTGTCCAGACACACATTAAACTCACTGGACATTTATATATTTGGCCTTACAGAATGATAATCCTTAGATTGTTCTGACCTTATGAATTTTAAACTATTTAAATTATGTCTAGGTAAATTTGAATAAGGAAGCATACTGTATGTATATGTATGAATGCAGACTATCTGCTCATGAGCAAAGAGGAGCTTGGTTTGCTATTTGCATATCTTTTCAGAAAAGGCTAATCTGCATTTTATATCTTATTTTTTCTCCTTTGCTTCAGACATGAATATTAATGTGGAACACAAAACTTTGATGTCAGTGTTTCAGAATAGACTTGTTAAATGGGGTAAAAAAAATGTTAAGTTTCATTGCCTCTATTTGGCTTTACACTTTTTGCTTGAAAAGTAGACTTCATATCTTTTGAGAAGGCTAGTCTATTTTCATTATTGAGAAAATTTGTAATAAGAGTGTGAGTAAGAGGTTTTTTTTTTTTTTTTTTTTTTTTTTAGTAAATAAATTCAGCTGTTTGTTTACAGAATGACTGTTGACTTGCTCTAATTTCATAGAGGTGCAATTTGGACGGTCTTTAGTTTTAGAAGTCAGTGCCAGAAAACAGTTCAGTCAGAGAAAAAGGAGGTTAGAAGGGAAGCGGAGACATTTTTAGCAAAACAAGTCATTGATGTGTTTGATTAATTTTAGCTCATCTATGCCAGAGTAGCTTGTCATCAGACCCATCCAGCTTTTTTTCCCCCCCAGGAGACTACAGAGGAAACAAACAATTCATAGAAATGATTAATTCTGTGCAGTGGAAACATTGCTCACAGTACCTCTCCCAACTTGACTTCTTAATATGACGGCTGCATAACTACACAGTTCAAAACCGAGCTTGGGGCGAATCCAGGAAGATCAAGGAAGTAGTGCGAGTGCCGTCTCCCTCCCCACATCAGTGTCTACTCTACATAGGCGAAGCTTACCTAGATTCAAGAGATTGATGGTTTTAGTATACCATCTCGGCTGACATCCACACTCGGTGTGTTTTGCTTTAAAGAATCCCTTATTTATCCAACCAATCTGTAATCCTCATTCCTGTACACAACCTTTCTGGTGCTTCACTTTGTGCCGGCGTGCTTTTTCTGTAATTTCACTTCACTAGTGTGCTACTCGGGTTGCTGCGTGTCTCCGCTTAAAGGCTTTCCATTGAGTGACAGATTAAATTCCGCTCCAGATTTTACTTATTTTAGCTCGAACACAGTTTCACAAACCACTGGAGCAGTATGTCATTAGCTCAACAAAGCTCAACAAAGGTCTGTGTTTACAGTGCCGCCCTTCCTGTTATTCAGATAGAATGCTTTAGCCACAGTCATTTGCTACGCTCCAAGGACAGTTACCCTATACAATACTGTACAAACCAGTAGTCTCAACATCACTGTGCAAATGGTTAATTTGCTTTAAAGACCATTTTCCAACCCTCTCATCATTTACTTGTCATTTGGTGTTTGTATGAAATCATCCACTTTTCCTGTCACTTGTCTCCTCAAACAAAAGCCTGCACGCATAACGATGCACCTCTTTAGAATTACAGAGAGCATTCAAACCAAGGCAGAACTGCCTCTGAAAAGGAAAGCAGCTTTGTTTGCCAAGCACCTCCGCATTTTAACCTTGGGTGCAGGCCACTCTGCCTGGCAGTAAATTATGTGGGGTGGGGAGAATGTGTTTATCAGCCATCATCTTCAACTATTAGGGCTTACAGTTTGCTGCCGGATGCCTGCTGTCAATAAAGCGCTGATTGGAGGCCCTGGGACAGCGCCTGCAGGGACCAGGTGAGGAGGCTGCATTCATTTGTAATTCTAAGATGAAAAGAGGCAGCAGAATGTGCTTCTTGGGCGCCTCTCTATGTTTGCACATATCATTTCCACTCTAATGAACACTACGCAGCAGTAGGCCGTGTAACGAGACTCAAAGGTAGGCTCAGACGTTGTTTATATTTTGCGTAGGTCTTTGCGGGGGCCTGGAGAACATTAAAAGCGTTTCCCCTTCCTGCGTGAGACCTTAAAAGTGAATCAGTTTTACCCACCACAGCAGCAGTACATTTATTTTTATTTTATGCTATTCCTCACAACTAAGCACAGTGTGAACCCAGGGGGGGAAAAAAAAAAATTGCTGGACTCCTTGGAGCGGGAAAAGGAAATGTTGGAATGACTATTACCAATTTGGGTGTTGGATTTGTATTGGTGGTTCCACTCCACAGCGTGCACAGGTGGCTGAAGCCTCCCGCTGCCTGCAGAGCTGTTCACTGTGTGTGTGTGTGTGTGTGTGTGTGTGTGTGTGTGTGTGTGTGTGTGTGTGTGTGTGTGTGTGTGTGTGTGTGTGTGTGTGTGTGTGTGTGTGTGTGTGTGTGTGTGACTTAAAGATGTACTCTACAGCAGCCCAATACATCTTGAAGGATTTGAAGGGCGTAAATGGTGCTTCCTCCTAGCCCTCATCTCTGGGAATCTTTAGGAAGCATCATTTAATGGTTTCTCAAGCGCCGTCCTCCACCTGCCCAGGCAGTTTTCTTTGTGTTTTTAGTTCTGCACAGAACAGAAACTCATTTTGTGTCGTACCCTCCTGTTAGAATTTCAAAAAGATCTGATCTACTTGCATTTGTAGCTGCTCAGTGCTACAGGAAAGTAAACTGTGTCACACTTCAATTGCAAATCCTAGAAAGCTTAATTGTAAAATCCAGAAAGTCTGAGGGAAAGCTGTGTTGTCATAGCAGCATTTGCTTTTCTTTTTGCATCTCTTTCCCTTCTGATCTATTTAGCTCATCTCTCGACGTCATACAAAATTGGTAGCTCAGGGTTGCCGTGAGCAGGGCGGAGGCAGAGAGATAGATGCACTTCTGATGTGCTCTGATCAATGGAGCGATCGATTGCTCCACTGGGCTTCAAACCTAAGCAGACATGTTGGGCTCAAACAAAGGACAGGCCTGCTTCTCTTTTTTAAAAGCCTGACAAAAGGATGACCCCGTTACTCTGGCAAAGTGAGTATACATCCATATACTCGTGTAAGACTAGAACAGTCAACTGTTAAAAATAGTGTGTGTGTGTGTGTGTATGTATATATATATATGTGTATATATATATATATGTGTGTGTATGTATATATATGTGTGTGTATGTATATATATGTGTGTGTATGTATATATATGTGTGTGTATGTGTATATATATGTGTGTGTATGTATATATATGTGTGTGTATGTATATATATGTGTGTGTATGTATATATATGTGTGTGTGTGTATATATATGTGTGTGTGTGTGTGTATGTATATATGTGTGTGTGTATGTATATATGAGTGTGTGTATATGAGTGTGTGTATCTGTGTGTATGTATATATGAGTGTGTGTATCTGTGTGTGTGTATGTGTGTGTGTCTGTATGTGTGTGTGTATATATATGTGTGTGTGTGTGTATATACACACATATATGTGTGTGTGTGTGTGTGTGTGTGTGTGTTTATATATGTGTGTATATATATATATATATGTGTGTGTGTGTGTATATATATGTGTGTATATATATATGTGTGTATATATATGTGGTTTATTATCTCAAAATGACCAAGACAACAGAGCCTATTTCTCTCAGTCATTTCTCCAGTCAAAGTTCTGCTGCTGGTGTCTAATCCCTGAACGGTGCAGACCCGGAATACATCCCAGATTAAAGATCGTAAATGCAGTAGAGCCCTTTAGATCTCAGGTCAGCTAGCACAGCCCAAAGCCCAGACTAAACATGATGAGGCAGCTTTTGGCTGCAACTGGAACAAGCCACCACAAGGCCTCAGAAGTGGCTCCAGAAGCAGCAACTTTTAAAAGCTAGTTTTAAAAACCATTCCTTTTTTCATGTGACTGAGCAGATGTCTGCCGCTGCAGGTCATGAGGCGCTGTAACTCTGAAACTGGCCATTGTTGTAGCCACGGTGGTGGACACAGACACACACAGACAGCCTGTGGCGACTACTGTTGCCTGGTCAGATTGACAGTTTGCAGGCCAATTACAGCCTAAAACATGCCCAATTGAATAAAAAGCAGCCCAAATCATAACCCTGTCTAAAACCTTTACACATGATGGAAATCACATCACAGTCACACAAAGCTTTGTATCTGCATTACAGAACCAAAGATATATATTGTCATAATTTTATAATTTGACTATTAACACATTTGTGCATCTATCATTAAAAAAATGTTAGACTAATCATTAAGGAAAGTGAGAATTTTAGTGTTATACAACTTAACGTTCTTCCACCTGCTCAATGTAATCAGTCCAGTATAGAAACACTGAGATACTGTGACCCGTGGTCACACTGAAAAACAGTTACCTTAAATGACCATAATTGGCAGTAATTATCCAGAAAGTTACGAGAGTACTATACTGTAGAATAACTTGTAAAATAAAAAATACTGTGATATCAGTTGTATTCACAATATCATTCTACATTATAATACAGTAACACTTCGACTAATGTGAAGTAGTCAGTGTTACTGTATCATTAATAAACTACTGTGATTTTCTACAGTAATATATTGAGTACTGTGATTTATTGTAAAATAATCAGCAATCAGCTGTAATAATCTCTTATACTAATTTTACTGTGTTTAAAACTAAATAACTGCAGATTTCACAGCAAAGGTTTACAGTGGAAGTCATGCTGTCCGTCCCCATCTGTCAGAGATGATACTGGTGGGAAAAAATGTTTTTCATTTTATTTTTTTCTATCTGAAAAATAAAAATGTGAAGTCAAACTGCTTCAAAATGTCCCCCCTTTGTCTGAAAAGTGGAGTTTTCAATAAAAATTGCCTACTTTCATTTGTTGGAAAAAAAAAACAGTAGGGGGGAGAAAAGTAAATATTGATTTTGTTCACATATTTGGAAAAAAACAATATATGATACAGTCAGAAGTTTGGTTACGAGTTCTCATTCGAGTGAAGGCCAATGCATCATGTTGACTTCACCAGACATTCTTTAGATCTGTGCTGCATGAGTCATCGGGAGATAAAATGTTCTCCGCTAGGTGCCAGCTCATGACAGCTTGGTGGTCTTTACCACCACGCTCGCGAGGGCCGCAGCCATGCATTGATAGATGGCAGGAATTAACTGTGCATCTTTTTGCTGGATTTATAAGCATAAATCACCGAGCAGATGGGAATCATTGGTGTGTTCGGAGTCACTTTATTCAAACCCCAGGACATCACGCCGCATCAGTGACCAGAGGAACAAATCCCTCCCAAAACAGGGATTCATTTACACTAATACAGAAGCCTAGTGGCCATTTGGCTTCGGATAGGTGTTGTGTCATTTACTGTTGGCGTGTGCGGTGTGAAAACAACTGTGCGCCGCTCTACTAGATTCTATAACACATCTGGACAGCTGTCATAGACCATAGCATATCAGTGTTGTCAGCTGGTGAGACATCCTCCCTCCTACTGTGCAGGAAAATCCTGTATCACTGAAAGATAACCTAGGGAGAAAAGCCCTAACCTTTGCTGATTGAAACGCTTGTGTGTCAGCAGAAATGGAGACTCATCAGACGAGGAGACGTTGTTACCAATCCTCTATTGTCCAGGTTTCGGTGAGACTGTGTAAATTACAGCCTCTGTGTCCTGTCCTCAGCTGACAACACAGGCGGCCGGCACAGTCGTCCGCTGCTTCCAGACTCGACATGTTGTGCCTTACCTCGCTTGTAACAAATTTATTTGGGTTGCTGTTCCCTTTCTATCAGCTCAGACCAGCCTGGCCGTTCTCCTCTCACCCCTGTCCTCAACACGGCGCTTTCACATAGTACTGCTCACTCTTTTTCAGACTGTAAAAATAAATATAGGCAGGGCTGTTGATGACACAGAGGTCATGACCTCTGTATTTGTTTTTGATTTTTCCTCCTAGGCTACATTTCAGCATGTGAAAATGTTTACACAAATCAAAAAAATCAAATCCATGAAGCCCACCTAGAATTATGACATCAACACGGCCTCATGTGACACTCATATATTTGTCTTGTTAAAAGAGAGAGTGAACAAAGTTGACATTTCTTTCAGCAAGAAAGGCAAAGAGATGACCAGGCAAAGAGGAGAAGAGGTGAAAAATAGTGAAGTAGTCTACAGATGCATCAACACATGCCAATAGAGATGCTAACCTGTAACCTGCTGTAAATGCAGCCTAGCATGAAATGTGAAAGAACTCGCAATGAATAGGAATATTTTAAGGTCATGTTCAGTCACAGTATGACTTATCCATCAATAATAGGCTAGATTTGGATGTTTAGATGAATATAAGCAGTAAACTTGGAATTTTTTATTTATATATATATATATATATATATATATATATATATATATATATATATATATATATATATATATAAATAATCTTGACCTCGGTATTCGTAAAATCATGGATGTGGCTCCAGTTGTGAGTAAATACCACAGTAATTCAGCTTGCCCGGCACCAACAACCTTTGAATATATCCCATTTTATAGAGAAGAGTTGTGCATTATGCTCCACTTACACAACTGTTCAGCCAATCAAGAGCAAATGTGAAAAGTACAGATGTTTAGGATTTTATAAGCAGCAACTGCAGAGGAGACAACTGGACGAGGGTATGGTCCTTTTATTTTATTTTACAAATACAGCATACTATATCTTAGGATATGACTGATATTTTACAATGATGTTTTCAAAAGGTTTAAGTTTCCTCTGATTGGAAGAAAGATATTTCCAGTCAAATCTGAACCCTGAATCTAAGGCGTTATTTCTTTTCCATTTCAACTTTCCAACCCCACTGAAATTGGAGAAAGCAAGTTGAAATTGCAGCCGATTGGACAATGCCAATCAACATCCTGCAGCGAGGTGTTGAATGGGGATAATAGGGCCATGAATAGAAATTCAGAAATACATAAAGTGGTAAAATAGTGCCTCAAACATATCCGGAGATTGACGGCTGGACACTGAGTGAGTCAGACAGGATAATAATGTCTGTATTTGTCTGTCATTCGCTCTTCCCTTTTAGTGGGCTGCATCTCGCTGGCCATGTGGGACTGAGTCTGAGTGACAAGCCACTGACATTTACAATTTCTCAGCCTCAAAGTGTGGGCACGCGTGCCTGTACCAAAATATGGATATAATAACACGGTGGATGGGCTGAGTCATCATTAGTGAATTTCAAATACAGCGTATTCTGTCCATGCATCAGTAGGTTTCGTTTTTCTGCGTTCGGTCTCATCAAATCTGCAGTGTTGTCACAGAAATTTACCTTTTAAGCTACAATGTAAGACCAAAACGGAGGATGCATATTTTAAGATTGTAGGTCAATGATCCTGTCATGTATTATAAGTTATTTTCGAGCATTTGACCATGAATTATCCATGCCGGAGTTATTCTCAGGCTTGCGCGTGAATTAACACTTCATCATCCTTGCACAAGCCGCCACGTTCTCTCTGTGACACAGGTTAGTGTAGCGAGTCTATCAATGTGAAGTCTGAAAGGTTGCTAGGAGACTTTATGTCCAGCCAGATGTTAGACTAATAGGCACTGAATTATTCAGGATCAGCACTGGAGGTGGTGCTGTTAAGAAAAGTTACATCAGCATGGAAGACGATTTTTCTTCCCCGAGACCTTCAACAACTTCAAAAATGGGGCTGCATCGATAAAAAAGTTCAGGTTGGACCCATCCAGGTAGATTATAATATTTCCTGCAGCTCATCCTTTTGTGGTGCTGTTAAGAGCAGAGTCAGGAATGCCTCTCGTGTTTTCTCCATCCTCTCTTCTCTTCTGTCTCTCCTGTGCAGATACTGACCTGTGCTGTATGTGCACAGAGCCTTTCCCCGTTCCAGTGAAACAAATAAATCTATGCTGCTTGTCCACCTGCAACAAACCTGCTATAGTACGAGGGCACATGCATTTATTTCACATCTTGCTGTAGGGGCCATGCAGACACGTATAATTTAGAGCTCTTGCTATCTGCTGTTTTTCTGGGTAAACAATACAGCGTTTCAGCGAGAGGTGAGCTTACGCTTCTATTTATGCCTCAGTGGGATGAAAAGGCTGGTTTGCCGGAGACATGATAGATGTTACTACAGATCCTCAACCTTAGAAATGATTAATTCTGGCACCCACGTTGGGTAGCTAGCTACTCTGTGTATGAAAGAACATGCAGGTATGCTTTAGTTTGGGATTCTGACCCTTCGAGCAGCACTGCCTCAGAACTTCTGTTCAGTCAGTCGATTGCGAGCCAGAACTACTGCTGTTCCTATAATAATAAGACAGTAGGAACTAGAAAAAGAAAATAGCCCGTAACGTCTTCAGACATGCCGGCATGAGGAAAAATACAGCTTAAGGGCTTCTTTGCATTTTGGAAAGGTCATATGTGTAGGTCAGTGTACGCAGTATTTACAGTACAGATGAATAAAGTATGTGTATTTGAGGTGGAGGTGGATGCATATAGGCCAGCAGCCCTATGACATAAACCAGCTAAAACACTCACCACTCTCTATTTCTTTATTGCATTACCACTTTTTTTTCCCCTCCCTCTAAACCTGCAGCACATAACCTTTACATATAAATGAACATCTGATCCATTCAAGCCTTCACCAAAGGAATTCACCTAATGCTGATTAAGCCCATCACCAGCAGATTTCTTTTAATCCTATGTCTGTGGGGGGCATTTCCTGCTGGTCAGATTAATGCATGCTGCACATGCTCTACAACATACATGTCTAATATAACTAGAAATACATACAGGACTGGATACATATAGAGGACCACAACAGCATAGGGTCCTCCAAAGCAAATCTAATTATAAGTAATTAACATCAAACTTATGTTTATTCTAATATGTTATATTTGCAAATATCTCTGTGTATTTCTATGATTATTTTAATCTACATGTCATCGTTCATTCCGCATTTTTACGTCTCCTAAAAAAAGCTACTGTAACAACCAAATTTCCCATGTGTGGGATTAGTAAACAGAAACTCATTTCCTAAATTTCACAGGACGAGTGAAAACATGACCCACAGGAAAAGTCAGAAGACCAAAGTCATTAAAATGCAGCAGTGAGGGACCTTGAGTATCTGTACACGTCCCATGGTAATCGGTCCGCTTTGAACCACACATATCAACCTTGCAGCGCAAAAGGAAAACTCAATATCACCAAGAGTCAATAGGTTTCAGCATCTCTGCATCATCTGCGTCTGTACAAAATGTAACGACATCCATCTGAGAGGGTTTTTTCTGCACTAAAGTAGTGGACATTGCCACTGGGAAAACCTTGGTGCAGATATTCCACAGAGCACCCAACACCTTGCACTGTTATTGGCTGCAGGCAGAGACACACACACACACACATACACACACACACACACATACTGACAGCAGTTGTTGCCCCTTTGCGTCCTTGTCCCATCAAAACAATGAGAAACGTATAAAATACAGGCAGAGGTCAACAGAGTCTCTGCATAGATTTGAGTTTTTACATTTGGAATTCTGCATACGGTGCCTTTAAAATTGTCCTCCTACGTTGCATGTGCGATAAGTCATTATTAGATATATCCGGACTGGCTGAGGTGACTTCTCTAACATTTGGCAGGGGTTTTAAATTGTGTGCCATCCACTGCCTTATTTCACAACACCAGCTAGAAAAAAAATGGCTGCTGTTGAACCAGCACAAACAGATGTAGCACATTCAGTTTCTGGCTCTTGGCAAAATCCCATTACGATAGAAAATGAAACAGTGACACTAACAATATGATTGCAACAAAACGGAAGCTCGAAACGAGCGCTGAATTATTGCTGGAAATTAAACCTATGATTGACTGATGGAATGCACTTTAAACGTGGTGGGGGGAATGTCTTTTGGCTTTCAGCGTAACAATTTCTCGGGGAACATCAGAAATCACTTCCACTCATGGATTCATTTACATCCGTCCAAAAATACTCCACTCATCGCGGAGCTCGGCTGCGTTCTGCAGGCGCTGCCAGAACCTTCTTGATTGCGCCATGAAAAAAGGTGATTTTCAACGCTGGGCTCAGCCTGCGTGCAGCACCACTGGATCATTGCTACAGGCGCTAACGAAAGGGGGGAAAAAAAAAAAAGAAATAGAATAAAATGCCAACATCCTTCCATCTACCAGGGGAAGACGCACGTTTTTTATGTGTGTAAATATACGGCTCCAGTCAATAAGCCGCAATCAATAATCGCATTTCCTTCAATGAGACAATGTGTCCACGCTTTTGATTGGTACCATGTTAACACTAATCTCTTCTCTGACTGAGGAATTATAATAAAAAAAAAGGCGGGAGACTGAAAATCATTTCAATTAACTGACAGCATGGCTGCTGACACGTCTGACCTGTGTATAGAGTGTTCAGCCAGTGAGAGGTATATAGTGTATGTGTAGGATTCTGTCACCAGCTCGTCCCTCAAGGGCTCGTGGCTGTTACAAATCTCAAGGAGGCTGCTTCAGATCGAGCGGTGTGTGTGATGGATGTCCTCTGACATGATGTATGGCTGCTGCTTTCTTCCCAGCGGCCTGTATGGGTTGTGTTTGGTCAAGTGACCTCCGTTTCCGGCGCGTCCCCGGCGCCTCCCCGGAGGCCGGATCTGCTGTCCGGCTGTAAATGTGATCCACGAGGCTACATGGCAGGTCCTGAGCGATGGGTCCCGTTGCCCAAATGAGGGGAAACAGATTATCCGCGTTTTTTTTTCCCCCCCCCCGAGTCTCCTCGCGCTCGGCGGATTCGGGATTCGCTCTTTGACCGGCGAACGCTGGGTGAGGTGAACCTCATGGGGGGGAAATAGTGTTGTTACAGCTGCAGCCGGAGGCACAAAGGACGGAAGATAGAAATACAGTATGCAGCAATCCATTCACCAAATAAATAAATAAATAAATGCTGTACACCGGCTTGCCTTGAAAAAAAAAAAAAATGGATACCTAAAAATACACAAGTAATGAAAAAGTGAGGGGGAAAAAATCCAGAGGAAACAAAATAAATTGCAGGAGTGAAGGTGGAACAGTAGGTTGCTGTGCTGCGTTATGCAAAATACCACCTAATACCCAGGCATATTTTTATTAGGTTTTTCTGCCATAAATGAAAATAAATATGGAATATCTCTACAAGCACAAAGGTTATTGTAGTTAAACCTGGCATTAAAAGAAATGAGGTGACTACAGACGAGTCAGAATCAATTTACTGTAACAGAGCAAATACAGTTTGAATATTGAAAAATATCTAACGTTTCACTCTAGATCAGTGGTCGGCAACCCGCGGCTCTAGAGCCGCATGCGGCTCTTTAGCGCTGCCCTAGTGGCTCCCTAGAGCTTTTTTTCAAAAATGTTTGAAAATGGAAAAAAGATGGGGGAGGGAAATATATTTTTTGTTTTAATATGGTTTCTGTAGGAGGACAAACATGACACAAACATTCTTAACGTTTTCCAATGCTGTAAAAATGTGTAGAATAAATATTACATTTCAACATTTCTGTCAACGAAGATTTGCGTCATAGCCTGCGACACACGTTTCTATCAGCAGGGCGGGATGCCAGGCAGGTGGCTGTTGTAAACAAACCGGCAAAGACATTTCCAGGGAAGGCATGCTACATTTGCAGCTACATCAAATCAAAATATCGCACCCGCCTCACAGATGAGAGCTTGCAGTCCTGCGTCAAGATTAAAGTTACATCTTACATGCCCGATGTTGAGAAGCTAGTGATAGCTAGCTAGACTAGTGATGTCCGAAAACAGAAGTCATATTAAACGGGTAAGAACACAATCCTGTCATAGGCACATATTTAGTAACAAAGTGGCTGTGAAGTGATTTCTGATTTTCGTCAGTATATATTTGGAATGACACTTAGGGATATTATTGTGTTTTGTTGCTCAGGTCCCAGGATAGCTGCGTTGGTTGCGTGTCAAAAGAGAAGAGGATGCTGCTGCGTTTTACCCTTGCACTGACTTGCTTGGCATTTGCACAGAAATCAAACTTAAACTGTATTAATTTGATTTTATATACTTTACCTTTTCAAAAGGCTGCTGTTTTATTTTTATAAATGCAGGCTGCGTTGCATTGCACTCTGTTTGTTGCCCAGATAAGGGGCACGTTATGCACGTTCCATTTTGTTGTCAAAATAAAAATGACATCAAAAATCGGATTTCTTTATTGCATTTCTTTAATTTCATCAAAGCAATGAAACATAATTCATTAATATTGTAATGAAGTTAAACTTGAGGTGGCATCGTGCAACAGAGTAGTCACGTGGTGCGTCATTCTCTACAGGATGCGCTGCAGGGAAAATAAACATTCAATCATGAAGGCTCATTATGTATTTGTAGCCAACTTAGTCATTTTGATAGTAGGCTAATATAGCTAATATAGATACATACAGCATGTGTTGCCTTCATTATAAGGCTTATATAATGCTTTTAATTTTTTTGCGGCTCCAGACATATTTGTTTTTTGTTTTTTTGGTCCAATATGGCTCTTTCAACATTTTGGGTTGCCGACCCCTGCTCTAGATAAATAGACCCAACTGACCCAAATTAGATAATAATAAGATAAGAGCTCAAAGATAATTTATTTGCCCATAAAATCATAAAAATCACACCGAGGATCATTACACAACATAAGGATTATATATTCTGTTAGATGTTAAAAAAGGAGATTATAAAGGACCAATTAAATATTTGCACAAATTAACTATCAAAATACTATTTGCAGCCTTAATACTGATATTATATTAAACTATTTTCCTATTGTATTGATGATGTGGAAACTGTTGATCGTGATACTATAACAGTAAGTATATAACAGTCTGTTTTACTTTACTTATTGTTGTAGCTGAGGTTTTCTCATGCAATACATGAATACAACTAAATGCTGCCGCTGTATCGATGTTCATTCAAATGCCAGCAGATTGATTATTTGCAAAAAAAGCGTTTAACTGTATTTGGCATGATAAGGTCAAATTCTCGATACTGGTAGCTTTTTTTTTTTGCACACGGAGTGATGGGATTGTTCAGCTCCGTGCATCATACACTGTGGAACCTTTTGCCTTTACAGTCCACCTCCTCAGACAGTGTGACCTTTTATTGTGTACAAGCCTTAATCGGTCAGCCTGTGCAGAACTGGAGTCAAATACATAATTTTTCAGCATGCCATCAAGTCATTTTATGTTTTTTTTTTTTTTTTCTCCTATGCACTACGGTGCACTTCACACCACTAAATAATGGGTCACTGAACTTCCATAACACAGGAAACTGCCAGATGCTGACACAATACATTTCCCCTCCGCTATAGCTGCTCTGGTAAATACACACACACACAGAAATTAGATTTGGCAGGTCATTCAACTCTTCCCCTGGGGATCTGCAACTTTGTGGCTGTAATGCTTCTATTCTCTCTCTCTTTCTTTTTTTTCCCCTTTTCCTCTCAAAATAAACAGTTCACCTCAAATGCTCCAAGTGTTTCGCATATTTGACCATTTCTCATAACCTCCTCGGATCTTTTGAAGTGAAGATGGGAATTGTAAAAAAAAATAAAGATGTGCAAAAAAAAAAAAATCTCATCCACTAATCTTAAAGCATGTGAGGGTAAAATCACAATTTCACCCTCGACTTGCAGTCAAAAACGTGTCCACTTTAGCTGTCAGTAAACAAGAAATATATATATATATATATACATTCCTGATGGATTAAATGCATCATATGAGATAAGTTCTGAATCATGAAGATTGTTTGTATCAGTTTTTTTCAGGTTAAAGGTTATGGGGCTACCTCCATAGTGATCTCAAAACCTGATCCCTCTTAAGAGCATTGTTAAAATTCTTGAAGAACTAGAAGGTAATAGACTTTGTAGCTGTTCTTAAATCAGATGCTACTCATTTAAACTATCGCTATCATTCTATTTATCTATTATTATTCATTGTACGAATCAATGGTCAAATACAGGTTAACATAATAATATATATATCCGTACTCTGTGCATTGGCAGTGTACGGATGAAGGAGAAACATGGAACTGGTGGAGGTAAAAGCTGGATTCTGCTTCCTCTAATTTAATGATGGAGCAGCCACTGCTCCTTTTTTTTTGCCTCGCTGCTCAAGTACATTTCAGTGGCATTAGCCTCACCTCCAGCTTTGCCCAGAGGCTCCGGTGGCACGGCTGGAGGATAAAGTCCTGCCCGCAGCTCCTACAGATTATTCATGCGTGTCCACCGCGGCTCCCCTAGCAACGGTGGAGGGAAAAGGACCCGGGCCAGTCAGCACGCGCCGCTCCTGACGCCGAGGCGCCGCTCTCTAGAAGACGTCACCGTGTCTGTTCATGGAGTAATTCGCCGTGAACCGTGATTCATTTACCACCGTGAGCCATAGATAAACTGTTGTCAAGACACGTTGCAGAGAGCAGCTTTTGTGTTTTCCTCATTTCCACCCACGCGGTTTGTTTACGCCGCGCGGCGTCAGGCATCAACGCGGCCGACATGATGGCAGAAAGTGGATTCTCTGCTAACAAATAAGCATTTTTTTCAAATTGCTGTATACATATACATATAGGATTTTGCTGTTATTAGACGCTATATTCTCTTCATCGCTCTGACTTTTCCTATTTTATTTTTTATTTTTTTGCTGACAAATAAACTCAATGCAAAGGCTGACATTCCTTCAAACTGGGGCATCCCTGATGAATCAGATTTGCTTTGGCGGAGTAAAAGCTACTGAACCTGAAAATGTAAGGCCTATACATGGATGTACACGGTGGATATACTGTACATATCTCTGATCATCCGCATAATTGCATAGAAATCCTTCCGATTATTGTCATGACTAATAATGTCAGCGTTATCGCCTCCGTCACCCCCACCGCCATCGCTGCTCGGCGGTTTAATTCGTCTAATAAGGGTTCATGTCGCCGCGGATGGTTTGTGAATGATAGCCGTAGCAGCGACTGTAAAGTCCTCCATCTGTTGACGCGAGGCCTCCGCTCTCCTTCAGCCTCCAGACGAGTCCGTTAATGCGCGTGAACCCTGGTGACAGAAGGCCCGCGGCTTCCTTTCATGGGTAATGAGAGAATGTTTTATGCAAAAAAAAAAAAAAAGAAAACGATCGACGCAACATATTCCGTCATCGTTTTGTGTGTTTAACTCGTCCGAGTGGAGCCCTGAGTGGTTTCACATGACAACACGAGGGCTTTAAGGGATGAGATGTTGAGACAAGATGGAGGTGATGGAACCATGCCTCTCGTCTCCCAGCTCTGTCTTTTGTCCCCGAAATAAGCGCCTGCACTCATCTCGAATTACATCCAGTGCAGTTTTATGAGTTTTCAAATTGTTTTTTGATTATGTTACATTCTAAAATTTGTACAAATTAGACAGAAAAGTGCTCAACTCCACATAGAAGCAAAATTACTGAGGACTGATCCTACCATGCTACCGCCTTAACAATTTTTCTTTGTTTTTTTCTTTTATTTGTGGTGATTTTTTTTTTACCACTGAGTAAAGGATATATCTATATGCACCTCTGAAGGCAGCTGCTTGTGCTTAGCTACATAGTGTATTTGCACATTGTATTATTTGTAGTGAACAGGGTTGGGGAATAAAAAGGGTCAGTTTTGTTGGAAAAGAAGAAAAAGTGAAAAATGCTAAATTAAGCTTTTGATGCTAATTGTACTTTGTAAATGCAATCCCAAAAAAGAAACAAAAGGACATTATACACAATAATCCAAAGATCAGATAACGAAAACATTACCTGCAAAAAGAGACTCATAGATACAGATAAAGATAAGAGTTCCTTATATATATATATATATATATATATATATATATATATATATATATATATATATATATAGGTATTGATACATTGTTCGTTTTTAAATAATTCTAAATTATAATAAGAAATTAGGCTTCATTATCAAAATGTGACTTCTGGGAACATAAAATTTACCATACAGAATAAACAATTTAATAACAAAATTTATTTTGTTTGACTATATTGATCCGTCTACCCAGCGACCCCACAATGACATCATCCATATCAAACTAAAAATAATAAACTTCACACACACACACACACACATGCAGAAATTTGCGTATGAAGTGGAAGGCATCCCATGGCTTCTCCAAAATTACATTCTGGCAGGTGTCGGAGTTTGCTCAGTGAGAGCCCTCCAGGCCGGTTGATTGTACACCTGCTTGGCTACTTTACAGGTGCTGTTCACGCCTGCAGAGACGGCGGCTACCTCTGAGGATCCCTCCCCCTCGGCCTCAGACGCCTGCCAGCGTGACGGGAAGAAAGTGCGCCATGTTAATTCCGAACCCTAACTGAACCAGCCGTGGAATTATATCCCTGCCTGACAGGTGAGCTTCATTAACTTCTCCACTTCTGTCCATTTTACCCCGCCCGACACGCGCTGAATAATTAAATTGGCTAAGTGAAATATCGAGTTTGCACATTCAAGAGGCGCACACGTGTTTCTGTAACATCGGGGAAAACACAAATAGCTGCCGCAGCACTATCATGTTGTACTTATTGGCTGATTTATGATCTGGGTAGTATGGCTTTGTGAGAGAGCTGACCGCAGAAATGCATCATACACTAAAAATGGGGGGTTTCAGACATGAAATAATTAGCTTGAATCCCTGGTCTGACCGTTCTCTCCTCCTCTCCATCTTTTATCCCGTCCTCTGCATCAGCTCCAACAGAAGATGATCATATATCATAGAAGTTATGCTGCGTGATTCCTTTCACATTTTGTGTCATTTCCAGCCCACTATTACCATATCTTACACATAAAGAACGTAAATAGATGACAGTTTAATTCTTCGTTAATGGCGTATTTCAAGGAAACTGATGATATCACGAATCGTCGAATGGTTGAAAACAACACAATTGTTCATTTCGGTGATATGACAAGAAGGATCTAAGAAGCTGCCCGAATTGTTGAGCTGCATATTTATGCGTACACGTGTCTTAATTACGAGCCGCGGCGTGTGTTTTGGGCCCGGTTCAAACAGCTGCTTAATATTAATGCTGCTCTCCAGGTTACGCGCGGGTTAATACACGTCCCTTCTGATGAATAACTAAGGGCTGATATTTAATGCATGAGCCTGGCTGTTCCCTGCTCGGGGGCTTCGCGTCGTCTCAGGTGCCTCACCGTCAGGAGGAGTCGTCTCCCGATGTACCGACCGGGGAAATCACACAGCGGGATCCGACTGGATGCCGCACGGCTGGTTTCACAACTAATACTGAAAAAAGTTCCTGCATCGGCGGAACAAGAAAGGGTCAAAGGTCAAAGCGGAGAAACACAAGAACGCCACGAGGACATGGCAGCGGTGGCTGCTGGTCATTTTTTGGTCCCGTTAGCTTGCTAGATGTGGTTGCTTGCATGAGGCCCTGACGGCGTGTGAGGGGTTTTTTGTGATGTCACAGCTGCAGCCTCTACGAGGATGATCTCGAGTTACAGCGGTAAAAAGCTGCCAATAAAGTCTTTTTTTTTAAACAAAGAATAAGTCATTAGGAAGAGACTTAATTGGATAAGGCTCCAGTTGTGGTGAGTTTATATTTTGAGTTCACTGATTTGCTGATTTCACTTTTAATCAAAAATGAGACGCGGCCTCAGACCGATCAACCAATCAGGGTCCAGGCCTCAGGCTCTGAGTATACACTGGACCAAAATATTAACTCAACACTCTTGTTTTTGCTTTATGAGATGAACTCAAAGATCTAAAACATTTTCTACGTATCTTAAATATTGTTCACAAAGCAGTGGACCAACATTCCATAATTGACAACCTGATCATCGCTATGAAGGAGATGTGTTGAACTGCATGAAGCAAATGTTGGTCACACCAGATCCTGACTGGCGTTCCCTGACCCCCACAATAAAACTAGACTTTAAGTTGCAGAGTGGAACAACATTTAAGAGAAATAGTTATTTTGTGTATGGAGAAAATGTTTTAAAAAAAAGGGAGCAAAAACAAAAGTGTTCATATTTTCATTCATTATACTAAGAACTGAATACCGGACTAAAACATGGCTGAGTCACACATGAGCAGTCAGAAAACGTCCATTTCTACCATCTCGGACAGCAGCACCTCTGCTTACAATCAGTTGCAAATCATTGTGAAGTCGGCTATAGGAGGATCATGACTGATTAAACAAGGGCCACTTAGATTCCTGTGACGTATGGAGTTGTTGTTTTGTGTTGCCTTTTCCTGCTAAGAGTGCTGCATTTCATCCTTTGGGTAGAAAAATCAATCAATGTCTTTTGTTATTCATGATTACTAAACGATTTGCGTGTGATGACTGAAATAAACTACACTAAAAAAAGGCTCTGTAAAAAAAAATCAAAAGATTGTTTTGGCAAAAATCGAATATAGATGAAGTTATAGAATATACTGAGATAAAATAGAAATCAGTGACTCTGTCTAAGACTTTCTGTTGCAAATCAAAGAAATGACACCCCAATGATGGGATACAGTCACCCCCCCATGGTGCTCTGGGGCCTCCCATCATGCCCTAGGATGATAAGAATGTGCAAATTGCAGCTGTGACGTCACACTGGGAAGAGACACTTTTCCAGAGCTGAATACATAGATCAGTAATTAACAGGGTCCTGTCGACAGTTTTACAGGCTTCTGTTTTACTACTGAGGCCTACGGGAAAAATGATTTTCAGGTCACATGGGATGTTTTTGTTGCATCAGCATTCTATCTCACTATCTGAACCTAAACCTCTTTCTGTCTTCTAATACACCACCATTGTAATATTTATATCATAGATTTGTTCTGCATTAAATGATAGTAAAGCAGCGTCTTCTTAGGTTGCATCTAGAACATGCAGAATATGGTACTATGAGTAATGCATGGCATCACCAATGAGTTTCATCCATGTCTGTGTAATCTGGATAGATTCTATGCTGTAGGCTTTTTGACATGCAACCTACTACATTGGATGTTTATTACGCAATACCGCTCCCACTACTCTGGATGTACTCAAAGTGCATTTCTGCCCAGTTATTCGGGGTACGTAGAGCCCATCACATCAGTCCGGAGCGGTCTCCGAGCTGCGGACGCTGTTTTGTAAAAGACACGGCAGCTTGCGAGGCAGCCGTCGGTGACATCATGGAGGGAATATATGAGGATGGCCCGGGGCGCTGATTGTTAGCTAGCTGAGTGAAGCTACTCCGCTGTACTAGTTTGCAGACCTCTGGGCAGCCGGACCATGTAAACAGAATATTTATTTAATCGTCTGTTCGGCATGTGGGACTCCTCCATCTCAAGTAAAACGCCGCGCATGGATTTATTCTGCCTTCTCCACTCGCAGAGCCAGGCTTCCGATACTGTGTAAACCTTTCCCTGCGTATTGATTAGTTGGTATATCGATTCAGGGGAGCATGCCAGTGGAAGATGCTGTTGTTAGTTTGTTGATGAAAATATTTCTCTATTCAGCTATTCGGCATGAATGAGCAATTTGAGATGTGTTCTTTCTGAATGCCGGGGAGAGGGGGGGGGGGGGGGAAGACGAAGAAAAAAAAAAAAAAAAAAGCAAACGGCATTGTTTATGTGCGTGTTTGTGCTCGGTCCTATCTTGTAACGGCACATGTCCTGCCCCCATGCTGTGAGTGCCCCCACTGAGCTGTAATAACACACCTCACTGCTGTCTGAAATATTCATAGCCAGGTAAGCCCATCACTCGGAGTCAGCCACATGGATTCCTTATTATCGGGCCCCTCTGCACTCGCCCCAAGGTCACTTTTTCCGTCTGCCTTTCGCTGCATCCCACTAACCTCTCAGCTTCTGGTTGCACCTCGCACAGCCACCCAGCGCTGAGTCCTAAGCTCAAAATGCCACTGTTCTCTCTCTTTGTTGCATCCTTTTTTTTTTTTTCCTGTTACTGTTTTTATTTATTTTTTTTCCACTGGCTTTCAGACAGGGTTGGCAGGATTTGTATTTAATCAGGATTTTTTTTTTTTCTTTTCCATCATTAGAGAGGAAATCTGTGCACTTGGCCTCCGGTATTGCCGCTCGCAGCTTTTTTGAAGAGCCGCTCATCAAAACAACTTCACACTTGCCGCTGCACTTCCCCGGGTCCTCGGCGCCACCGCCGCCGCCGAGTGCGAAGCTGATCGGATGAACGGTTGTCGAAAGGGAATCAGAGGACAGACATGCACGCACGGCCTCCTACCATTTTGGTCAGATTGGTTAGAGCATGAGAGCGTTCTCGGTTTCTGCAAAGATTGCATCGAAGGTGCGGAGCCAGAAATACCGAAGCAGTGTTTTATTTATTTTTTTTCGGCGAAAATGAGAGATTTCATAGACGTTTTACAGTTTATTCGGCTCTTATCGCTGCGCTCACGTTCACAGCGTCACTTCACAGACTCTGATACAGGTGAAACATGTTGAATGCCCTCAGGCCTGTCTGTTGTAGGTAATTGGATCTTGTTTATTTGCCTTTCACCATTCATTATGTCTCGCAAAGTGTAGCATTTGTAGTTAACTCAAGTGACTCTTGACCATCCTTGTTAGGAGGTTGTAACACATGTAGGCTACATTTTTGTGATATGTATATGTGTGTGTGTGTGTGTGAGGCTGATGGGGGAATAGATAGATTACTGTGAACAGCTGCGTAGGAGGTTCATCAGAAAACCAGCCCAGTCTCCAGAGGAAGAGTGTACCATTCTGCAAACCACGTATAAGCTGAATGTCGATGCTTCACACAGCAATGCTTTGTTTCACGGACTGGAGTTGGAAAAATGTTCAGTGCCACCGTTAACTGAAAATGTAGTACCGTCGCCTCAGATACTTTGCTGCCCTTCAACCACTACATTTATTTATTATACACTTGTTCTGTCAAGTTGCACATTGATCAGCTGCACCCAAACCGTGATATTATCCTAACCTGCATCCAGTGTTTTATGCCTAACCCTAAACACGCCTTAACCACGGTGTTGTCACACCATAAAACTGAATTTTGAAAAAGCCTTGGTATAAAACATTGACATTCATAATATCTGAAAAAAAAAATAAAAAAATATATATATATATATATATATAGTCAACTCAGTTTCCCTCCGGAGAGCAGGGTGCAGAGAACAGCTGGGAGCTTCAGTGGCAACATAAAAGCATTTCCCTTAATACGGTGAAAAAATCCCGTTAGCGTGGCTCCTGTTATAGATTGGTATTACTTTAAGAATGTGAAGTATCCCTGAGCTGTACCGGCAGATTTATCCTGAGTTCTCCCAACCATCACCTGGAAGTCATAAGAAACAATAAGAGCAAGAGTGTTGAGTCAACAATCATTGCACTTTTTTTAATTTTTTTTCTTTTTTCCCATTTTTAAGATGAATTCGTAATGAGGAAACCTTGCGATAAATAACTAAAAAAAATAAATCCAGTAAAGTCGGAGGCAGGTAAACCCCAGCACCTCCAGCAGAAGCGAGGCCAGTGAGGAGTGTTTTCCCGGGCTAAACACCGCTCCACCATGCAGAGAGGTCAAAGTCAACCTGCACCAGGTCATTCATGCAACATCTGTTAAATCACACATACCTCGCAATAGAAGCGCAGCTTTTGCGATTTTTATTCTCCAGTGTGTGTGTGTGTGCATGTTTTTTTAAGCCTCATTCTTTTTTTTTTTTTCCAGGGAAGATTTACCGAGTCCTGCTGTCCCCCCCCCCCCCCCTCGACAATACTAGCGAGGTTCATCCTGAGATCTCTTAACAGCATCACTCTTTCTGCTGCTGTGCTGGAGGGGCTGGGTGTGAAGAGGCTTGCTCAAGGACACGTAGAAGGCTGCTGGGGGAGGGGGAAGTGGGGGAGGGGGTGCGGGTTCAAATCCAGACCGTGGCCCCTTCCCGGCGAATGCTGCTACCGTTTGCAGATAATAATCACTTACAAGTGATCTGTGTAATGTCATACATCCGGAGATGAGACACGGATCTCCGAGGAAATCAACAAGGCAGAACCGAAAATCAATCTATCACTAAAAATGTCATGCCTCCGGGCCACGATGGTGGGCTCATGTGCAGTATTTTATCTCTGAGATTATTGTAAATATTTTAACAAGGAGCTCCTGGACTGTGGAAGAGTACTGGAAAAAAAAAATCTTTTACAGTAACACGCAAACAGAAAAATAATGTAAGCTCCAACAAAGAAAATGTGATATTTTCAGCCCTGTATGCTGGATATGGACTTGAACCTCCTCCTTTCTAACGTTTCATGTTAATTATACTACAGACAATAGGGTTCAACAGGATGGAGAGGCGTTATAGCTTTGTTGAAGCAGTTTTGAATGAGAAACAAAATGAAAAGCAGCTGGCGACGGCGAGGCGGCTCAATATTCAATATTTTCTGCTGAGATATCAGGCAGCGAACTTATCTGGGAGTCGGGAACGTGAAGTAGGCCGGAGACACCGCACCGATAAAAGCCCAACGATAATGTACACACAGCAACGGTCACGGTTTTCTCGCGGTCTTTCACTCAACAGACGTTTGAGTTGTAGCCAGACTGACAAAGAGGAGAGTTAAGCATCTGCAGAGATAGGATCTGGAATCCAAAAAAAAAAAAAAAAAAAAAAAAAGAAATAAAAATCTATGACAGAGCGGGACTGGAGAGCAGCATCAGTGTGCATGAAAAACAAGTGTAGAGAAGAGGAAGTGGGAAACAAAAACTCCAAACATAAAAAAAAATATTACATCTATCTAAAGTAGTATTTATGACATGTGAAAGATAAACTCAAACTGACCATAGATTTACATAAGGCCCCTTTGATGGGACTGAACTGGTGAACCTAGACACATATTCATATAGAAATGTGGCAGCACCATGGAAATAAATAGTTTTCAGGGAGATAGAAGAGATTGGGAAACACTTTGAAAATATCAAACGGAGAAATAGAGCGGCCAATCTCCAGTACAGGACGTGTCTTTGATTGCCTGAACAGCACTTTGATGAAGTGAAGTCATCAAGACAAAAAGGCTCCAGACGTGTTAAGTACCAATCTACCTTACAAATGGATTTTCATTTTGCTTTTTTAATTTTCAAAATCATACTTTTTAAAAAAAAAATTGAAATGTTAAATAATATATCAAATAAAGCGTCTCGGCGCAGCCTTTCTAAACTGGTTCGTTAACCTGGCAGCTTCTGGATAAGATGAAACAAATGTAATAGGATGAATTAATCCATCCTCCTTGACATTTCAGCGTCACTTGAAAGAGATCCTCTATTACCGCTGTGTACCCATCATCAAACCCCCTCAGCGGTGTGCACTCCCAGGCTTTCACGATACGGGAGACTGGGTCATCTCCAATGTCGTCGAGAGCCCGATCTCAAGCTGTTGCCTTAATGCGGGAATTACTTCAGACGGCCATCGCCGCAGCATTTGAGAGCCCTCCTTCAAAGCAGCACGACTTTCATGCTCTTTCTAAGTTCAAAGTTAGGCAACGTTTAATTTATGTTCATTTAAAAAAAAATCACATCTACCTTTTGATGTGAGGGAAATATGATCTTCCAAATGTAGCACCCTTCTTAAAGTGTGTTTATCGGAGTTAAAATACTTACTTTATGTAAGCAAGGTGCCATTGATTCCAAAATATATTTCAATCTGGCAACGAGTGAAGATCTGTGCTTGACTGGCTCTAAAAACTCAAAAAAACAAGAAATCAAAGATAAATAAATATTCCGGTGTAGCAGCAAGGTTCACAGTGGATTTACAGTGTTGCAGATGTGGCAAAAGTACGATTGTGTGGATAAAGGCAGGAGATGCACAGCATGCGGATGTACAGTACGCGGCTAAGCTTTTATACATTTTCCTTTGCATATTGGCGGGGTTCAGGCAGACTGTCATTCTGTCACTTCAACAGTGTGTGTGTGTGTGTGTGTGTGTGTGTGTGTGTGTGTGTGTGTGAGCGAGAGAGAGTGCACAAGGAGATAAAGGCAGACAGAGAAGCACATATTTGCTGGAAGGTACAAAAGAAATCAAACTCTGAGGCGGTGAAGTAAAATTGCCTTTCGAGTCTTTTCATAAAAAAAAAAAGAAAAAAAAAAAGAAAAAGAAATTCCACGATCAATATAGGTCCCTTCATTTTTTAATTCTAATTGAACATGTGTTTTAATACAATAATGACATACAAATTAAATTAAGTGCTGATAGGAGCTGTGAGAATAAAAGAAGAATGAGGGGGAAAAAAGACAATTGTCAAATTTTCCCACTCTCTCCCCATTCTAGCAATTGGCGCTGAAACCTTTTTGAGGAGAATAACATAACTTCCCCGCCATCAGCTGTCAGCTTGAATGCGAGAGCCGAGGCGTGATTGCCAGCTGGAACCCCCCCTTCCCCCCCCTCCTCGCTCTGGAAAGGCAGACACCTTTTGTGGCTGAGAGCGGGTTGAAGGCGGCCGGCGGAGGGAGAGAAGTGAGGGGAGCAGCGGTGCAGGCGTGAAAGCCGGAGCTAAAGTGGCAAGACTCACATTTTTCTGTGACTCAGCGGCCTGCGCGGTTTATTGCTCACAACCTCCCCCCCCCTACACACACACACACACACACATAGGCAGGGAGCATGCGTGGGACAGGGCAGATTTGTTGTCTTGTGCAGTCATCCGCCTTCATCTGCACTTAAATTCTCATTAGGCGCTCATGTGACATAAGGCAACAACCTGTGACCAACCAGGCGTGGTATATAGCCAACGGTGGCGGGGGAGGAGGAGGGGGAGTGGTCGGCCGGTGGGGGGGGGGATGGAGGTCGAGCTGTTTGTGTGTCTTGTTGTCACTTGTCAGGTACCGCAGCCACTAGCCTTGAGATACTTGGCTGTTGTCTGCGAGTGCTTTATCATCTTGATAAATGCAGCCTTGGAGCAGTGCACTATCAGCATGCTCAGAGGCATGAGACACACTCTGACTAATGAAAAGAGAAGGTCAAGGAGAGGGGGGGGGCAAGGAGGAGGAGGAGGAGGAGGAGGAGGAGGAGGAGGAACGGCGAACAGAGATGTGGAGGTAAAAGTATTGGGCGACATGACAATGTGTTTTCCAGCTCTGTGCGAGCGCTGCCGAGCGTTCCCTGCCGTAGCGTGGCGCGCGCCCGACGCCGTGCGCGTTTGCTCAGCCGTGGCCCGCCGAGCTGTTTCTAAACCAGCGGCTCGGGGAAAAAAAAAAAAAACAGACAGGGAAAAAAAATACATGTTAACACACACGCGCACACACACACCTCTGAGAAAGCACACAGAATACTGATATCAGGCAGGAAGAGAGCTTCTCGCTGCACTAGTAATTTCTCACTTCGCCCCCTTTCAAAATATTCATTGTGCCATATCTGTGCCACTACAGTTATAATTACATTAGACAAGAGGGGTTACATTAATTTCCTTGTACCTGTATTGCCGGAGACACATTCCTTCCCATCTCGAATGCTGTTATGGAACGTGTTGAGAGTTTTTTAGTTATTTATTTATTTTTCTCTCCCGCGCACGGTTAATTTTGGAGTCATCAAAGTGACAGCGCCGAGCTCTGGGAATCCTTTTGGGCTCATTACCATAGTCTGCTGAATCTATTGGCAGGGCCCCCGCATGACTGGGCAGACGGCTGCTCCAGCCTAGCCGTCGAATAGAAGCAATGATCAGGGGGTTAACAGATGCTGCTCAGTCTTCAGGGTCACATCCACTCTACAGTTCTCCCCACTGTTGGGACTTGGACCGGAGAACAATAGCCTGCACCTGATTGGCTGTGCAAACGAAAGAAAACGCTGCTTTCTGCAGCTCTCTCGGCGCTCCCGTAGCCAACACTCACCAATCCATGAAGCAGATTTGAAAATTCCGAAGGTCAAAGATCAGGTAGAGCTTGACATACCACTGCTTTGCTTTTTTTTTTTTAACCCACTCCTACAGAATATGGATGCGTAGAGGGGGGGAAAAAAGAAGTGTTGAAAACCTGTCTGCCGCAGACTTGACTTGCTCAGAGGGAGCTCTTTTCCAATACATGGTAATGAGGAATGTGCAATTAACTACCTCCACTGGGAGGAAGCATACAACAAAAGGGGGATGGGGAGGGAGAGGAGAGCGTTCAATGCTGCAAACTACACTCAGCTATTTATGATACACAGGCAACACTTGAGGACAAACTAGTTAATTATAGGCGTGGGTCATCTGGGCAACAACAGGATAGAGAGCAGATACGCGTATGTATAAGAAAATCCATTTAAGATAACAGACAAATATAATATGGCACATAATCAGCTCATCAGTAAACATTATTTCTTGGTTAAATTTATTGATTTATCTGATAGAAGAGCTTTAATAATTTTGAAGAAATATATGGGGCATTATAATTATGGCAGGATTTATAACCTGACCACAGCAAAGTTGAAGCAGCATCTTAAAGGATGTGAGCATTGGGTTCTGGTAATTTTCCTCAGTCAGGATCCTAATAACATTTGGTAAATATGTAGAATAAATAAAACATGTTTTTAATCCTGAAATGTCATTTCCAGAGGTAAGAATCTGAACAAGGATTAGTCAACCTAAAGATCACAGATCGATCGCTTGCTTATATGCGTCAAACCCTCAGCCTGTTTTTATTAGATAAGGTTTTAGAAATTGTGATGAGAAAAAAATCAGTAAAAGCAAATACAATGTGTATTTACAGACGTCATTGTAGTCACTTCAAACAACAGCATGTGGGATATATGCATTTGTTAGGGATTCAAACACAGAAGACGTTTTATTTTTTTATCTTTCACATGATAAGCAAAGACAGGTTTCTCCTTACCACTCTATGAAACAAGGCCCTGTGTGTGTGTGTCTGTGTGTGTGTGTGTGTGTGTGTGTGTGTTTGTGTGTGTGAAAAATAAAACAGATGATCTCTCTCTCTCTCTCTCTATATATATATATATATATATAGAGAGAGAGAGAACTATCTATCTACTGTGTAATCTCTTTGTATTCTGTAGAAAAAAATCTTTTTAAACTACACATTACTGCAATCATAAAAGAAAATCATGTTTCTCTAAAGGAAATCAGTACTATTGACAGTCATGTCTCTGCTAATCTTGTGCCGACAACATATGTAAAAGCTGTTCTATTCTCTATGACATCCCTTAGTGTTTAGTAAAAGTAATTAAGAGTGCCACTTGTTGGCAGCAATGTTCCTATTATTATTATTATCATTATTTTTGAAAATCTCTTAAAAATGAGAGTTCAAAAAAGCACCTAAAACGTATTCCACATATTCAAATATCAGTCCTTAACAACAAGCAGAAATACAGATGCTGTCTCCAACTGTAAGGCAACGCAAGTCAGTGCTTTACGTGAAACACGAAAGGCATCAACATTCAATTTAAACTGTTGATTAAAGGGGAAAAATCTAAAATTTTAGAGTATAGAACAAAGGTAAAACAAGATACACTTAAAATTGTAAAGAAATGATTATAAAGGGAAAACAGTGAAAAATAATGAAGAAAT
Organism: Eupleurogrammus muticus; assembly: GCA_036785175.1. Taxonomy (NCBI): domain Eukaryota; kingdom Metazoa; phylum Chordata; class Actinopteri; order Scombriformes; family Trichiuridae; genus Eupleurogrammus; species Eupleurogrammus muticus. The sequence goes on along the minus strand of JAYKQN010000007.1, from coordinate 17,923,505 downwards.
GGAGTCTTGAGTGCTGACTTAAAAACAGTGAGAGTTGCAGCAGACCTGCAGTTCTCTGGGAGTCTGTTCCTGTATTGATCCGTTATATATAATATTTTCTAGCACAGATATTAGTCACTAGTTTTAAAACCAAGAGTTTCTCGCAGCCTCGCCTGAAACAGCAGATGATGATAGACAAATAGCAGTAAATAACGGGGGAACGGAGAACAGGTTTCGGAAAAGTGCTCTAATTGCGATTGTCGGCTGAAAGGGGTCAGGCTTCTGTGCCGTGAGTGCGCCGCGCCATTATTAGCCCTGCACACATCAGCCAGTCCTGTGACTGTGATATTGTTGCTGTCTGCGACTGTAATACGGGCTGTAATTTGTAGGTTGTAATCCCGCGTGGGCAGCCATTCATTGACGGCGTTTGGCACGGAGAACGCTCGGGATGAGCCACTTAGTCAATCTAAACATCACAGACACTGCTCTGAGTCAGCGGCGGCGGTAGCCGCGGAATAATCAGTCAGTCCTCAGCTATCTAATGAACAGTCATCATAAGATGTTTTTACATAATCCTGCCATCTAAGATTACCTTAATGCTTGTAAAGGCTCGCCGCCGATGTGTGCCTCATTACCTTGGGACATTGGTCATTTCATTTCAAGGGTCTGATTTTCATTAACTGCTCAGCCCTCCTACCCATTAGCAGAATGAAAGCTCAGCTGTGACCATCTGGCTGCCAACTAGACCTCGGGGCTGCTTTATGGCTCCAGCGAGCTTCACTAAAGCAAAAGTTGCTCTATTAGAGCCTCTTTTTTTTTTTTTTCTTCTGAGTCAGGCCGGAGGGAGTAGGGGAGCGACGTGAGGAGTGTCCTGTTCTTATGGATGTGAGAGAGAGATACGTTCAGAAGACAAAGGGAGAACGAAGTGAGACAATGTCAAACGCAAACCGAGAGGCAGAGTCAACATAAAAAAAAAAAAAAAAAAAAAAGAGACAAGCAGAATAAAGCAGAAGCGGTGAGTTCAAAATGAGTCTGAGAGATGACAGTGATATGCAGTACACGATACGTCTGTTAATCCAACACAGTTGAGTCTTACAGGCCAGAGGTGTGACAGGATTTGAAAGATTCATCCTGTCGACTGATGATAACACATCACACTTGTCTTTTTTTGTGGGGTGCATGTAGCTACTCAAAGAGCAGGTGTACATTTTACAGCTACACATTTTTTTATTTTAAGAGTGATCTGGTTTTAAAATAGCACCTGCATACTTTTTTTTTTCTTACCATCTCCAATAAAGTTAGACTCTGGTTCTCTTCCAATTTTGTCCCTGTCGCCTTTCATGGCATCTAATTGTTTTTTTGATGCTGTTTTGCTCTGTCTTGCACAACAGACCTCCTGTGAATGCATGTCAACCCGCGCTATCGTCTACCGTTCGGGTGACAATAGAGTTCAATGCGTCAGCACAAAAAAAAAAGAAAAATACTAAAAAATTGCCCCAAAAAACATCCTGCCTGAAAGCTAATATGCTTTCTCGCCTTGTCTCTCCCAGTGGAGTAGACTCTGCAAAATTCATTTCTGAATTTGATCCATTGCTGTTCATGCGTCACATTTGGAGCAGTCACATTCTTGATGAACATGGTGAAGGTAGAGCTTCACATCAAATTATTTTACCGGCCATATTAAGCTGCTTTTGATACAACCCTGATAAGCACAGGCCTTTGACAGCCGTCAATACTATCAAATAATTGTGTGTATATATATCTCAACCAACTTATCTCCAGTAATCGGTCAGTAATGATTAATTGCGTCTGCCATTCTAAGACTGATGAGTGATGACTTTTGTTTAGAAAGTAAACCACAGTGTGTAGAAACCATTACGCTGACTGCAAGAGTCTGCTGGTTCTGCATTGATGATTTCTCTGATTAACTGCTGTTACAAGAACAGTGATGTAATACCCTGCTGATCTTTCCTGGAGCAAAGGCATTTTCTCTGGTGTGAAGGCCACAGTGGGGTCAGAGGTCAAACGACAGCAGTCCGTATTGCTTGCAGTCACTTCAGGGTCTGATTGAGCCCAGGTTGTCCTGAATTCATTTCAATCTGTGCTGCTTGTCATTGCTTTAGCTCTGGCTGATACACTGGCCAAACCCTGTGCACCGTTAAAAGCAACCGCTTTAAGAGCCCCACTTTATCCATCAATGTGGAATTTGCCTGCAAGCACTGGGCAGACATAAATTACTGGTTAATAGATACGACCCTGAGACACACAGTACTGACCCTACCAAAAAAAAGGAAAAAAAAAGACTAAGGACACACACACACACACACACACACACACACTACACGCTTTATCTTTTTTGTGGTGAAGGGAATCTGTTTTCCAATTCCTGTACATTTTTGTCATCTCGTTAATGTCACCAGGATCTTTCTCAAACATACTACTAACAAAATGAGGTGCTTGAATAGAGCCCAGGATTGCAGTAGGTGGCCATGAGCACATCCTATTCTTTTGTAGTCTTTTTCTTTTTAAGGAAACACACATACTTGTGTGAATGGACAACATTTGAAATCACCTTCTGGTAAAGTACGGCTGCATTGGGTTGGTGCAGCGATCTTTGAGTACTCGTCTATCTTTAGAGTCCCTCCTTCTCTGCAAGATTATCCAAGAAGGCTCTTTGCACAGTTCACAAGCTCATGGGTCACTAGTGAAAGTATTCCAGTGTTGATGTCATTGAGGATCCAAAAGCACATAATGAAAAAGAGATGGATTTTTTTTCACACTATTGAATCTCAGATGAATGTCATAACAAGAGAGAACATAATAATAGCCAATAATGTAATAAATCTGCCCTCTTTAAAATGTAATAGGCCAATAATGCAATAAAAGTCCTGAGCTGATAAGGTCATAACTTTTTGCCAATAATGTAATAACTTATTATGTATTGGCTCAATTATTACATTTGCAAAAAATAAAATTCTTCACCAGCCAATTACATTATTGTCTTAGCAGTTTTATTATGTCATTGGACAGTTATTACGTTCTTGGCCTATTCAATTTTTTTGTTTTTTGGCAGACAGAGGAGGAATGACATGCAGGAGAGGGCTGTCCGTTGCAGGACTGGCCTGCAGTGAGGACTATAGCCTCGATATATGGGGCGGACGCTCTGCCTCTATTAAAGAGCGAATTTATTAGGTTACCAGCCATTAATATGTTATCTGCTGCTACACACCTACATAATATTCACCTAATTCTAGTAACTGACTAGATGGGAGGGCATTCTTAAAATACTAGGGATAGAACAAGTTATCCTGAGAAGAATTGTATAGTCTGTGATAATCTGTAATAGCTCATTGTCCTTTGTTTATAGGTAAATACTTGATGTTTTGAGAGCCAAACTCCATCTTGAATTTGAGTGATGGACATCTGTTGTTTAGCCACATGGTGAAATCACAGCTGATCATCTTCTGTCATCATTTAACTATTTTTACCTCCAGTAAATGATGTGTTTTCAAAATGGTTTTTGTTTTGATGCAAAGGGTATTTCATAAAAAAAGAGAAAATTGTTTGGTGTCAAATAGTCAAATACTTTGGTTCTTCAACTCTACAACCACACTAATAAAATACCTGCAGTGTTGCCAAGATAGAAATCATCACTACACTGATGTATTTTTCTTTCTTTTTTCTTTGTCAAAACAAGGATTATTCACAGCATCTGAGGAATATCTCACTTCAGGTCTCCTCATGTACAGCAGCGACTGAGTTTTCCTGGTAAGACAAGAATGAAAAACCAGATGCAGCTGCAGTCGTGACTCCTGTGGGCAGAAAATTTGGTCAGAATGCTAAAATGTGAATCAGAAATTAAAACCCATGGTGATAAGGATAAGAGCTAACACCACACAGTTTGCTGGTCCGTATTCATAGTTGATTTGTATGTTGCAAAGCACAGATGAAAGATGCTTTAAAAAAGTGTATTTAATAATTAGTATTATAAATGAGCATAAACATCAACACTAGGTTAGTGTATCTCATATAAAAAAAGATTTAAAGAATAAAATTGTCACCCTATTAAAATAATGGTTAATCTTTTCTAGTTTTTGGGAAAATATAACACTTTATTATGTATCTTTCTTTCTTTCTTTCTTTCTGGCTACATATACATACATTGAATTTATTGACACAAATTATTATTAAGGCATAAAATGTGCAATTTAGACTAAATCACTATAGCCTCCTTTATCACTCATCAGTCCATCAATCTTGACGCAGCTGCCATTATGGAAGCTTGTTAAATTGCCTTTTGTGTTGCATAGAGATCTTTATTATATCGTAGCCAAACAGCAAAGGACCACTCTGGCTGCTTAAGAACAAAGCTCCATGTGGCTCTATCCTTACACCACTGAAGCTAGCTGATTCAGGCGAAAAAAAAATCTTTGACTTAAACAAAATTAAAATAGTCTAAGTAAAACGACCATCATCCTATAGGGCATAAAGAGTCTGATCCTTTCGAGTCAGGATTAAGGGGACTTTACCCGACTTGGCAGCATCATCAAGAGATGATTTAGGCCTTGACTTTGGCCTTTTTTAATTCTGGTGAGGACATTTGAATCTGATGAGGACAGTGACTGTGGATGTGGCTGTGAAACAGGAATCCTCCCTCCAGTAATCCAGTGAATCCTGGAGCAGCTCCATGATGCCTGTGTGCGTGTGTGTGTGTGTGTGTGTGTTTTTCCCAACTCCTCCAACTAAAAGTTGCGCGGCTGTTCCCCGCTCCGACGCTAGGAGCTGTCCGCGGTGCTGAAGCGCCGCTGCCTTCTCTCGCTTTTTTTTTTTTTTTAATTTTTTCTCTCTCACCTCCCGTCCATGTGCAGACAGCTTCACGCCGACAGGAATCCGCTTACTGAGCGTCCAAATTAAAAAAAAAAAAAAAAAAAGGGGGTGGGGGGGGGGAAAACCTCCGCGTTTCGCTTGATTATTCTTCTCGACCGTCTTCGCGCTGAGAAATTCACAGGAAGTGGATCCGCCGCTCGGCTCCGTCTGCGTCTCCCACCGCGTTCAAATCTCGCTTTTTGTTGTTTTTATTTTTTATATCCAATACAAATTTTTTACGCCTTGGAAGTATTCTATTTTTTTTTCTTTCGTCTCTCTCTCTCTCTCTCTCCAAACACAAGGACGTATTGTGAGCGCCCACTTTCCCCGCCATGTGTGCGAGACAGGACCGTGGATTGAAGCCGCTCGTCGCGGTCCTGCTCCTCGCCGCTACCGCCGCCGCTACCGCCGCCGCCGCCACTGCCGCTACCGCCGCCGCGCCCGCGGCCGCCGCACGCGGACAAGGTAAGACCCCCGCGCGTCCGTCGGTCCGGTTCGGAGGAGACGGGGTGGACGCCGAAGGTTCACGACTCCCGCATCTACAAGTGCGTCCGCGGCGGGGTTCACCTCCGCCGTCCCCGCCGCTCACGCGAGGGTTTCTCCCACACAAGTTCTCTACGACGTCTGTGCTGTGAGGAGAGGAGGAAGAACTAAAGTTGTAGGCTGCAAAGTTACTGATCATTCAAAAACTGCTACGGATGTGACTGAAAAAACAATAGAATAATGTTTAAAAAAAATTACAACAAATGCATTGATTTTTTAAATACATTTATTTGTATAGTAGCCTTTTTCATACAAAAAACGGGGCTTAATATAAACATCAAATCATGTCCAGGGAATCCAAACCCCTAAATGCACATTAGACAGTTAGAAAAAAGCTCATTTACAACGGGAAAGGAAAAAAAAGATAGAATGCATCATAAGGATCAAACAGTTTTTCAGAAGTGCAATATGAGAGGCACGCAGCAAATAAACGGAAATCAGTTTCCAAGTGGTTCCATGTGGCTAATTAGAAGGTATAGATCCTCACATTTTGCCAGGGGGTGAAAAAAAAAAAAAAAGAAATGTGTTAAGCAGTCAGTTATATAAAGGTTTACTGTCGATCACAACTTACAGAGCCTCTTTAGCTCTTTAGATTGCTTTACCTACACAAGCACGCACACACACACACACACACACACACACACACATAACTCAATATGCCATCTCGCAAATTAAACATGATTCTAATTTATATTCAATTCAATGAGCAACTTGACTGTGATAAATTCCACAGCAAGATGTTAAGATGTTTACTTGTTGTTGGAAACCCGGTAGTAAACAGTCAGGAAGTGACTGGATTGGGCAGCGAGGTCTGTGTGACAGACGGTGCTCAGTAATAAGACTCTAATCCTCAGGAATTGCTGAAGATTATTGACCAAGCTGTTTGACACAGTTGAGTGCTTGTGGGAAGCTGCGATGGATTCATGCACAGTGGCCTTGTCCCAATTATTTCTCTATTGTGCTCTCTGCCCTCTCTTCATCATCCGAACCAGTGTTCTGTTGGACCTTCTCTCTCTTTGTCTCTTTCCCTCAACCTGTCAACATATACCACCCATTTTTCCTATTTCTTGCAGGCAACTTTTTTTATCAAGCAGATAGAAATGAGCCACCCCCCCCCAGCATGCAAAAGCAATCTATCCGGCGTGTAGGCTATGAGTAATGCCGAAGGTAAACAATAATGTCATGCAAGGTGCAGCCACCGTACAGTCTTAGCTTGATAAACAAGGCTTGATACATTCATTAATATTGGACTCGTTCGAGCAGGATGGAATGTGCGATGTAAATATGGGGTTCTGCAGCGACACAAAGGGGAGCAAAAGGCATCATCAGTCTGCACAAGTGACAGCGTTACGGATGCCCTTCTACATCCTCGTCTGCCTTTTTTTTTATGAAAGCTGTCAGTTCACGTTGAAAATGAACTCGTTTATGAGGAACAAGTGATTACCGGACAATTTACTGTAATAACTGTGAAAATGAATTCTTATTACCCGGGCCGCTTCGTTTGCTGCATCTCAGCCCGTCTAAAAGCGAAGGTGCAATCCTGGAGCGGAGCAATATTTGATACTATCAACAAAACAGCAACTGATTGAATATCCAGTGGAGGAAATGTGCAGCAGCCGCTCTTCTGCAGAGTTTCAGGACCTTACATTAGCAGAGTGCACATCCTGTAATTTATGGTGCTGCTTTATATTGTTTGAATCTTTAATTAACTTGTTTTGAGGAGACACGCTCACCCCGCACGGTTCACCATGGACGACATGAGCATTTTTGAGTGTTTTCTGCCATGTTGCACACGGCCTAAGAAAACACTCGCACTGTTCGCTCACCGCTCAAAACTCTAGGGAGAGGGAAAAAATGCACAGTGCACTATTTTTAGAGCAAAATAAAATTTAACAGCTTCCATTAGTGAGTTCTCTGCTGTTGCTTAGCCAGCAAATGTTCACAGTGTAGGAAAAAAAGTCTCAAGGTGGGCCAATCGTTCGGTTTTTATTTCTCAAAGGTTCTGGAGTTACGTCTTCATTGGGGAGTTTTGAACGTTTGGGCAGATTAGGAGGAATGAGTGAAGGTTTTTTTTTGGTTCAGAAGACGTCTTCATCTCTCATTTGCTGCACTGCCTGTTGCTGAGGCTCATCAGTGTTTTACCTACTAAAAACACCCACCCACCCTTTTTTTTTTTTTTGCTAATTCCAAGAATTATGTCATTATTTTCCTGTGTATCCATGTGTATTGTGCAAGGAAAACAGTCCTTTTCTATTAATCTTTTCAGTAATAAAGGTAGCTCAATCGAAATGTAATCACTGGGTGATGACTGTTCCATCACTGTACGTGCTTTTTTCTATCTGCATCACATTGGTTTTGAAGATCAGCACTTCCCTCTTAAAATATAATAGTGATGATCATTTTATTGGGTTTTTATTCATTTCTTTTAATTTTGCTTTCCCCAAGGGTGATAGGTGTACAACAAGTAACCTCTGTCAATAACATAACCTTCTCTAAATTGCAGGATATTTCCTAACAGTATATCGAAAAAACAAAAAAGGGATGAAAATAATAATACAATAATTCGACCTATGCGAAATACCTTTGTCCATGACCCGATCTGTTGCATTCATCCTAGAAATAATCTAATAGTTGATTGTGTATATTGGTAAGTGCAGTGTAATTGTCATAAAGGCTCAGGCATTGTAAAAGATTAGTTTTTTCATGATTGTCAGGCCATTCAAGATAAATATAGATAATCAATAGTTGAAATATTCTTTCCCAATTAGTGGTTAAATAGGACATGATGGCAACTAACTTTTTATCTTCTCTAAGGTAAGATTTAACATATGTGGACTTGCAGATACATTTCTATTTGTGTCTACGACTATATGTTAGCTTCAGTTAATAATCAATATATATAAATAAATAAAAGAAAATATTAGTGAAATAAGGATAAATGAAATGTGTAGAAATAATTAACCTGTGATTGAAGGTAAGTTAAAATGAAATCAAATGTCACGTTTTTGATAAATGATGTATTTTTTTTTACCTTTGTGTTAATAAAAGAAAACCAGTTGAGGAAGAGAAGAAGAGAGTAAAAGTATTTTTAAGGATTATTGAAGTTGATCAAAACCTGTCTTTAGTCTTTATGCGCATCCTTTATCAACAGATACTATGGAGAGGCCCTGCCGTGAACCTGTCCTCTGCTTTTCATTAGACGCTTCCATTTAGTTTGTCCTCCAGCCTCTGCGGATATACTGACTCAGTACTTCTGAGTGGAATTTGTATGGTTCCCTTGCGTTTACATTTCAACACTTATCCGCTAAGGCAAAGAATTCAAGAATTTTGCGAGGACATAGGAAGCATATATTACAATGTTGTTAGGGCAACAGAATGTTCCCTTTCTGAGAATTAAAAGTGAGGTTAAGCACACCCAGACCAAGGCCATAGACAGGACAAATATAGAGGTTCATATATATATATATATATGCCTTTCTCACATTATTTACTACTAATATCTAAACATCCAAATCATACCCATTATGGAGGAAAAATTCAGTGCAACTAAACATGAACCTAAACTATTCATATACATTCATGTCACATTTTATCCTAGGCTACATTTACAGCAGGTCACAGGTTAGCATCTCTATTGGCATCTGTTGGTACATCTATAGGCTACTGCAATATTTTCTAGAATATCATAATTTTCTCCTTTCCTCTTCTGCTGTAAGAAATGTTAACTTTGATTGATGATGCAGCCTCTTACGTTGCATCCTCTGATTCATTCAAATGCTAAAAATAGACCTGCGGTCAACGTCGCTACAGCGTTTACTTTGGCTTTTTAATGAGTCAAATATATGAGCATCTCTGTCACATCAGAGCAGTTTGACGTCATCATAATTAGCTGGTCTTTATGTAATTGGCCTCAGGGGGAAAATTAAAATGGAACGAAACTTGAGGGGAAAAAAAATATATCAAGGTCATGACCTTGGTGTCCCCAATGACGGCTATGGCCCTGTCCAAGATTGCTTGGTTTCCTTTGTCCTTGCTGTTACTCAGTGTCGCTGAGGCACCTCAGCCGCTCTCCAGCCTCAAGGATTCTGTTGGAGTGCTGTTGTCCCCTGGCTCACCAGCCCCCTTCCAACCCTGCAGTTTGCACCAACCGGGACAAATGTTGGTGTTGGGCGAGTCCATCATAACATCTGTCAAACCTGGCATCACATATTATCTTGGTGGTTGGAAAGGTTGAGGATTTATTTTACTTAGTCCAATGCTCATCCACCTTCACCTCCCACTCCACACTGTAATATTACACGCTGAATGTAATGATGTTGTGTCTAGACTCACAAAACAACCAAGCTGGACCAGGACAGGGAATCATTATACAACTGAGCGTCTACCCCCGTCTCTCCTTTATTGAAGGGCTGTAGTCTGCTTAACTTTTACCAGTGGCTGCAAAATATCTGTTCGAGAACAGCATATACGTAGCTCTATCATCAATTTTGATCCTTCCTGGACTGAGCAGGACTTTTACCCGAATGATGTGCTCAACATAAGTCAAAAAAGAACTAAGAAACTAGTTTCTAATGTCATTCATTCCATAGCTTTTCAATTCTCCCAGACCCACACCTCCGCAGGACCCTTTCATGGCCTTTTCCATTTAAAGGTACAATCTAAATGGATTGGCCACCTGATCCAAACAAATAGGGGGCAGTGTATATGTGTGTGTGTGTATGTGCGAGTGTGTGCAGGTGTCTGTGCATGTGTGTCATTATCTATTTTCAGGCAGAATTTTGTGTGTGTGGATCACTCACTAAAACTTCACTCAGTCCAGCTCCTGAAGTGAAGAAGGTGAGATTTTTATGGAAAGTTACATGAATAAATTCCATCTGTTGGTAAAAGGCTAGTATTTCCCAGTGTTTTATTGGTCCTGTATATGGTCATTCCTCCAGAAAGCAGCAGGTGCATCCAGAAACTTCTAGATCAGAAGTAACCACATCTCAGTAGCTTTAAGTGAAAGCTTCCCTACCAACTATAGCAACTCTGAAGCTGATTTCAGCTACAGCTCAGCACCCTGTACTGATTATGGTGAAATCTAACATTTTGCACCTTTAAGCCATAGGTAAATTAGCAAAGAGATCCACACAGATCAGTTCAGAAGATCAGCTGTTTCCTCAGTGAGCTGCTCATATGCATCAGTACATCTTTCCAAATAAGCATTATTGTGAAAGACTGACTCAGAAATCTAAATGGTTTCCTTATCACCTTAAAAAATGATTTTAAAACAAAATTAATAAAACTCATGGGTGTGACTGGTGTGTGTGTGTGTGTGTGTGACTTCTTTGGGCAAAAGTTCATGGGCAATTTCATTCCTCAGCCTAGAATGGGTTAATTGTTGAACATTGGTCCAATAATGGTAATAAGATTAAAGAATGTGGTTATAATGGAAATCAATGAGGCACTTCAAATCAAATCGATTTAGGTACTAATCTTTAACGTATCTAAGGCTCTATTCACCACCCAAGTCCCATCCTCTAACCACTTATTAAATGGAAAAATTACATGGAAAAATTTGAGCAGGTAAGAAGTTGTTTAAGAGATTTATATATATATATATATATATATATATATATATATATATATAAAGAAGAATAGATATTGATATATGATGATTTTATAGCAGTTTGTTTGTGTATGGGCATTTTTGCCATGGAGGTGTCGAAAGGCTGCAAAATTTAAGGCAGGAGGGTTGAAATTCTGCATTATTAAAGTACATAGAGACATATTGACAGCAGCTTGGGCTCCACCATGATTACTCTCGCTAGCTCGGGGCAGCGCTACCTCTTCATCTCACGTCGGTGTGAGGGTAGAACGGACACTACAGGGACTCACCATCACCCCCCCAGGCACAAATTAATATTACGAGACAGGAAGTGCTGCGGGTAGCTGGACAGCACGCCGACTCCCATCTCGACATAATGTTAAAGATGTTTCTTCACATTCAGTTGATAGTTTTATTTGATTTAGTTGACAGAATTTCTGGTCAAATCCTACACATTTCTCCTCAGAAAAGCCCATCTTTCCGTAGTGAGCGTGGTGCGGGTCTCATTCGTGGTCACATTCCTGCTGTGACCAGCAGCAGAAGGAGCAGGTTTCCTGTCTCCGTATGGCCACGCCACCTAATCTCATTCACTGGCTTCCGTCTCATCCACCGCCCCACGCCAAAACGCCAAATGCAGTCGATGTAGATCTCCGTTAAAACCTCTTTTGAACAGTGCAATTTCATTTTTAGAATCTGGACTTTTTTAACGATAATTAAATCATGCTCTCAACCTTTTTTTTGAACAACCTACATTTTTGGTAAAGAGAAAGGTATTGGCATGAGCATTTGAATCTTTGTGGTATTGACCGTTTTCCTCCTCTGAGGCACATTTGTATTTAAAGGGAATAGTCAGTGTCTTCGCCTTTCAGTCCACAGAACCAAAATTAATGTTTATTTAGCTTCATAAACAAATTCTCAGAGGTCCTATCAGTAATGCTACACAGATAAAACAGGTTTTTAAACCTAGATGGTTTTTATATTCATGTCTGCTGCACCTCTAGCAGTCTGAATTTTTCTCCCTGAATGATTCTCTTAGTTTATTTCTTACATTGACTGGAACCACTCAATGTCAGGGCCATACTCCTGATCTTGTTTTATCTTATAGTCGTAGACTACGTTATTTGACATGACATGTCCTGAACCTTGTATTTCTGATCATATTATATCTGTCTTGAGTTGGTTTTGCCTCCTTGCTCTCATACATAGTGACAGTTTACAGTTTTTAATTCTACCTCGGTCGATATTTTTTTTTTCTAAATCCTGTAACTCCCCCCATGAGACTGAGGCTTTCATAGCATCTACTTAATCCCAGTATAATCTGTAATGGTGGTGAAATTCTATCCATTCTTGGTGAAACTGCACCATTTCAAAGGAGGAACACTGGATCAATGAAAACCCAAAGCCGTAAGGCTGAAGGGACGTCACCATAACTCTTTGGTCACCATTAGTACCTCGGAGCTCTGATGAAGCACTTTATTGCAGAGGTTAACTTTTCTTATCTAATTGAATTAAAGTTTTCTAATAATACAAAATATGCCATTGATGTTCCCACTGTCCTGTCTGTAGATACTATTCCTGAAAACCACTATGAGGTAAACTATTCTACTTAAAAAAATCTTGCTTGTTTGTCATTTAGTATTACTTCACCCCATCAACCCCATCAGTCTATTTACCCAGCAGGCCCTTATACTCATTTTGATCCCTTCAACCTTATCTTTCAACCTACACATTGCCAGCAAAATCCCTTATTCTTCCCTCTTTGGTTTTTTAGAGGAACATTTCACTGCAATTTGCCTTTTTACACTGGATATTTTATATACATAGCTGTCTCCTGGTTTTGTGCCCTGCTATTTGAAACCTGGACTCAATTCAAATGATTTAACTTTTTTCGTTTTTTTTTTTTATCCAAAGCCCTGGAGAAGATTGCAGGAAATCAACTGTTAGCCCTTATGAATGCTAAGTCTTTCCAATCAGCTTTTGGAGCTTACCACAGTACAGAAAGTGCCCTTCTTAAGGTCATGAATATCTCGCTTTTAGCTGCTGACTCTCTCCTTGATCTCAGTGCAGCGATTGACCCAGTTGATCGCGTCGTCCTCCTGTTCCGTCCAGAGCAACGGGTGGGCAGCACAGCCCTTGAAGGGTTTTAGTCCAACCTCACATACAGGACTTTCTCTGTTGATATATTTCTGAGTTCAGGTCTTCCACGTCAAGGCCGCGTTGTGGGGTTCCTCAGGGTTCAGGTGCTTGGCCTGATTCTGTTACCATTTACATGTTGCTTCTGGGACACAGGATCTCACAAGATCACATGACATCACTTTCCACGTTTACTTCAGCTGTGACCCCAATAATTTCATTGAAGATTTTTTTTTTCCCCTTATGAGCTATCTTGAGAACATTCCTAAATGGAAGGCTTAAAATTCCTCCTCCTCTTCTCTACTCTCACTGATTCAACACTCACATTACACACATACGAGGTTCGATGCTCAACAATAACTTTAGTCATACAGTTGTACTTTTTACAACTAAGGAACATTAAATAAAGACATTCCTGTCTGCCAGAAATCTTGAAACAGGCATTCATGCTTTTATATAAAATAAAGCAGGATAAATTATTCCAAGTCTCTTTCTCTGTCTGCAGCAAAAAGTCTATCTCCATTCTATAATTAATCCACAATGCAGCTGGCAGGATTTTAACAGGTACAGTGAGAGCACATTATGCCTATCCTTTCATCTTTGCTCTGGCTGACTGTTCATTTTAAAGTGGATTTTTAAATTTTACTTATCACTATTAAGCTCCGAATGGTTTGGCCTCAAGCTAAATTTCTGACCTTTTAACTCCCCATTGCTGTTACAGGCCCTGATTTTAATATTATGAGCTGCCCATGCAACTAGCGCAGCAAAGGCGTTTTTGAGGATGTGATAACCAAATTGCAACAAGTCATACTTCTTGTACTTGGAACATTAACATAGAGGCAGCGGCTTGAACTTGACATGCTAATTTAAGGAAACCCGTGTATTAGAAACATCCCTGACAACTTCAAAAACTCAGTGTACTGAATCTCTGTTTACTTTGAACACTTTATTCCTCATACAGCAGCTCAACAATACTAACATGTGTTTAATAAAACACTGTTCAATAATAAAAAAATCCTGACAGATATTTAAGAGCTAATCATGCATCCATTCAGTGTGGAGAGTTTTTTTGTTGGCCCTGGTGCAGCACTTGAAGTTTTATACAATTTAATGGCATTCAGCTGAGCCTATTATCTTTATGCTTACACATTATCCCTGCCTGTTAACAATGATCTTCAGTGAGCTGGGAGTTGCAGGAAGAGATGTTTTATGTATCATAAAGCTCATTAAATGAGTTATGATGTCCTCCTGGTTGACAGAGCTCTCCTTGATGAACCACGTATGTGGTGAGAGTGTGATTCAGGTGTTCATAATGAATCTATGCGCATATCGTTGTTTAAGGGCAGATTGTCTGTTATAGCTCAGTAGTAATAGATAAAGTGTCAATAGATTGATTTATTACTTTCATATATTCCAGTGTAGACGGTATCAAACAATGATTAAGCAATCGGTTCATAGGGAGTTAGTTAAAATACACAAAAACTCATGTTGTATCGAGGTTAATTTTGGAATAGGCACATATTAAAACTGCACCACTGATATTGATATACTGAATTCAATAGAGAATTTTGCATACATCTCTTGCCGTGCTGGAAATGCAGTCTGTGTTGTTTAAGCCTTGTCGAGGATCAACATTACATTTGTGTGCCTTCTCCAAGGCAAATGCACATACATGATAGCATTATTGTATAATATTTAAAACAAATTGTCAGTAATATGTACCAGTCAGTATGTACCACACCCACATATACCTTCACCGTTTGTGTGCACATTCCCCGTCATTTTAAGGGATTCTTCACCCCTATGTCATTCCTCACTGTCCCCAGAGTTAAATAAGTGAGCAAAAAACATTTTTTTTCACTAAATGGGCTACACTGCCACTACCTTAGCATTGCATAGGCCCTGTAATCTAGAGTTTTCAGCTTGCAAAGTCATTGCAACTCAACATTAAAATGCTAAGCTAACTCAAATCATGCAAATATACAATACAGACAATTTATTAGTGAATCTTTTCCAAATGTAAGTCACAAAGAACATAGATTTATCTCATGTCCAGGGATAAGTGATACAAGATGAAGCCTTTTTCAAGTGTGGTGGCTGTTGCTTTGGAGGTTGCCTTACAAATGCGATGTACACCGGATATAGAAAGCGGCATTGTTCCTACGACCTGAACAGACCAGGCCGCATTTCTAGCGTGGCAGGAGATATGTGCAAAGAGCCCTGTGGAAATCTCCCTGTTAGTCCCTCTATAATGACAAAATAAAAGACAAGTTTCCCTTTTTCCAGCATGGGGACGGGGGAATTGTTCATGTTCAAGCGTTCATTAAATCTGCCAAAATTAAATAAGAAGCGTGATTCCGCTTTAGGTGGATTGTTTCTTTGAAGGGCTGTGCGGGGAGAAATCTGAGCATCCTATAATTCCAGGGGAGGTAACAGAAATCATTCAACACCTGTTTGTTGGATTGCCAGTGATTAACATCATCAAGGGCTATTCAGCATCTGTGTGCTGTCATAATTAGTTTAACTTTCCCAAGGCCTGTCAATAGTAAATGAGAGTCATTATGCCAGAATGCCCCTCTTCAAGGCTTGGCGCCTGCCTGCCTGCCTCAGCCCCTCTCTGTGCCTGTCTCGGTCTCTTTCACTGCCTCCTAGGTGGAGCTCACAGCTTGGCTGAATGTGACTCATTTTCAACTCTTCATGTGCAAATGCCTCCCTCGCTCCCTGAGCATGTTCTGTGAATCCTAATTTGGGTCCCTGCCTCATATATGTCTTCCTCAAAAATTGCAGAGCTTTATTTGTCAAAGGGGAAAAGAATATTTTTGGATGTGGTGACCATTGTGCTCGAAATGGCTCTCCAGCAGTTTATTTTAACCTATAAAATAAGCAATCAGGTCATACTTCTAATCTCCAAGAAAAATACAGTGCAATCTTAATAATTTATGTGAGGATATAATGACCTGATCAGACACATTTATAATCATCTTACAACATGCATTTTTAACCTTTAAATAAAACAAAACACTGATATCATTTTAAATAAAACAGTGTAGAGAGACGAAATTCTCCTAGAAGCATTTTTTGGGTCAAGAACCCATATTTAAATTGATTCTGCAACAGCTGGTATTTTTCTCCAACAGGAGCATCTCTTCAGAGATTTAAAGTAACGGTTAAAAACAATAAAATTGTCGACATTGGACGCTCGGCATAAGGTGAAATAGTAGCACAGGGATGCTCTAATTATGACATCTTGCTCCCAAAGCGGAGGATTTGGGCAGGACTTCCTGCAGGAAAGGCAGTGAACTCAAAATTAGGAGGGCACGTGCATTTAATATATTCCAAGTAAAGAGTGTCCTGAAAAACCCCAAATGAAGCCATGCCTACCACTTGTCAAAGGCAGTATATCCCCGCCTCACTTTCTAGCCGCTTTGCATTGCGCCTTATTGATCCCACCAGTGGGCCACGGAATAAGTATGTCAGCACGGGGAGCCTCCCACAAGCCGAGCCCACTTTCTGCACCTTTCATGCCTGGCCTAACCGTGTACACACTTCCCTAATCAGGATTGGCGTGTTTTGCAGCTGCAGTGGGAATGGCTCTCTGAAACGATTAGGCCCGCGGACAGCTCCAGCTCTCTTTCCCTCTTCTCCACGCCAGATCCCATCTAGAAAGCATTTCATCTGTGGCAGTGGATAGGCTTATGTAGGATCGGAGAGTGCTGTGTGGAAAGCAGCAGGTAATAGGCTGTGTAATGTGTTTGCGGGAGTAGTTTTTAGTATTCACAGTTAGTGCTGACCTCTGGCAGGCTGAGCCACCCCCACAGTAATTTCCTCTGAAAAGATGTAATTGAATTCATCAGGATGAGTAAACATATTATAAGTAGCAGAGAAAGATAACAATGTTGTGGATAGATCAAGGAAGGGGATAGTAGCAATGTGAGTAATTGAAAATAGTCAAAGGCAAAAACAAGCAAAGAAAGTGTACAGTGTGCCGCCTCATTTATAGACGCAGGTTTTCACCCCGCTATGCTTTCACATCTGTTTTCATTTTACTTCCATTGATGTATGATTTCAAGTGAAAGCGCTGCCTTCACAAAGCTGGTCACAATCTCACCAGCACTGAATTTGTGCCGTGGAAATAACCTGTGTCCCCCCCCACCGAAAATGCGGAAAAGATTTACAGACATCCTGTGCGGTGCATCCATTTTCAAGCATATTGTCCCCCTGATGTGTTCGGTCCAGACAATGCAGGCACATGACAGAAAGGCTGTGTGACCGTGAGCCTCGCTCGCTGCAGCGAGATGTATTGAAGTGAGGTTCCCTGGAGGACCTTGTGTATAATTTAGAGGTTCCAACATTGACCGGCGTCTTCGGAATATCGAACATTGTCAGTCCAGACCGCTGCCGGGTGGTCAGGCTATTGTCTGCCAGTTACTGTAGACGGCAGTCCGCTGCCTCTCTCCTGGTGTGATGGAGGGCCAAATCATTGTGGCTGTTTCCATCTGTCAAGGCAGGGAGCGGCCTTTAAAAAGAATTCTAACCCTTAAGAATGGATTACTTAGCGGGGGGACAGCTGTGGGTTTTGGCTTTTAGTGAAAGGCGTTGATGTTTTTGCGGTGCCCATAAGGATGTATTCACACTGTTCCTGTATAGCGCCACCATGAGTTTGACATTATGACAAGCACTGAATGGATTACTGTTAAATCACCATTTGTCCTCACCTCTGAAGGTGCATGCCAATATGTTTATCCTTCGATGGGGAAGGTCGAAAGGATGTTTCACCAGAACCAAAAAAAGGAAACAGAAATCTTTATTTTTTATTTATAAGCCGAATGAAATCATTTGGCACCACCATTGTGGGGAACATTGTAAATTACCTTCGGTATTACTGGAGTCTGACTCCCCTTTCCATTTTCAGCTGCACATACAACCAAATAGGTTTCTGAATAACATTATGAATGTCTTCTTGTTGGATTTTGTCCAGTTTTCATCCTTATCACATTTGTATTATGGGAATTAATACTTTAGTGAAATTGTCTAGCTGACATTAAGATTAGTAAGATTAGTAAGAGTAAGATTAGTTGTACACTGTACTTTTTAAATAGAATTTTAAAATGATTTTATTTATCAAATGTTTGCATCCTTGACAATCATGACTGCAGACATTCCAGCCTGGATGTGAATGTTTGCTTAGGGTCGAGAGGCCACACAATTATAGAGCATGATATATATAATTGAGTTATATATATATATATATAATATTTATATATATACATGTAATATATAACACGATAGATAGATAGAAGATATATTAAATTTAAATGTTTTATTACAGCCTCTGTATCCAAAATTATCACTGAATAATTAAAACAGAAATTATATGTTGGGCATGTTTGCTTTAAACCTTTTTTGAACCTTTTTATGTTGATATAGTAGAATCTTCAGTTCTGCATGTAAAAGTAGATATTCCATTGTTGTTGTATAGCATTTGAAAATCCTTATATGACTCCTCGTGTAAGCCAGAGATCAGTTCCTAAATGTGGCTCAGCAGTTTGGGGGAGGAGCACATTTTCAGTCCATAAACTGCCAGTGTGTGCTTATAGGGATTAAATCTGAATTATAACGACAAACAGAGAATGATGAGGCTATAAGGGATGATCTCTGCCAAAGATTGGACAAGGACTTTTACACACAACTGAGAAGGAGACTTAGTGTGTATACATATTCCTATAAAAATCCTATGGTTATCTTTAGAGCAAAACGTTAAGTGTTAAATTTATTGTTTAGATTTATTTACTTTGGTGGATTATGAGAACATAATCAGGCACCAATGATATACATGTTGTATATTTAAAAACAATAAAAACACTTGTGCATAATAATGAGTAATCCAATTAACAAACTCACGCACTCATATGTCATTGTGACAACACTCGTAAAAGATAATGAACATAACTTTATTGCAGTGTGATATGTTCAGTTTCTACATGTGTTTTAGCCATGAAAACACTGGCTGTTCTCCCAAGAAGAAATAAAGGAATCCTTATTTCAGGGAATGTACAGCAATGACATTAATTCAACGTTAAAGTAACAGCTTTAACGTTGAAGATGCAGTAATTATGACGTTTGTCCATCAGTAACAGAAGAGGAAGCAGTGTGATGGGATCAGCAACATAGCAACCAGACAGTTATTCCATAATGTTAATCAAGCAGTTTTAATGCATACACAGGTCATGCTTCTGAAAGGCAAAGACCCACATTGTTTTTTTTTTTTAATTTGACGGACATATTGTAAACAGTTATGTGGACTACTGCCACACATCAGTACATATAAAGCAATCGCCTGCTTAACAACACAATATGCATAGTATCAAAAACCATATTTTTATCAGTCCATGTATAAAAACACATACAGTAAATATGAGTAATGATATAGTCTGGGAATAATCTGAATGTAGCATCTACCTATAAAAGTAATGAGCATCTGTGTGCCTGTGTGTCTATGCTGTGACTGTTTGTCAGATCAACACCAGCTTTTGTATATAGCTTCCGCATGGCCTGATGGTGTATATCCTTCGCTTCTGGAATTTTTTAAATTATATTCAAAACACCATCATTATCATTAAAAGTTGAAACTTCATGGATTTACATATCACAGTGCAAGCTGCACTGGCTTACAGTGTAAAGCTCTGTGCCTTCATGTTGCTTCCCAGCGCTTTCGGTACAATTTTAAGCTCTGTTGCCTTGTTTCTTCCCGTACCAATCGTGCAGCCAACCAGTGACCAGTCTTATAAAGTAACCATATGCTAAGACGTTAGCTGTTTTAGCTGCTACTTTATTCCTCATGCTAAGACAGGCTCCTGTGGGCCTTATTATGTTCAGAGACCCTCAGGAACTCCCAGCACTATCACCTAACAGAACAGATTCTGGCTCTAAACTCCTTTATTTAAAAACACTTATAATGGTGAAATGCCCAGGAAATAACACAAATAACTTTTTTATAACACTAGTTTGACTTGGTGTTTAACAATAACTGATATGTAGATTAAGATCCACACTTTTAACATAACTGTCTCTTCTTATCTCAATGTACAGTCTGTCCATATTTTACCCATTGTGTATCTATTCAGACTATACAACAGTCCCACAAATTCTCATTTGGCCAAACATGAACAATCTACTTAAAATTCCACTTTTCTATAGGAATACATATTTCCTACGGGCACTGCGCTAGTTTGAATAAGAAATTGGAAAAACAAAACAAAACAAAACTGAATGCCATTGGTGTTAAATCATTTCCACTATGTCGCCTTCTGGGTGGACATTCAAACATATAGAACCAATTTTATATTATGTTACTGCATCCCCACCAATACCTGATGGAGTTTAAATAATGTGAAGTTGGGCCCAGAGGGTAAATCAGTCTTTCAGTGTAATTACAACTGCATCTACCTTAAAAAAAAAGCCTTATAAAAAAGAATCTTCACAAAAGTGAAACAGCAGCTGACACCTACTTGTAAGGAGGACATACAAAAGAATTTAAATTGACAGGCAGTCAACAGTTCACGCCAGGAATCAAGCAGGTAGGCAGACAGGGAGACAGGAACAGGCGCTGACATAAGGGGCTGTAACAAGGAGCAGCTGCAGCAACTTGGAGCAGCTGGAACAGCAGGCAGAGGGTCAGACAGCCAGAGACAAGGCCAGGCCATGCAGGAGCCCCAGATGTGCAGGGAAGGTGACCAGGCCGAGGACGCCTGGTGGACAGGTGAGGAATGCATCGGGTTTATTTAACAAAAGGACAAGTGCAGCTGTTTCCGTTTAGCTGCATTGTGGCTTTCAATATAGTTTTCGATCCTCTATCCAGCTTACCTCTTCAGCTCCAGAAAGAACATGTAGGTTTTTTTTTATGTCTGTTAATATTAATGAACCTCTCTTTTGATTTGAAAGGCTGGTAATCAAGAGGTGGGCAGTGACTTGGGTGGGTTGTGACATCACACCTTCTCAGAATTCCTGACCGCTCGTGCTGAATATGTAGTGCAGATTGAGCATTTTCAAACATGGGAGAGGGAGCCCTTTCTTGTAGTCTAATAGCTATTTAAATCAAACTTTCTGTGATATGGGACCTTTAAATTATTCCATTTGGTTGGCTATAAAAAAAAATGCATTCTGGGATGCGGGGTTCTACACTTCAGTGTGAACAGTCTGCTGATAATGGCATACTTAATCGTTCAATTAGTAGGCAGCGTGCAGCATATAATGTAGTAGTATGCAGTAGGCAGTATAGGTCTATCGATCCTCTCCTCCTGGCAGTCGAGCAAATACGCGTCTTATCATGTTATTTATTTAACCAAGAAACCTGGGCTTTAACTGTTGAGGGCAATGCGGCTTGTAGCTCCCGTATGGGGAGATGAGTCCCCGTACTGTGACTGTGTTAACAGATCAGCGTTTCCAGTAACATAATTAATACAGGCACAGAAACACAGCAGGAGCCAGGGGCGAAGGAAGGAGGCACAGGCGTCACCATTCCACCAGTTTAACTGAACCATGAACATCAATTATGATCCTCTCTCTAAATTTAAACATGCGTCTGCAAACTTAATGATGACACGGTGTCAACGTGAATAGATAATGGATTGTAATACATAGTCATTCACATAAGTGCGGTAAACTGATGGTAGTTAAAGAAAAGTCTATAACGAGAGCATGTTTACACAGAAAAGGCTGTGCTGGACAGCAAAACTATTCTACAAGTCCTGTGTTGTTTATATAAAAAAGTATATTAACAAGTTACATTGCAGCAGTATTACAATGTAATAGATGATGCTGACCATTGTGCTGACCATTGTGCCAGGCCCTGCTGTCCACTCCTGCACCGATTCCTGCACTTTTTACTTGGAACAATAGACATTCAAATAGCACAATTCCTTTAACCTGAGAAACTCCACAGGTCTGACCTTAACGGGTTTTACATTACAATCTTTACTACTTTAAAAAGCAACCCCAAACAAACTTAAATCATCCATTTCGGCAAACGAGCACTACATTTGCCTCCTGCCATTTTTATTCTTTTTTTTTCCAACTTCTGTATCATCATGAACATATTTACAGCTTCTCTTCACGTATCAGCCAACAGCCTTGGAGAAAGGAGAGAAAATACAGGAGCATTTGTAGACCAAGTGTCTGTACATTAGCAACCACTATCGCAATCCTTGACCTTTCTCCATTTTCTCGTAGTGTGCATGAATGAAATGTTCTTCATCTGGATAAAAGGAGATAATGGAACTTGATGTACATAAGGCTGAAGAAATAATGACCAAGTTAGGCCCGGCAGTACGTCGTGACACCTATTATCTGTTCATTATTTTCCCAAAATTAGCCTTTTTTTTCTCAGCAAGTCTGAGGAAAAGGCAGTGTAAAAGTTTCAGACTGTATGTGATGTGCATTAACATCTTGGTTTTGGATTTGGATTTTATTCTTGCTATTTACATGGAAGCAGATAAACCTTGTTCATATGCTATGTACACATGATCATATCAGTATAGAGGTTTCCTATTGTCTGCCTAGATGTCTTGATTTTATTTTTAATTATTAAATATTATTATTGGTGAAATAGCGTGACAGTGACATAAGACATCCTAATTTGGATGAGCGGAGCTGTCCATGTTCGTTGATCTCTGGCAGGTTAGAGTATGGTGTCTGTGGCAGAACATGTGAAAAATGTATAGTGTTAAATGTAATAATGATATTGTTCTACACATCCTGTCTATACCTTGGATCTAGAGTGTCTGAACAAAACTAGGAGAAGCACCCAGAACCCAAAACAGGTCAAAACCCTAATCCCCCAAATTTGAAAAATGCACCAATTTTGGGGTTTGCACTCAGATGATTCTGACGTGATCCTGACCAGACAAGTGTCATTCTACTTCATGCATAGGTGTACATAATAATGAGGACAGTGAGCAAATAGCCTGTCAATGTCAGTGACCGTTCTTGCTTGAAGGTGACATGTTTATGTTCAGCTGAACTTATTACGTGTCCCTGTCAAAGTGATTTCATCGGCAGAGTAAACAAATCTAGACAAGGTTTTAGCAAAGCTGGAGAGAAAAAATCTCATCACAAAAGTGCAGCACTTGGGTCCAGTGCAATTACCTTCTGTAAATGAAGCACAGTCTGTCCTGTGAGTCGCTTACCCTTTGTGCAGGCGCTTTGCACATAGACTGTGTCAACAAAGAAGCAAGGGCCTGTGTTTGGAAGGTGTGAGGCTGTTTACCTTTGTTGCTGTGTGGATTGATGAGGTGGCTGAGGCGGAGGCGGGGGCATGATGTGAATGGTTGGAGTATTACTGTGGAAAGAGTGTTTCCCTATGGAGGCGGCTAACTGAGTTTGACAAAGCTGTTTCTGCTGAGAGGCTGTAGGGAGGCTCCCTGGTACCGCTCCAGGGGCTCCGGCTCCTTCCTGGAGATGCACATTTAAGGGCAGTGACGTAGTTTGAGCAGCACATAGCAGATTTAATGTCTCGGTGGCGTGGAGGGAAAAGCAAAAAAAAACAGGGAGCCTCATCAGATATGTGATGTCTAGGTCCCAACTGGAGATGCATGGTATATATTCAGCGGCTAATGTGTCCAGAAATAATATTTTTTTTAAATGTGAGCGGGTGGTGAAAATAAAACTACAGTTTTAGTGAGCAATTTTTATTGGTTGTTGCCTTAACATTGACTCAGATACAGAAATTCATTGGTTATTGGCTATACAGTAATAGCCAATCAGAAGCAGCTTTCTGCTTTCTCTTTTTTGACAGATGGTACTGACACAGGCACTATAATGGGAGACATGCTGTATCTCTGCCTGCCAGACATATCTATATATATATATATATATATATATATATATATATATATATATATATATATGTATATATATATATATATATATATATATATATATATATATATATATGTATATATATATATATATATATATATATGGTTTGTCACAAATTATGACGTCATAGACAGGTTATGTTGTTTTGATTTACAAGTTCAACTTTGCATCAAAAGTGACATGATTTACTGAATGAGACTTAAAGGAAGCTGTCATTCATTAATGTTCATAACAGGTGTCATGTCATGATTATGACAGTGTTATGAACCCCCATTCATGTAAAGTGTTACCACTCAATGCATAACACCTGGTAATAAACCAAAAAAAAAAATCCTGGAAGATGGGCGGGCACAGTTTTGAAAATTGGACAAAAATTGGTTTGGATAGATGGCAGGCAGAAGATGTGTTTTGTGATGCAGTTGTGGATAATAATAGGCCAATCGTGCATCTCTAGTCCCATAACAATATTTTAATGTTTGTCTTCCACAAGATCCTTCAGACATAAAACCTAAAAGTGTTTTTTGTCATTTCTACAGTCCATCTAGTTTTCACATTGGCATGCTAACGTATTCTTCCTTTATTTGGCTTCAATAGATTGTCTCTGAATCAGTCACTCTCCTGTTATATTGTTGATCAATTCTACATTTGCCTTTTTTTGGGATTGCCTATTTGGCTGGCATATAGCCATCACTATGGGTTTACTAGGGGACAAACCACCATGGATTTTTTACACAACTCTTAAAGCAATGGTAATTATATTAAACATCTGCTGTGATTCATTTCAATCTGCAGCCTATGGTCAGGATGTGGACTCTTTGTCCAGCATTCCTTGCTTGTGTTCTCTAGGATTTCCCTTTCATCAGTTCTGATCAGATTAGATTTCTATAGTCATTATAATCATGATAACAAATCCATCTCTTCTCGATTACTTCTTGGTTTAAGGACTTTTATTACTGAAATGCTTGACCAAGGGACACACTTGCAGAAGAAGCAGAGAGTTGTCATAAACCTCATTAACCCTTGTCATTGACTCATCAATACAGAGTCATAACAGAAGTGTTTTAATAGATCATCTGGGTAATACAAATCTTCTTGTTTCCATGGTAATACTAAAGAATTTTTTTCCTGTGGAGAGTAATACTGTGAAGAAACTTTACTTGAAATACATACAGAAGGGAAGCCATGGTCCTTCAATTTAGACGTCTCATTGTGGATGGAAAAAAAAGCATAATAATAATAATAATAGAATACAATAATACTAATAATTATTATTAATGATCTGTCACAACAATAAGTCTGTTAGGATTGTTAGGCTCGTGTAGCACAAAGAAATCAAAAGAGGGTCAATGTGTGCTTGCGCAGAAACATATGCACCCACACCCATACACACACACACACACACACACACACACACACACACACACAACAGACAACTCCGCCATTACGCAAATGGAACTCGAAAGGCACTCCAGTATATTTGCTCTTTGTCTCTTGCTGCCTGTGGATTTTGTGGGGAATCCCTTGATCTGAAAGCTCTGAATCATGGAGAAAATAGATCAAAGCCTGCGCGCTCTCTGTCTGGAAGTCTGAAAGATTGAGGGAAGGATGGGAGAGATAAAGGAGGAGAAGAGGGGGCAAAGTTTGTGTGTGTGTGTGTGTGTGTTTGTGCTCAGTGGTTTAATGAGGGTGGTTTTCTGGTAAATGTGTAGGCTGGGAGATTGAATGGCTATAAGGAAACCCATTGGTCACACAAGCATCATGGTTCCATCCGCCACAGTAGAGAGGGCCTGCTAAATAATGCGTGCAGGCAAGGACTGGAAAACGTAGACGATCCCACTTAATCATCTGAGATTTCTGTGTGCGGTTTTACCCAAAGTAAACATTAAATTCAACATTCTGAAATTTGTGTTTAGTGCACTTTTTCTCTGTTGTAACAAAGTCCCTTGCTAAAAAAAATTATATTGTATTGTATTGGAAAGCCTGTTTTTCTATTTCCATTTATTTTTAAGAAATCTGCATTCGGGTTGAGATCATGAAACATAGCGTCACAGTGAGGAGGAGACGGGGAGAGCGCTATGCTGATTGCTGCAGCGATGGAGTAATGATTCTAGCAGAGGCAGCGTGATGGTGTGGGGCGGCATCTCCATCACTAGAGAAACAGATCTTGTCATCATTGGAGGCAATCTCAATGCAGATATATATCGAGATGGGATTCTGCAGCCAGGGGCAAACCCAGAGCTACAGTCTGGGACTGAACTCCAGCCTCTGAAATGACAATGCTCACCCCGGCAAAGCAGGGTTTAAAGGAGACTACCTCCAGAGCCTCCAAGCCAATTAAACACGTGTATTTCGTAGCTGTGTATAGTTCTCCCATAAACTGCCTGACCGTTTGTTTAGTTCATAAATTGTAAAATCGCCACTGTGTATTGTTTCTTTCCTGTTCCTGATGGACTTTAACAATCCAGTCTACCCAAAACTACCAAAAAAAAGTCAATAGCAACAGCAGAATGAGCCGTTTGCCATCGGCAGAGAAGATTTGGAAAATTTTTACATGAGCACAACCCACATACTCCCATACTTGTTTGGTGCATGTGGAATTTGTGCAGCACTCCTGCTCCTAACCTATAGCGTGGGAGTTAACCACACACCGAAATATTGTATCGGCATCTTAAATGTGAAGGTATTCCTAGCTGTATCAGCCGCTACATGAAAAAACTTTTTTTTTCTAGGGCTGCAAGAAAATGTTGGCATGGATTGAGATTATATTCAATAAAGCATTCAGGACCCTTGGAGATTCTTGGCTATGTTCTGTGCTCAGTTAATGATTAGGCAGAAAGCTGTCCTTTTGGCCTTTATTTGAAACACTTCCTGTGAGGGAAGCTTCTTAAATTAATTATGTTTGCCTAATGAATAATTAAACCGGGGGAAAGATAATTTGGTGTTACGCAGCGAGCCACAGACCATTGTGCATGTAGGGGAACCGGTGCGCTGTGTGCCTGGCTGATTTCACATTGGGAGTGTGAAATGAGAATTAGCGAACAATTTGCCTCCTGTTCCATCCTTCACCATGACTAAAACATCACTGCTGATTATGTCTCGACAAGTGTCAATATTGCATGCCTGTTTATGAACTGACAGGTTATTTATGGGCTCCCATTATTTCAGGTTTCGGGTTGGATGCTGTCAATGAGTCACAGTTTAAATGAAAGCAGATGACAAATGCTATTGTGCGTAGTTATATTATATATTAATATATATATATATACAGGCTTCAAAAAGACAATTTGAAGTGCAGACCTAATGAAAGGAGACATAAACATGGTGTAATTTTCTGCGGAGGTAAAACACACAGATTAAGCCATTAGAACATATAATTACCCTTGTTCCTACATTGAATATATATATATGTATATATATATATATATATATATATATATATATATATATATATATATATATATATATATATAGCACAATAGCAATATTTAACCCTCAAACAATCTTTTTCAAATACAAACTTTTCCTGTTTTATTTTCTTGAAGTAGTTTATACAAGGGAATACTTTTATACAAGGGAATACTTTTCATTGGATTCAAATGTGTTCTTACTAATATACACACACCCAGCTCAGATACATTGCTTAGATACTTAACGGGACACTGACAGTTTCAATTTTGCTGTCCCCAGTGATTTATAGGCTCTATGAGTCACTCAGAGAGAACGAGCTCGGGAGCACGCGAGAGGTTGTAGACAGACAGAGAGACACACACATACACCCTTTCAATCTCCTTGTCCCCCCCTAACCCCCAACCCCCACCCCCCCTTTTGTCCCTCTCTGGTTATAAAGGCTTGCCAAGAAATCATTGGCTCAACGGAGAAAGGGCAAATCCTCTTCAGCCAATTTAAATTCTCCTGAGTGCATGGTGCTGACTATTCCAAACTAATTAATAGACATGTCATGAATAAAAACACTTTGATTATGAAAAGAGGTTGCCCTCTGCCTCCTTTTAGGCTTGTCATTAGTATGAGGACACATGTGGTGAATAGCTGGAGTGTTGGTACCGGCAAGCCTCCGACAGCCGCAGATGCCCCCTCTTGATTAAATTTTCCGTTCCATGTTTTATTCAAGGCTGATTTCATGGACTCAATGCAACAGTGTCTGATTAGCTCTACCTGTAGCAACAGGAGAGTCAGGGCCGGCGGGACCGGGAGGGCAAGGCCTATTAAAAGGGCAGGATACAAAAACATGTGACCCCTGCCACCTGTACTCACACAAGTGTAGTCCATCAGCCGCTACCCTGCTGGCCTCTCAATCAAAGTGACAGACACCACGGGTCCTCTTAAAGCACCACTGTAACACATACTTACTTAGTTGTATTTATGGCGGCTCCGCATTGTGAGGACGTGGCAGAACGAATATTAAACCTAGAGTTGCTTGTTGTTTTGGAAGCTGGGATGATTTTTTTTTTTTTTGGGGGGGGGGGGGCTAAAACAAATCATTAAGAGCCAGCTTCATATCAGTTTTTTTCTTATTTTGCTGTTCCATTACCATGACACCAGACATCAAATTATAATTCTACGAACAAGGACATAAGCCATTAGCCATATTATCAAAGCCGTGTGTGCTTACACTGCAAACCAAATATCTTAACAAGTGAAAATGTGTTGTATTTGTGAAAATGTTTTGTATTTCGTATAATGGTACAATTAATCTAATATTGAAGAAGTAGAACTGTTTTCCACTGGCAGATAATTTAGCTTATTTCAAGTTTTTTTTTTTCCTGACTTGAGTCAATTTGGTCTTGTAGACTAATGCTTTCTTTTAAAAAAAGATTACACTTCTTAAAATCAAGAAAAAAATTGAAATAAGATAAATTATCTGCCAACAAAATAAGATAATTATACTCAATATTAGAGGAATTGTAACAAAACACAACTTGTACAGTATTAGACCAACATGTTATAATAATCTGCGAATGGATTTAATGACACATGTTGTACAACTTGTACATGTAAATTTTCCGCCCTATAAATGATTGATTTATCAATAAATTATTTCCAAATAAATAATTTGTTATAAATGGATACAATCTTCATTACCTAACAATGTAATTAATCTTGTACTTGAGTATTGAGTAGATGAGGAGCAATAAAGGAGGATTTGTTGGGGTAATCGCTTCCAGAGAAGGGGCATCTCACAGCACACATGACTAAAACACATGTTGGAGCTGTTAGTGTTGCACTCGGCTGCTTTATTGATCGGCTGGTACCATTGCAGCATCTCCGAGACGTGGCCTGTCCCCGAGCTGTTATAGATTGCTCTGAGGCGCCTTATGTTACGCTGAAAAGAGGTTCTGGCTGTCAACATGTGGTCCTCAACCCAGCAGACTTATCCCATGGGGAACCGGACCCCCTGCAGGAGCCATCTGTATCCCGGACAAGGCTATCCATCATCCTCGCGCTCGGCGCTCAATTCCAGCTTCTTGTGCAGACAGCTTCAGGCAGCGGTGAACAGCTTTACATGTACATGTTGGTAATGAAAGCCCTCCAAACCTGCCTAGTGGCTCTCAAAGTCAGCCTCAAGGGCTGGAGGGGATCGATGAGTCAAATCTCTGAGGATGAACCCCTCGCCTGTCCTCAAGGGCTGTTCAGAAATGTGAGTTTTCCTCACACTAGGCCAGTGATTCTTACACTGGGGGGGACTATGGAGTTCCTTTAAAATTGTTCTTTTATCAAATAAATAATCCATATATATGGCCTACTAGTGACACACCGCGGTGAGGTTTGTCTTGTCTTCACTCCTCTTGTTTTGGCACGTCAGCCTTGTTTCCCTTGCTGTAGGGATCAGCCTTCTTCCTCCTCTCGGAGTCACTTTTTCTTTGTTTTCCTTTTCCTTGGGTTCTTTTTTCCAGATTAGCGTGCCTCTCCTCCGGGAGACAGAACAGCTTCTCGGTAATTCCGTATCACTCTGTTAAACGCTGCTGTTCTCTGCACCTGGGTCCTGCCTCGAGTCCCAACCCCACAAACAGGAATTCCTGCCTTAGATAATGTTGCGTGATGTGGCCTTGGTTGCCGCAAATGGAACATCCATTACTGCTCTCGAGCATTTTGATCTTGTAACTCTCTTCGGTGCATGTGGATCATATTCAGAGCACTAATGGTTATCGATGTAGTTGCTTGTTGCAGTAGTTGTTGCTCGCGCTCATTTTCAGCCTGTGGTCAATAATTCGGGGAGGGGAGAGCAGGGATTATGAGCGATTCATGAAATTGTGCTCGCACGCGCTGGAGGGGGCCGCCTGGTGCAACCACAGGAAAGCGCTCCTCATTAACTTCCACAACCCAGACTTCCCCAGCAACCTCCAATCGTACACCTGCTTCCCTACCTGAGGCTAGCGCTGCCGGCACTAAACACACACATTCTCCCCCTTCGATGGCCGCCGCCGCCTTTGATGCGACGCGGGGAAAAAAAAGAAAGAAAAAAAAAAATAAACCTTTCACCGAGCCTCCGAGAGCTCCGTTCCAGAGTTGAGGGTTGTTATCTTTTACAGTCGTCCCAGCTGTATTTGATGTAGTGCTGCGAAATATATTGTCTAATGGCCATACGAGCCGCCGCATCTTTATATTCCCGGGGAAAGCAGGTTTCACTCACGGGATGGCGTTCAGCCATGCGTTCATGCATCCAGCGGGTTGAGCAAGTAGAATCCATTTTGTGTCAGTTGATTCAATCGTCTGCAGGTGACCACCGCGCGCTGACACCGCTCTCAGGGGCCACGGGCGCCTCGGGGAGAGAAGATAGGAGAATAACCCCTATTGGCAGAGTGGGGTGGGAGGGAGGGGCTGGAGTGTCACAGCCCGCTACCCCGGCCAGATGAGGCTGTGTTACACATCCACTTGGCAACTCAAGACAGGATAGTTGGGGCTTATCATATGTAAGCCTGGGGGGGGAGGGGAGCAGGGCCCGGCGGGCATTCTCGCATTTTAGCACCGTGGCGTTGAGTCCAAATCTCTACATTACAAATCTCATTCTTCACGCCGCCGTGTTCGCGTGCTCACGAGGCCTCTCGACAATCAAAGAGGCCGGTCGGCAACGCGTCCAAATCCCTCTCCTACGAGCCTCCCTGTTACCGCACGGAATAAAATGTTCTGATGTTTTCTGAATGTGTAAGGCTGAATAGGAATTTACAATCTGAACAACACAGGCATAATACCTGATCATCTCTTTCTGTGTCCACAATCAGTCCATCCAAGTTGTACATTACTGTATCCACCACCAAAGAGAGAATGAGGGACAAGTTTGCTACCTTGAAAGAACGTTTAAAACATGCAGGTAAATGGCATACTAAGCTTTCTTTGCACACATTGTTTCAATTCGTCCCACTTGATAACTTTAGACTCCAAGTTGCATGAGGAAGTACCACAAAACCTTTTCACGCCAGCAGTCGCTGCATAAATGCATGGAGCTGTAATCTGGATTTAGTGTGAATACATTATATAAGGTCAGGATTCATTTCCTATCCGGTCACTCGTGTTGTAAGTCAAGTGGTGTATTGGTGTATTTTAGCATCCCACTCCTTTTGGAGAAAGGTGATTAGTCAGATATAATATGTAGTGATGTACAAACTGCTGTGACACATGACATGATAAAAAAAATTTAAACGTTTAAAAGAAAATAACCCAGAACTTTGTTTGTGCAAAACATTAGTTCACCATTATCTGTAATAGTGGGACGTGTTTGCTGCAGGTAGCACAGTGGTAGATACAATAGGGTGGAGTGCTTTGAAACTACTTCTAATGGACTTCTATCACTGCATTTAGTTCACAAGATTTGTGAGTTGATGTGTTTTTTGCTTCTATTCTTAGACAGACAAACCCCTAGAGGGGCCTTTGCTTTTATTTAGATCATACAAGAATATTGTGATTTTTCCAAGTAATGATCCCCTTCTCCCCATCCGTGAGACTGGCTGCGAGACTTCCTGCTAGTCTTTGTGTAGGAAATTAAAAGGGAACATTCCAGCTATGTATATATATGTAAAAAGATTGAGAATTCTCTTTCAGCCCATCAGCAAACCTTTAAAGGACAAAAAAAAAAACACTTGAAGTTTTCTGCTCAGCTCCGTCAATTCTGCGGTATCTTATACAAATCCACATAATTGCTCAACACAAAGACACAATATCCCTTTGTTGCTCACACTGTAACTCACTTTAAAAATGAAAGTCAATTCGAAGTCAATAGTGCTGTTTCTCTAAATACCTTTCTTTTTAAGACTGCTCTTCGTGATATCAGCCACAATATCTGAGATCAGCTAGAATTAATTACTGTATACACACTATATAGATGCTTGCTCTTGCACTTAGATGTTGTGTGTGTGTGTGTGCATGTGTACATGTGCACATCTGGGAATGGGGCCCATGTGTGTGAGCGTTTGAGCATGTGGCTGAAGGACTGTCACTAATAAGAGAAATTAAAGTTCTGTAGATAAACATACGGAGATTGCAGGCTGTGAAATTGACTCCAGGCTGTGAAATTAAAGGCAGTAACCACTGAGGTGATAGCTCCGGTTGTGTTGGGGCGGGGGGGGGGGGGGTGTACACACATGTGTGTGCACCGCCATTCAATTAGTGTCCTTGATCATCTTCTCCAGCGAGTTTGATGTGGTGTGACTCTGCGAGACACCGACTCAATCTCAGAGAGATGTTTGATTTATTTGTTCATTAGGAACTCTCTCTGCAGACTCCGACCTCTCATCAATCCCCGTTCAAACCCAACAAGCACAATAAACTGACTTTCCATTTCATAGCCAAAGGGAAATAAGATAAAAAAATATATATATATTCCACGCATCAGAACCATTGATAAGGAAGTCCCCTGCCAAAAATTTTCAACTAACCCATAGCGTGGTAATCCCATCCAGAGTGGATTAAATATTAAACAGTTTGGCATGTGTGAGGGAAGGAGAGCGGGCGAGAGAAATGCCAGGAGGATTAAGTTGGGAGCGGATATAGTGTGGCTGCAGTAGCATGCTATCTGAGAGTTGCTGTTTCTCAATAATAGAAATGTCAGGGAGCGAAAAAGGGGGGGGTGAGAGGGTGGTGCTGGGAAGGGGGGGATGTCCTAACCGCAACAGCTTTAGAAATCACAGCCAGTGCAGAAGTCATCATCTGCGCTTCCCCCCCCCCCACTCACGCCGGCTTTTAAAAGAGGCATTCAGTGTTTACTGCTGGGGAGACGCACACGTGGGAAGCAAACGTCTGCGGGAGCGACTTTTACACAAATTTGCTTGGAACAAAGCTGCTTGATAATCAGGTGGTCGGTGTAATACTAATGTTTTTCCCATGCAATCGATTTTGTATTTTACACGCACACACACACACACACATACACACACGGTAGTTCTGACAAAATGGAATAATCCATAACAGTTTAGCGAAACAAACATTAACACAACCTTGCCTTGAGGAGGAAGTGTTATTCATATCCATTTTCATGCTTTATTTTATAATGTTTTATCTCTCCCTGAGTGATCACTTTGTCAGCATCAGTAATGCCTATAAATCCCACTGTGGAGGAGATTAGTCTGAGAGAAGTGCTGCTGCCTGCAGTAATTAAAATTCTGCTGGATGGCCAGGGTTTCTCCTGCCATCATCTCCTCCAAACATCACTCGCTGTCTGCCTCACTCACTCACTCACGCACTCACGCGCTTTGCCCTTTTGTCCCTCTCAATACTTTTAATCAATTATAGTACGTTTCAGGCCTGATAACAGTGTTTAACACTAGAACGACCACGGAGGGGTCAATTGACCTTTTTACCTAAAAAGCCCACAAGAGGGTCATTTGACCCTTTGGACCCCCTGTGGACACTCCTTTTGTTGTGTAAATGTGGCTGTTAGCGGCTCAGAGAAGTCACTTGAGTCACAGAGTCGCTTGAGCCTGTGTGGGGGAGGGGAACCCAAGGCAAGCTTTTAGTACTCAGGTAGGTTAGTGTGTTTTTGCATGTATGTGTGTGTGTGTGTGTGTGTGTGTGTGTGTGTATGTGTATGTGCCCATATGGTGGATTTATAAACATATGGTGGATTTTTATGCAGTAAATCATCAGGATGAACGAGAATTTGGGATCAAAACTCTTGACATTTATTGTTAAAAAAAATCAAAACAAAACATATTTACAATGAATAAAAAAGCAACTGTTTTCCCAGTTTTCGTGTGGAAGGTTTTTGCAGAAGTAACTGCTATTGCTATGACATTCACACGTTCATTGAACCATTGGCACTCACATGACTCGTTATGGTCACATGGGACATTCACATACCCGCCGCCATGGGCGGGCCTTGGGGGGAATGTGCCCACCCAACAAGATGCGTTAGCCTGCCTGCCCCACCCACCCAAGCCAGATCACATCACTGATATTCCTTATATAAATAATTTCAATGTATATAATTTAATTTCAGTTTATTGTACTTGCTATTTTGTTAAAACGTATAGCTTGTGTGGCATAATCGTTCAGACATCACACATAAAAACAAATCAGAGATATTTTGTCTCTGTCCTGGTCACCAGCCTCATCTTTCTGGCTATTCCCATGCTCTGTTTGTCCGCAGATTCTGGTCAACATCCCCTCTGATGTTTTCTCTTGAGATGCAGTGTGGGAAGAAGCGTCAATGCCTTAGCCCTCCTCAATATTGAGGAGAGACCTCTGTTTTTTGCCATGATGTTCATACTCTCCACCTCCAAGCAGAGAAAAACACCTTCTATGGTTTCAGGAGAATATGATGGTAGCAAGGCATTATGCATTCTTGGATGCCATGTTGAACCATGCCTGGATGTGTGGACCATGGCAGAAATTGTGGAAACATTGCCCCATACAATGACAAACGTGGGTATGTCTGCAACATGATCTCCTAGAAATCTGTGAAAGCTGGCAAGGATCATTGTGACACGAAATCTGTGGTACTGGCACGGATTTTTCCAAAATTCCCTGTTGGGGGACACGGAATTATTTCATGTGTCCAAAGTCTTATTTTTGTCTTTGTTTTTTTTCTGATTTCAAAGATTATTTACCCTCAAAAACATTTCTTACTGAAAGGTTAGGGTTAGGGTTTGTTTAGATCTGATCACAATGTGTCCTGCTAGGATTCTTGTGATAGGATTTTGTTGCCAATCCACCACGTTAAAAAAAAAAAAACTGACAGGATAAGGTTAGGAATTGTTTTGATCAAAGCACAACGTGAATTGCTTTAATTCATAATATTATATGTATTATATACAGTATACTGTATCAGTTACTATTTACCTGTGGTGATTTCAGAGGCTGACAGCCCTTCGTAAGAAGCTATCTGCCCCTGTTTTTCTTGGCTGTTACCTGTAAGGTGTGACCCCTTCACCCCACACACTGCCCCTAACAGCCTCATTACCATAACAAAATGAGTGATTAGTGTACTCGGCAAAAGCTGTGTGGGTCAAATGACCCCTCTCTGGTCCTTCTAGGTAGGCAGAAAAATTGTGGTCTTTCTAGTGTTAAACAGATCATAAAGCAGGGGGACAATTTATTTATTTATTTATTCATTTTAGAAATATAACTACAGTTACCTGGTGACGGCTGTCTACTTTAAATCGATGTTGACGATGGTGTATGGTTTAAGCTAAAAACGTGCTTATCAGATTCATATCGTATTTTCTGTGTCTTGTGGTAAAAACACGAAGCGGAACGGCTTCTGTTACGATGAGGGTGGCGTAAGGTATATTTGAATTTCACAGGATGACACATTCAGTCCGCCGATTCGTATTGATTTTGCTATTAAAATTCAGTTTGTATGTCACCGCTCATCATCTGCCTCTGCGTAGGTTTACAAGTTGCGAATCCGTTCGTCTGGTTATTAGTTTCTCAATCAAATCCAGATTTGTTAAAAGTTGATCTTTTTTTTTCCCACCCTTATTCCTTTTTTTTATGGAGTCTGCCGATGCTGTCGAGGAGAGATTTGCCCACGCCTGACTGAGACTGGCTGTCTTGCTCGATAAACATGTATTTTATGACACTACATCTCATGCCTTGACAATTGCACTCAATCACATGCCGGGGATGAAATACCATTGTGCATCTCGCTGCCGCGTCAGCAGTATGCAAAGTGTGTGCGAACGTCTCGCAAACTGCTTGATAATTTACAATTTTCTGCAATCAAACTGTGTGACTCCTTCCATCTGGACTTCAGTTGCGCTGGAGTGTTGCAGGCACTTGGATGGCCTCCCTCAATCTATCATCATTATGGTCATCTCAGGCACAAAAGTGTGCCTTCATCTGATAAAGGCACTTTACTCCACTCGACTAATGCTGGGCATTTAACTGAGAATCATATTGAAACCTTGACTTAAATCCTGGATACGGGATTCCGACCGTGTCTTTAGTCTTATTTATGTCTCCGTGAGATGGGAGTTTATCCTCAGCCTTTCCTCACCTTTCATTAAATCCATTTGCCGTCCTGTTGTACATCTCTTCATGGCAAACGAAAGCCCCCTCGACATTGTTTCATTCCTTAGTTACACACCCAGATCAAGAGTGAAGATGTTTCATCAGAGATCTAATCTGGAGTTCTGCATGCCTCGAATGACAAGAGTTGAAATGACAGACACAGCGTACGGTGAAGCGAACGTTTATTATCTAAATCAGTGGGATCTGTCGCTGCCGCCACTCATCTCTTTGCATATTCAAACACCTTTGATGAGGATAATCAGCCCTGTTCTTTAAGCCGTGTAAGTGGACCGTTTTTCAGACAGTGTGAGATAGCCTCATCTCTCCTGTCAGTTTTAATGTGCTCTTTTCTCTATTTTTTTTTTTTCGCCACTTGTTGCCTCAAATGTCACCTGTTCGCCTGCTTTATCGCCCCACCCGGCCGCCCCTCCGTCGCTGAGTTATACGGGCGGCCCAGACCGGTCGATGAGTCTCATATTTTAAGTTCTCCGTGGAGTTATGAGTGAAAGTCTGGAGTTTTAATCAACAACCTTGCCCCGTTCGGTCGACACGCGATTTTTGTTTATGGCTCCAGTGACCTTTTCTGGGCCATAAAACTCTGTCTGTGCCAATCTTCGCCACGCTGTAGGGTCATCGCTTCATCAGTTATCTCTCCATTATAACAGCAACATGACCTAAGCTCTCTGTCCTCTGCCATCAGACAGATAAAGATGAATAGTTTTATCTGTAAATGTGGCCATTGCGCTACACATGCCGACATAAATTCCCAGCTGATAAGGGGAGCGCGTTATACGGGCTGGTCGGCGGGTCACAGGGTGCTGCTGCTGCAGCTGCTGCTATAGGCCCTCGTGCAGCATGGGAACGAGCAGAAATGAGCTACTGCTGGGCTATCCAACAAATATAAATTACAATGGCTAAAATATTTGGTAGTAAATTCAATCTGAACTGAACAACAGCTCATTTATTATCATATATTTAATAAATTATTATTGTAGTTATTCATGTGAACAGTCATTTATATATATATATATATATATATATATATGTATGTATGTGTGTGAATTGGAAAGGAGGATGTCGTACTGTATATTAAAATATTCCGTTCAGAGCTCCTGCTCCCTGGATGAACCTTTTCACAGGCAGTTGATCCTGCCACCGTGGGACACGTCTCCCACCCACTTCGATCCTCGGAGTCAACCCTAAGCACTATTGATGCTTAGCTTGATGGATACAGGACTGCAAAGAGCGGCGGCTGAAGCAACTGCGGCGTGCAGTGGGGAGAGCGCTCAGTTGTCTGGCTTCAGACGGAGCTTTTTAAAAATCCTTTAGGTGTCTGATCCTAGAATGAATCATTCCTAACAGGAAACGTGGAAGCAAGCTTTAAAATGTTGGATTTTCATAAGGGAGTATACATATATATACATGTGTACAGCAAATCTATATTCTATTCTATATGTTGGGATCTGAAAATTTCAGTCTATTAATAATTGGAACCTGGCAGCTTTTACATTTCATCTTACAGACCTATGCTTATTCATATTTCATTTAGATCTATAAACCTTCCAGTCAAATTGGCTCATCTGTATTCTGAGTTTTAAGCCATTTCTTTGTTATTAAAAACATCTACCTCTATATGGCCTTAGGGGCAGAGAGATGTGCGTCAGTGTGTGTTCGGGTTCAGATTATTAAAATAAGGGTGAAGGATCCGCTGCTCTCAGGCTCCGAAATAGCCGAGCGCTGCTTCGTTTTTTTTACTTTTGCTCCATTTATTCCGGGCGATGCTTTTAAACTTTGATGGTAAGTCGCCACAAAATGTGAAAACGACTCTTTGGAGCCGGGTTAGGATCAGGATTTGCATGACGCCGCGGCGAGCGGAGCCGTCGTCCTCCTCCTCACCTTGCGGTCGGCGCCGCTCGCAGCGTGTGACACTGACGCTCGCTTGTTCACCTCCCCCGTGGGACAGGTAGCTGCAGCCGGGTGGAGGTGTTGGCCGACTCTGTGGTGGTGACGACCGATGCTGTAACAAGCACTTAGCCGCACGCCCTCATTTAAGCATTTAAGACTGCTGGTGACACTGAGACCTGGGGCCTATTTTAGACTGGATACACTTCACTGCCAAGGCAGTTGTCAGAAATTATAAACTCTGAGGACTCAATTTGGCACACACACATAAAGAACTCTCTCTCTTTATATATAAATATATATATAATATATATACATTCATATTACTAACAACATGTCACTTCATATCAGCTTGATAAAAAAATGGCAAGGGGATGATTTTAAACAATGGTTGCAATTATCTGTCTGTTGCATTTATTCCTGCCAAACACATATCAAATGATCAATCTGAAAAGCTTTTTTTTTTTTTTTTTTTTATCACAAGAGGCTGAGCTAATCAAAAAGTGAACGGTGAGACAATGTGCATCGTATAGTATCTGTTTCCAGTAATGCGATCTCGAATTTTTTTTTTTTCCTCCCCCTGCGCTGGTATATGCCAAGATTTAAGGGGATTAGAGGAATGTTGTATTTTCCATGGTGCTACAGACCGCTTAACCCTGCCTGACTGCGGCAAAGCATTTTCCACTCCGATTAACCAGCAAATTTTAAACATTTACCACATTTACTTTGGAACAGTAGCCGGTGTTATATACAATATATATATATATACACGACTGTATGTGCACACATCGCTGATAAACGTGAATCATATCGACAGGGGGGGGGGATAATCATGTTTTCCGTACAAATGTCCATATCCACACACTGTCCACACACTAGTTCATTCTCTGCATTTAACATGCATTGTGTTCCATAGAAGCTCGGCCCTGGCCCGGCTTGCAGGATTTGCTCTGTTTAAACTGCACATACTGTACTATATGCTGCAGATATATTGTTGCTTGCACAGATTTCCTGCTCCCGCTTCAGTCGTTCGCCTCCTCCTCTCCAATGAAATGATCACTGCCTCCTGGGAGTAACACGAGACAGCAGATTAAAGTGGTCGAAGCAGATTGAAGGAGAAAAAAAAAAAAAAAACTGCAGCAGTTGGGGAGAAGTCAGGCAGTTATTAAGAGATGTAAGACATGTTTTCTTTTTTTTTTGTTCTTTTTTATACCACAGCATTGCATCTCTCACATTGTTCAAACATTTGTTCTCACTCAGTAGTGTGGTCTAGTAAAGAGAACAGAACGAATAATGCTGAACTGTAACAGAGCCAACAACACAATGGATACAACATCCATAGTAGTAGTGACCATAACTTTAACATCTTAAATTACCAAATAATACGGCGTTTATTTGAGATAAAGCAGCAAATCGGGAAAAGAGATAAAAAAAAATCTTGTTCAGCCAAACTGGAAAAATATGGCAATTTACTCAAATTTGTTTATTACTACTGTATAGTTTACATTTTTAGTTCAATTATGTTCAATTATAGTACTGTAGTAAAGGTTTACAGGCGGCTTCTCCAGAGTTTAAGCAGTATTACACAAGATAATACAATGATGTAGTCACGTCTTTATCTTTGATTTTTTTTTTTTTATAACTATTCTCTTTTATTACTCTTTTATAAATATAACTAACTCAGATATCATTTGGTAATTCATGGCACTAGGCATGTAACAACACTATGCATGTTTATCAACCTCTTGAAAAAAGACAAACTCAGTGCAAGGTATTATGTGCAGAGGGATAAAAAAAAATCAGAGTTTTTTGTGGTTTTGTCTTTGTTTGTTCTTCTTGTTGCTGCTGCTCTTGTTACTCTTTGTTGTTTTTGTCTTGGATTTTAATTGCATTGTTGTTTTGCATGAAGTGCTCTTTTTTTTTATTGTGTGGACCCACGGAAGAGTAGCAGCTACTGCGGTAATGGCTGGAATCTAAATCTTGATTTAAAGCAAATCAAATACTTGTGGGCCTCCCCCGCCTACTCCCTTTGCTTTCTTTATGACTTCTGGGATAAAACGATGGTAAAGGTATAGACTAGTGTCTGTACTTTTAGTATAATAGCTTTGCACTTGCAAGCAGGCAGGGAACATTTCATCAGTCAGCACTGCACCTTGCACTCTATTAGATGGGGCATGTTTTACATTGTTAGTGCACAAAAAAATTCAAGAAGAGCAGAAATCTGGCTGAAGATCTTTTCACCAGTGCAAAAAAAAGGCAGCCTAAGTGCACGGATGACTGAAATATCATCGCAGGCACAACATCTTAGCAGAAGCAACACCAATCTGAGCACGAGCAGGGGTAGTTGGCAGGGATTTGAGAGAAGGAATTCAAAAATCTCAGCATAAAATCAATAAATCATCCTCCCAAATTGAAAGCTCACACTTTTGAATAAAGATAGGAGACAAAAACAGCCTGATAGTCTCACTGCTAATTGTTAGGTTTAGTTCCAAAATGTTACGTCTTATGAAAAGTTATGCCGCCGTGGAATTCAATCAGAAATTCAAAGACAGAGGTGATTCGATCCTCGAGATAATAGCTCCGTAATAATAGTTTCATAAACCAAGCTCTTGAGATGACTCTTAATTAATTACTACCTCTTCCACTAATGTGCATCGTTTCATGCCAGAGATCGTTTCACAACAGAAGGTGCTAGATTCAGGAGGACCTGCTCTCCAATTTAAATTCAAATTTCTAACTATGGCATTATGAAGTTAATAACGTGGTGCATTGTTGTCGCCTGCCGGGCCTTCTGTCATTGTGGTGGCCACTTCAAACCCACTCACAACTCAATCTATAAGCAAAGCATTGCATTTCTGATCACACAAATATCCCACATGTTCTGCGCATGCATTAATAAAAAAGCTCAATATGGGAAATTGTGATTTATTTTTCCCTTTTAAATCTTGAGGTCAGATTCATGGCTGGAGCGGTACCATCAATGGATATGTAAATATTTAAATTGACCCTGGATGACTGGAAGGAACGTGTGTTTTCTTGAGGATGATCAAGCTGCACTAATTCTGGCTTTGTTTAAGTTTCTTAATAAAGATACAATGTAAAAATAAAGATGTTCTTTATGAGGGTAGTGGTAGAATTACAGGATTTTAGAACAGTTAAAAAAGGATGCAGCTGAGGTTAAAGTGGAGTGGATAGAGAACAATATACACTAAGGGAAGAAGTTTATGTTGTAATAGTTCCATGCTGTCATATAAAATTGATTTTTACTACTATTATCTGTGGCATTTTAAAGGATTTATACTTGCTACTTTTTTCTAAAACTTAATATCAACAAGTCCTGGCTGCATCCTCCTGTACTTTCCACTTGAGCGATGCCTTTATCCAGACCTTTGCTGCCAGACCTTTATTCCATATATGCAGGCTATGTGGTGGAGCTCAGCGCTGATGAAGAATGACATTTGTGATAAATGCACTGACCATAAACTGTCAAATCGTAGCAGAGCCTGCCTCCTGGCCTCTCCTGTAGCCACGCTCCGCACCCTCTCCCCGCTCCTGTCTGGTCCGTGTAACGCTCCCCTTCAGCGTGGCTGCCGTGTTGGACACACTTGGTCAGAGTTCACTTTGACGGAAGCTGCAGTGACTCAGAGGCCAAAGGCGTTAGCAGCCAGCATTAGTCACTATTAAACATCCCTTCACCTCACATCCCTCCCAGGACTTTTGAATTAAACAGTTTTTTTTAAGCCTTTTTAGTTCACATCCCTGGCCATGCTGTTAATTTAAATTATTATTATTATTGATTATTAATAATTATAATGGACAAAAATCAGCTCCTTTTGTATTATATATCCCTAAAGTCAGGTTCAAATAAATAATTTGTGGTCACTTTCATCTTGCTGGCTGCCCAAATTTTCCTGGACCTGTTAACGTATGTCCACTTTGCGAAGTCCTCCCAACAGAGATGTGCAAAGCTGGGGCTCAGAGGAGATGGTTGCCCTCCCTCGAGCCCTAATTGTTAAAAAATACACCCTAAAGTGCCCTTTTAAATGTCAAAACAGGCACTGAAGTGCCCTTTTTAAATGTAAAAATATGGGCTAATATGCGCTTTATAAATGTCAAAATATGGGCTAATATGCTCTTTATGAATGTCATAATATGGGCTAATATGTGCTTTATAAATGTCAAAATATGGGCTAATATGTGCTTTATAAATGTCAAAATATGGGTTAATATGCACTTTATAAATGTCAAAATATGGGCTAATATGCGCTTTATAAATGTCAAAAATATGGGCTAATATGCGCTTTATAAATGTCAAAATATGGGCTAATATGCTCTTTATAAATGTCAAAATATGGGCTAATATGCGCTTTATAAATGTCAAAATATGGACTAATATGCTCTTTAT
Source organism: Eupleurogrammus muticus (assembly GCA_036785175.1). Taxonomy (NCBI): domain Eukaryota; kingdom Metazoa; phylum Chordata; class Actinopteri; order Scombriformes; family Trichiuridae; genus Eupleurogrammus; species Eupleurogrammus muticus. The sequence continues at coordinate 17,880,753 of JAYKQN010000007.1, read as the reverse complement.
AAATGTCAAAATATGGGTTAATATGCTCTTTATAAATGTCAAAATATGGGCTAATATGCTCTTTATAAATGTCAAAATATGGGCTAATATGTGCTTTATAAATGTCAAAATATGGGTTAATATGCACTTTATAAATGTCAAAATATGCACTGATTTGCAGTTAGACAGAGTTTAGTTCTAATAGCATGCTTTATATCTATATTTTATACATAAAATACACTGTTGGTGCCCTTTTTTCTATTCTTTTGTGCACGTCAGTGCCTCCCAACATTTTATCTCACCTATACATGTCACGGAAAACATCACAATATGTAAATGAGATGCTCTCCAAATCCTGTTTCAGGTGGACTTCAATGTGAAGAAAAAAGAAAAAAAAGGGTAAATCAATGCGCACATATGAAGGAAAGCTGCAGAAAAGTGGACGACACCGGGTTACCTAGATCTGCTGGAATGCTTCTATTTTCTTCATCCCTTATTCATTCGATCAGTTTGTCTCCCGCTGACAAGTTGTCTCTCCCTGTCGTCTTTTGTCCTTTAAAAAAAAAATACTCTGAATTATTCACCCGGGCTTCATGCACTGCTACTGTCAGTCCACATCACTTTGAAAACAGATGAGAGGGGTTTTTGGGTCACGTTGAATTGATTTGCATGAATGATGTGAATCTCAAAAAGTGATCTTTTGGTGAAAAGCAGAGTTTCTAAAGCATCCCATATTCTTGTCATATGGCTCTGAGCTCGAGTGCAATGACTTTTTTTTTTCTGGAAAACCAGACCAGTTCATAGTATACAAGCTTGACTTTGCAACGATAATCACGATCATGGAGGAAGATCAAAGTGCAGGAGTCGAAAGTAGGACTTGTGTGTTCATGCTGAAGAGAACTAATGCTTCTTACCTGTTGAAATAAAGAGCCGTTGATCTCCCGTTCCTCTCAGAGTACACACTGCAGATGCGAGTATGAGCTTTGATGAGCGTCTCTGGCGTGTACGTTGACACCTGCAGCACTCTGCTGGCGTGGGTGTTGGGACCACCTGCTGTGTTTAAAGACCTTGAGGAGGCTTCACAGGAGGAGCATACACATGAGACTTGAGAGAGACAAAAAAAAAAATAAGAGAAGATTTCTCTCATTATTAGAACCCTGGAAATCTACTGTCGCTCACCTACCAATTATTGCTCCTCCTGTAGATCCTTTATTTTGTCCAGATGGCACCAGATCTAGCACGCCGCATCTCATAGAAGTCAATTACCGATTTCCTATATGGCCTTTTTTGAGACACTGCAGCCAGTCATGGCTTTATAGATTTAGATCGACAAAACATATTCTGTGTTACAGGCCTTAATGATTGCATTTACGAGCTGTTGTTTATTGGTGCTGGAAATTGCTCATAGAGTGGAGAGTTTTAGGCATAAGCTTGAAATACACAAGAGATAGAAAGAGATAAAATATCAAAAAATCACAAGAGTTGTTCACACTAGGGACAAAGCTAACGCAGAGAACGTGATTGGTTGTGGCAAGCACTTGTTTTAGTTGCTATTGATTTATGACAATCTGATGATAGTGTTTTGTAAAAGCTCTAACAACATTGTCATTATATCTGCTCTTATTTCTGGGGATTTTTTTAATGCAACATTCCATTACTGCGCTGGACATGATGTACAAAACAAGCATTTTTTGCAATACCAAAGATAACATTTGAGCGAGGGTGGTAACACAGTGGAACAGTGGAACAGTGGCCTCAGAGCAGGAAGGTCACAGGTCACGTCCCTGAGTTGGGACCTTTCTATGTAGTGTTTCATGTTCTCTCTGTTTCTGTGTGGGTTTTATTTCCAGCTTCCTCCCACAGTGCAAAAACATGCTTAGGTTAAATGGAGATTCTACATTGCCCATATGTGTGTGTGTGAATGTTGTATGTGCTCCATGATAGGCTGCTACCTGTCTGGGTGTATCCTGCCTCTCACCTGTAATGTGCTGGGATTGGCTCCAGCTGACCCCTGAGACCCTAGTAGAGTGCGTTTAGAAAATGAAATGTCATTTTAGCCAGACAACAGCGTTGGGTAGGCAGTTTATTTTTAATCATCCATACTGACTCCTCAGCATATTGTAATTTGAGTGGTCTGAGAGAACAGTGCGCGTCTCCTTTGCACTGTATTCAGGCTTCAGAAAAGTGACACCGTAACAAAACATTTTGCCCTATCCAGGGTCATTCCAGAGATCAGGCGATTCTTCTGGCTGTGAAACTGTGCCGAGTTCGACGTGTGTGTTCACAGGGTTTGTGCTCAGAACCAGAACAATGGCTGGAAATCCTAGCAGTAATTCGCTATTCCAGACAGCATTAGCACCGACCGCGTGTGAACGCGACAAAGCAACCCAAGGACAACAAACCAGATAGAAAACGTGTGCCGATATTGCTGTAGCGCTTTCCCCCCAGACACACTCCTCCTTCCTGACGCGTGGAGCAGGCGAGCTCTAGCCGATGGAGCACGAAAACTAGGAGTCGGAGAGGGGGGGGCAGGGCTGGTGGAGGAGTAGCAGCCAGGCTCCCAGCGGAATCGGGATCAGAGCAGAATCCGCTGTGACTCTGGTTGTTATTGCTCCAGAAACTCCGGCTCTCTGCCTCTCACACACAGGTAAGTCATTCATTAGCCAGACAGGACTGTTGCCTGCACGGTTCTATAATTAATAGAAGTGGATTAATGATGCAACAGTTTAATGCCACCTGCACAACAGTTTAGCTGCATTAAACCGAGTGAAACACCCTCTGAAACTGAAACAGATAAACCATTAAAAATGTATATTAACAGCAATATGAGACGGATGTGTGAATGGGCTCTAAATTTAATTTTACAGCCCCTTAAATCCATTCAAGCTAAACCACTTTAATTTTCGCTTTTATTTTTTTCACCCAGCGCGTCTCCACATAGATTTGCTCTTGCTCCACATGTTTGTAGATCCTCTTAGTGTAGCCGGGCTTGCAATCCAATTTGGGTGCAGCAATGAAAGCGCAGAACAAAATAAATACAGATATATAGATTCTTTTCATTACACAGAAACCGATGGAAAACAACTTTGCAACTTTTTTTTTTTTTTTTGCGCGGCGCAAAGGTGGTTTGGTGATGGTACGCGTGCAATCAGCATTGCTTGTGAAGTGTGTTTATAAAGAATAACAGCTGCCTGCCAAGAGACTTGTTCATCATCTGGGCTTTGTTTGCGCCATCTGCCAGAGCTTCAACTTTATTAGTTCTACTGATGGTCTCCAATTACCTGGTGTGGTAATTTACAGCACTTCATAATAACCTGCGCTCTCTCCGTGACGCAGGGCCCTTCATTCCAGCGAGAAGTTTAAATGAAATCAGAAGCAGAATATTTGGAGTCTCTCAATCACAGGCAATTGTACGCCACTCTATCTGCAACAGATTACTAAAGCAATAAGTTACAAGGGGCTGTGATTTGCCGTTAATTAAAGCAGCTTCTGGAAGAGCTGAATACACAGTGTCAAAACTCTTCTGCTTCACAATGGATCATCGCTTTAATAGAGCAGGAATAACTAACCACAGCATTGCAAATAAACATGAGCTATAAATCTTTTTTTTAATGATGATGATTACAACATAGGATGCAGAACTATAGCTATAGTATTGGAATATGGATTTAACAGTGTACAAAGGACTAACAAATGTCTGTTTCAAACTATTGGAAAAGAACATGCATGGAAAATTACAATTCAATACTATAAGATACCTCTGCTTCGAAGTAAGTACAAAGAAAATAATTATCGTATGAGAGAATGTTTGAGAGAATGTGGTACATCCATAGGCATTCTAAAGAGCCCTCCTCAGAAAACCCCTTTTGTTTTCTTTACATCCTGCCCAACAAAAAGGCTGTGCACATCACTGGTCATACATTTCAGTCACAGTGATAAATGGCTTCTGGGAAAATTCAATTAGAGAGGTCTCTAATATTTTTGGTATTTCTCTGAATAGAAACCCACTTGTGCTATTACTCGGGAAAACCAGTGGAGATTGAAAATACAAATAAATAAATAAAACACGTGCACGTGTTCCTAGTAATAAGGGCAATAAGCAAACTGATTCTAATAATTGACTCTAAATGGAATGATAATAATTAGATTCATGAAATGGGAAAAAAAAAAGTATCATGAGAATCGTAAACAAAGGGAAGTCCATATCTTTGAAGACAGATGGAAAAACTGGGTGTGGTACAAAACATGCTTTGTTTCTATTTGTAATGAGTCTCTTGAAAATATGATCATTGACTACGGAGGAATTTCAGCATCTGGATGTCGCCACAAAATGTGGCAAAAACATCACATTCCCCCTCAGGATGAATTATAATTATCTGTTGATATGATGTTTCATAAAGTGTTCAAATTGCAATTTGTCCAGTTAGTTTTATTTATAACCAACTGCCTTCCCATTAGAGTTATACACAATATAATATATACAATATACACAAATGATGCATGCTAACATGCTAAATTATAACCAGAACCAAGACCAAATGGACACTCAAATGTTTTTCTTACTGAATTTATTCACTCGAGACCCCGTCAGACCAGGGTGACCGGGGTTCAGGGGGTTGAGCAGTCATCATCCGATCGGAAAATCTGCAGCTTGGCTCCGTTCCCTCCAGTCTGCAGCCAAAGTGTTACTGGGCAAGATGTGGTTGGCACCCTGTAGCCACCGACCACCATCAGTGTATGAATATGTGTGAATAGGTGAATATACACTTGTTCTATAATGTGCAGCTGAATAGAAAGTCCATTTATCAATGCACTTTCAATGTACAGGAGGAGGACATCCTTTAGTGCTAATTTGCATTGAAAAGTTTGTGTGATGTTAATTTTAAATTAACATGACATGTCAACGTAAGAAGAAAAAAGACTGCGGAACTGTAGAATATATCTATCTTTATAGATATAACTCAGGTGACTGAAGGCCTATATCATGGTTGGATAAATGTTCAATAAGTTTATGCACAAAATGAGGACAATCTTCTCTCAGCCCAAAATGAGAGAAAGTAGTACTGCCCTGAGCCAGTGGGAGTAGTGGATGATATCTGATGTCAGTGTTTCTGATGGAAAAAGTCATCACTTATAATTTAGATTCCTGTTATATGCTTTTTTTTGACAAAGCCATAGATCGTAAGCCATAAGCTTTATGCTATATTCAGAGAGTGACACCCACCCTTAAACTTATCATTTAAATCTGCCTAATGTCACAGAATGTATTTTTTTTAGCATTGTGAGCCTGTTAGTATGCCAACTTTATATATATATAGCTGCAAGCATGGCTCAGTACTTATTTATGTAAGTGCAAATATATATATATATATATGTGTGTGTGTGTGTGTGTGTGTGTGTGTGTCTTAAAACCAAGAGAAAAACCAAACAACACATCCAACATTGACAACATTGGACTAATGCGCTACATCTGATTTTCCAAAGCTCTAGTCAGAGCACATTTTGCTCACATCTTGCTTTCCTATTGTGTTACAGTCGGCACTATTAACTCTGGCAGCGCATTTCAGTCACCGACAAACTGTTCAGAGGTAAATCACAGTATGAATGTGCTGTATCAGTTCTGGCTAGAAAATGGAAAAAAAAAATAGCACATGAGAAACACCTATCTTTATGAAAAAACAACAGTGTGGTGTTTTTTTTCCTCCCCCTGATGAATGCAGGTTTTGCTTGTGTATGTGAAAATCTTGCATATTTTAGTCTGGAATGTGGTGCTTCCCGGCTCTAAAAGGGGCCCCGTATCTATCAGACCTCTATGAGAAGGAGCGTCATCCATCACTGTCAGTGTTAATATTGTTTCCCTTCACCTCCCAATAGGCAGCTTGTGTTTTGGTTCGCAGCATTTATGTTTTCAGACTTGTGTACTCACAGGCCCTTACCTGGCGCTGCCCTCTGGCACCCCCCTGCCAAAATGCATCAAACTAATTTCAACTTCACATGCAGCCAGCATATTAAAATGCAAAACACATTGCCTATATCTATCTCTCTCTCACCACTCCCTCCGAGACTTTGCATATTTTCAGTGTTTTATATTTAGTTTTATGTTTCAAGGTGTTTTGAATCAGAAGTCAGTTGCTGAGCTTTTAAGCTATATTTAGGCTGTAATCAGTTTCAATCACTTTAATAGTGTTTTTTCCCGAAAAGGATTGATAGTACTACAATACTCCTATACTACTATAATTATACTATTATACTACTTAGCAGAAAGGTAAAAAAAATAGATATTAAACTGGCATTCACTGAAAAAACACTGTTAAATAGAAAGCTTTAGTGTAAGAAATAGGAAATAAGAAAGTAGCCCTGATAACGACATGAATGATAGAGTCTAGAGCCTCCTCTCTTTGTCTAAATGAATGTGGTCACTCCGCTGAGATGGTGTTTTCCACTGTGTCTGTTTAGAGGGAAAAAAATAACCTCTTCCTTGGAGAACGATAATGCTGGGTTTTTCTATCTGCCTGCATGGTTGTCTTGAGATCCGACCATCAAGTATAAAAAAAAAATGTCTCTGAGATCCCAATCGACCAATTTTTCCTTCATTTTGCCTGCTTGCTTCAGCAGAGTGTACACAGAAAACACTCGAGCCGTTTCACGTTGTCCTGATTCTGGCAGCAGTGTTGTAAGAGCCGAGGGGATTTTTTTTTTTTTTTTTTTTTGTCTGAAAGTCTGCTCCTCCACCTCCCAGCACCTCCGAACTCTTTTCAGCCAATCCCATAAATACAAATACAAGAAAAAGGGTGCCATATAATGACACATTATTCACACTGGGTATTCATCACACGAAGGAAAAACATAGTGTAGAATAATTGCTACAATACATTATATTGCCAAAAGTGAGTCAGGTGTGTGTGTGTGTGTGTGTGTGTGTGTGTGTGCACTTATATACCTATCTAACAGTGGACAGTATGCAGTCACTGACAGTGGACTTTTTTAGGTGCCTTCTTGGACATCTTTAAATCATGTTAAAAACATGTGAACAACAATTTGTGATTTTTTTTCAAGCAGAAGTGTTCATTTGAATTGAGGATGTGTGTTTGTGTGTGTGTTAAAGTAGTGTTGGCACTATGGGGTAAGGGGGTAGACAAATGGATAGGCCGGTCAAGTGAGAACTAAGGTGCACGGTAAACTGCCGTATCTTAAGTCTGGTCCTGAATAGACACACGGGAGGCTGACAGGCAGCTTTTATCAGAGGAAAAGAGACTCCGCAGGAGAAAACTCCCACGGCGCGTTAGACCGAGGCAACAGGTTCCCAGTTTTCCCGAGTGTGGGGGCGAGTGAATTCGAAACAGTCTGCGTAATTGTGAAGTTGACACAGATGGCGTGATGCGAGCCGCAGGCGCAGAAATATATGACCTTAAGTAATTCTTTCAGACAGATTATGTCGATTTGAGCTACTCTCAGTTTCCGTCTTCATAGAAGGTTACACAGCAGGTCCACAATGCACCAGATGAACCTTACCACGCACACTTTATTTAAAAAAAAAAAACAAATCATTTATTTCCAAATTTGAAACATGGAGGTAAAAAAAAAGACAGGCACTTCAAATTTCTTAGTTGAAATAGCCCCTGCCGTCTAATAAAGAAAAGTTGAGGCCATAACGACTTTCTCCTTCTATGTGGCCACTGTCAAATTCAGAGGCGCAGCTGGAGGCTCGGCGCGAGATGCGGAGTATTGAAAAGTGTAATGGCACACATAAGAATTTCAATCTGGTATGACATGTACACAGATATGGTTCAGGATTGCCGGCGTGATGCTTTAGCGGTGTTTTCCATGAGTTGATGGAACTGTTATGGGGCCTGGAAAAATCATTTGAAGAGGGGCGAAGAGTGTGACATCAATCAAGCAGCTTTTTAAATTCCCCGCCGCCGTCGGGACGAGAGTCAGATGAACAACCCGTGTTCTCTGAGGGAACGCTCTTCAAGCTATAACATGACGTACGACGTGATCTGTTTTCGCCTCGACGGACTGATGTATCGCATTATCGCAAGGCTAAAGCTTTTGCATGTAGGATATGAAAATAATAAAGAAAACGGCACACAGACCCAAGCATTATTAAATGTTTCTATCCAGACAGCATATGAGTTCATAGCTACTGATCCCCCCACATCACAGCAACCCACTATGTATTTAAAGTTGTAGCTTTTGTTTCACCCACAGAACTATTCTTAATTGGCACCACCATGGAGTAAATGAGAACAAAATGAAAAGATAAATTACTCTAATGGAAGGAAATTAAGTGTGAAAAAGAGACAAAATTGAAATACAACAAGGATCTGGCTTCTACGCAAGACAGATTCAGCCGTGATTACAGAAAATGATATCATTTTAATACCAGGCGTTTTGTACGAGACGCGCGTTCAGTCATTCTTTGGTAGAGTAATCATAGCAGGAAGAAAAAAAAAGGTCCGCAAAAGAAATCTAAAGGAGGAAACACAAATAGTTCATGCAAGCCTACAGTAATCAGCATTCTCCCATGCACCCCCCCCCTGTGCAGCTTTACGGTAGCTTTCATGCAAATAGCGGCGCTATACGGGCAGATCTGTTTTTGTTCTGCTCCAGCTAAAGGTCAGGTCTTACGAGCTTCCTATCGCCATTAAGACCCAGTTTGTTCAGGCGCTGACTGTAGAACAATACTCAGTGATCTGGAACAAAGGCGGGCCCTAATAAATGAAAGGGAAAAGTTATGGTTACGCTCAATGAAGTCAAAGGGCAGCTGGAGGGTATGAGTCTGCCTCATTTCAATATGCCTTTACTCTCACGAACCGAGAGCCAGACAGGCAGACAGTTAAAGGAAAAAATGTTGACGCTTTGAAATCGTAATCTCAGTCATGGCTACCCCATGCACCCCGTGTGGTTTCAGGCTGTAACCTTTTTTCCTGAATAATTTGCTCTTCCAACCAGCGCTCACTTAATTACATTTTTCCATCTTTCCTATCATTTTTGTTGGAAAAATATTTATATCCCTTCCGTGCATCTGTCACACCCACAAACCAAATTAAATGATCAATTAATTACGTTGACTAATGGGATCATTCATCAGTCTCAGCCCATTATTTCCTATAGTCTTTCTTCATTGCCTTATGCAGACAAGTGAAGAATCGGAATGCAGGAGTTGTAGCAAATATCACTACTACCCTTTTTTTTTTTTTTCACCTTGTGTGTCAGAAAGAATTCATGAGCTAAACCTCCACTAAGGGCCCTAGAAGGATCGAGAGGCCTCATATCTGAGCCTGGCGGAAGCGCTCTATTGATTTGCTTGTCTAGTGGCTCTCTGTAATAATAAGGAAATAAAGCCCCTGGATATAAGGAGATTGATGTCAATCAGGAGCCCGCCTCGAGTGTGGCTTGTCCCATCTTATTAGTGCGCTCTCCATGCACTGAGTGTTCACTGATGACTCCATTGATATGCAACTGAAGAGAGGAGGCAGTCTGTTGCCATATCCTGGGGAGGGTTCCCCTGTGATTGCTCACTCTGTCATAGTCGCCGTGGAATGAGAGATTGTAATGGCATATCAAGTCAGAATAGCTTCACACCCTTTAATCATAATCAGGTCAGTAGAGATGAGCTATGGGTCCTGCAACCGAGCGAACCCCCGTTAAACCTTCTTACTACTTCCATTATGAAACAAAAATTAAACTGTAACACTAGTTTATTAATGGAAACCCCATTAGTGTCAGTTCTAGTATCCTGCTGCTTGCTGGAGTATTGCTTTTTTTTTTTTTTTTTTTTTTTTTTTCCGACGGTTCGCCATGGCACCCGGGAGAGAAACGTACTTGTCTTCAGGGTTTGCTTTGATAATTTTATACTTCCAAATCAGATTTATCTGCATCAGTGGGTAGATATCTAATGATGCATTTAACACCGCTGACAGGTGTTGAAGGTGAACGTTTTCTACATCTCGCTGGGCTCGCAGAAGAAATATTTCATCTCGCCATAAAACCTCCCGAAGGACAATAAAAGGTGTTTTACTGTATTTGTGTCACTGCTCAGAATAACACAACAGCAAGCTCACTCTGTCTTGGTAATTAGCACCTTTAATTTATGAAGTAACTCCAGTGATGTAATGCAGCTACACCGTATTGATATTAAAATTAATTATCATATGAGGCTGGAAGGCAGGGGTTGCTCGGTAGCATGATGGCATCATGGAAAACGTTTTCTCCTTTGGAACACACTCACACACGCACACACACACTTCACCTCTAAAATAAACTTGTCGTAGATTAATTCTGTTTATTTTTACATGAAGTCAATTTTGAGCTTCAGGAGCAAACAGCTGACAGCTGCAGGGACAGACCGGCGGGTTCAAGAGCTACAGATTTTTAAAAGACTTCTGGCTCCTTTAAGTGTTCGAGCTCTCAGTCAGCCTTCGAAAATTAGCGGGCTGCTTTCGCCGATTCATTACATTATTCCATTTGTATGAATTTTCATAACACAAAACTCTCCCAATTGGTTCCCAATGTCACTGCATGCTCTGCACTGGAAACACCAGTGGGTTCACTACCTTGGACAACGGGGTATTTTCAAAATATAAGCAATATGACAAATGCATTTGCAAATAAAACACATTATATCAAGGGAATTTACATTTAGCATTAATGATAACTGGTAACTATTATACTGCATTAAAACCTTCTTCAGCGTGTAAGTTAAATACATTATTTTACTATAAAACAATGCACAAACCTGATATACTGACAGTTGTTTTTGAGTGTTGCTAGTTGTTGGCAGAGCAGAATATCTGTGTCATCCATCTATGAAGGGCCTGTTATTTAACCTGTCTGGTTTGCCATTGTCAACTGTGCAGGCTATATGTCCTTCACACATGAACAATGACAGGTAAATTGTCTAATTGCTCGCCGCCATGGTTAGAATCGGGTAGAAGGAGGCACTGGAGCTGATCTGATTCCCCTGGTGGTTGTTGCCATCCCCGGTGCAGCCTCCTTTGGAAAGAAGCCGCCACTATTTGCTACTGGCCTCCACGTATTCTACAAATTCCTATTCTAAAACTTGCAAGGCAAGCTCCGCGGCTGTCTTTTCACCTCTAGAAACATTATGTCAGGACGTTGATATGCCATAATTCACACAATTTAAAAAAAAAGATCAGCAATTATCAGTGACTGGGAATTTACAATTGTCATATTAAGCTGACGTACAGTATTTGTTGCAGCCTGATGAGACCTGTCTTGTAAATATCGATCCGTGTTACACTATAATATGCAAGGAATTACATTCAAAATTCAGGTTTCAGCTCCATTCCTTGAAGCGGCAAGTGTAAACATCCAATTAAGGCTCAGAAATGAGAACAGTGCTGTAGCAGTACTTTTTCTCTGTAATCACCCCAGTGAGGTCTCCAACCTGTACACATTGATCCCGTATCGATCCGCGTATGAGAAACTCTGGTTTAACCCAGTTCGCCGTTCTCATTCTCTCCCCTGTTTCACTCGATATTCTGACTGAAGGGCAGCGACTGGATGTTCGAAACCTGACCAACACAGATAGAGACAGAGATAAGAAAATAAGAGGCAGGGATTCACCAGCAGCTGCACTAGAAAACAATTTGATGCAGCAATACAAACAGGGATCTCTGCGAAACTGCTGTTTCCCAGCTTTACTCTGCAGAATCTGCATGTTTGAGACTCTCCTCTATACATGCAATTATACAGAGAGGGCAACGTTATAGACAAAACTTCAATCATTTATGAAGACCTCCCTTTACACTCTTTATTCTCGCTGGTAGGCGGCCATGTCAGCTCTGCTTAGTCTGCCTTTAAAGTGCAGCTTTGGCTGCTCTTGTTGTGACAGAATAAGGCTACAAGGAAATGTTTCTGCTCCATCTTGGAACATCAAAAGGTCTTTGAATTGCGTCTGTTGCCAGGAAAGATAAATGCGGTCGTGCTGTCGCGTCTGCCATTAAACCGTAAAACCAAGTGTCAATTCTGTCAGCCTCGCGGAGGCTTCATAACAAAATTATTTAGTGTTCCGCTTCAAAACTTTTATTAGTTTGCTACTTGGATGTAAAACGACCTCCACTACTACTGCTACTGCTACTACTACTACTACTATTACTACATTTTCAGGTTTATTAAACTCTAAATGTATGTTTCCTGCTTTTTTTTACATAATCAATGAGGACAAATTCAGTATTCAGGGGTGAACGTTCGCTTCCTCACAAGCGGATTTAACATCTATTTCTCATGCAAGAAAAGAAGCGGCCCTTTCAGTCGATACGCCCGAAATGATGCAATCAATCGCAGAATGTAGCATGCAAGTCTGAACGCCGCAAGAAGTCATTGCATTGGAAATAAGCGAGTAGTCATCGCATGCACGTTTTTTTTAACAAATCTCCTAGTTAGGTCCCCCTGAACCTTGCGAGGAAACATGGAGGATATCTCACTCATTTGTTTCCCGTGTCAACGGCGTTCTTTCATCTAGAAGCGTGAAAAGTGTGCTGGCAGCGTTTCTGCCTCATTAGGACAAACTGTCACCAGGAATGCAGGCTAATTAAGGCGTCAGAACAGCAGCATTGTTTCATGTAGACACGTATCCATAGACGCGTAAGAGGATTATATCAAGTCTTTGCTTTTTCAATATTTATCTTACCCACTTGTTCATGGCAGACGTCAATAAATATATATAATAATTGTTTCATGTTTGTATTGCAAGCTTTATATAAAGTCAACATTTATATTCACTTTTTTCTGCAGACAGGGTATACAGATTCAAGAAAAACGAGATTGCATTGTTAGCAACATGAAAAGATGGATTCTCCTTTCAGTCAGCTGTATTTTTTTTTTTTTTAAAGAATGCTGATTTACATAGACATTTTATTTTTTTTTCATGCACTGTATCTTCTACCTCGCGTCTCTTTAACAAGAGAGATTGAAAGCTCGCTGGCGCGCCGGAAAACGAGCGAGTCAGCACTGGAATTTCAAAAAAAAAAAAGGCCCGTTCCACGTAAACATCCGTAAATGAGGCAAAGTCTTTGTTGACGTCTGAGCGTGCACGACTAGCAGCCAGCTGGAGGATATTTCATCGTTGAATAATTGTCCCATCAAAGCCACTAAAGACATGCAAAGAAGTTAATCTTTGCTGATGCTTACACTGTCTAGAGCATTCTCCCGCTTTCCCGAAGCGACTGATGTGGGGGGAAAATGTAGCAGGTAATGGGGTAAATATGGCGATTACGGACTCGTCCTGAAATCTGAACCACTATGTAGTGACGAGTTGTTATTCTTTCTAAAATCCTAAACCCCCTGATACAAGGGCAGCATTGAGTTTTATTCATACATCGCATTGGAAAAACCTCAGCTACAACACTAATGAAGTATTTTTACATGTAGTAAAACACAAAGTTACCATTACAGCATCAGTACATATATCATCACTATCCACATCATCAATACAATAATTAGCTATTTTAATATAATATTAGTACTAGGGCAACTAACCACTATTTAGATATTTATCTCGATTTGATCTGCTTGTGCGATTTTTTTTTTCGGATTCGATATAGTTTCTTTTTTAAACAATTTATTGAATATATGCTTCATGTTTTGTAGTTTCTATTATTTCTATTTATTTACCAATTATTAATCTTCGAACTCTGATCTTATTAATTATGAAGTTTTTTTTTCCTGATTTAGGTCAGTTTGGCCTTGTCTTAAATTTTAAATATTATTTTTTATCTTGCAATATTCTAACTGTATTTGCTCTGTAACAGCAACATAAGATGATTCTGACTCTTCTGTAGTGTCCTCACATGTTGTAGATTTCTTATGATTCCTGGTTTAAGTACATAACCTTTGCGGCTGTAGAGCTATTTCATATTCATCATCATTTATAGCCGGAAAAATGTAAAACAGGCCTGGGGCTTAAGTGGTTAAAAGATATATACTGTGTTATATGCTTCGTGTAGATGATGACCGAGTTTTATATTAGACCGCTGCTCCTTTTTGTCACTTTTACTGTAGGCAAAGAAGTATCTGTAGCTAACTCGAGAAGCAAATCTCCACCGTCCCAATAAAGGAGAAATGCATGGCTGACAAAGACAAGATTGGCTCACATTATTTTTTGAAAGTTATTTTGTATATCTGCATGGATATTTTGGTATATGCCTGCTTTAGTTGCACATAAGTCAGTGTTTTTTAATGCATTAGCAACATCAGGGCCATGTTAAAACGGCCCCTGCAGAGAATTCTCTAATGTGTGTCGAATGGGGATATATCCATTTGTGTTGGGTTTGCTGTTGGAGTTCTTGAATTTCCTAAAGCTTTCTATATCAGTGTGATCAGGCTTACAGCCACAGATCAATCCGCTAACATCCATCTTATTGTGGTTTATTAGTGGACTATTCACTGGTTGACTGCTTTTCCTAAGCTACCTTTAACACAGTGATGGAGATTCCATTTTCGCCGTGATTGTACCGGAATGATTACACGCGACAAATACAGGCTCCGTCAGAGGAAACTTGCCTGATTGAATGGTGTCTGTGTCTCCTGGTTTAGGTTGAATAGTCCAGGGACTAGGACGAAGCCTTGAGCAGATGGAGGCCTTGGAAAAAAATATGTGCTTTTCAAACGGTTTTTATCATAACTTATTTCTGCTCTGTGTTGCTCTTCTCTGAGACTCCACTGCCTCCGAGGTGTGATTGTTAGAATTTGTCTTTGATAATAAACTGGCTTTTCTGCAAGCTGCTACACACCATAGTACTAATCACCCACATAGCATGTGGTACAGAGTACAGAAAGAGAAAACTCATATTCTGATTTCAGCCACTGAAAATTCACTTCGAAATATTACATAAAATATATATCTAATATAAATACATATATCCAACCTGTACTTTGGATACCATACTGTACTTTTTTCCAGTGACCTATAAGCCAACCCCGTTACATTGTCTTGCTGTTTCTAAATGAACTGTTTAAAATAGAAACAAAATATGTGAGGAGGAATTATACCGGAGGACAGCCTTTCACCTCATTAAGCATCATTTTGGTAGATTAACGGCCAGCAGCCTTGATGATTCAATAATTAAATTGTCAAAAAAGTATACTGCTTTTACTTGTAGTAATTTTTCTTAACACAACCATATTATCTTTGTTCCTTTACTCTCAGGTCCGGGGCAAATTAATGGCATTGGTAAGAGGACTCTGGACATGGACGGGGACCTCTTCACGCACTCCTCACCGCAGGACAGGGAAGGCGAAGTCCACTTGGTCACCACTGCCTCGCCGGTGAACAGCCCCGACCACCGGCCTGTCCTCGGGGGCCTGCTGCTCCACGAGCACCTGCTCACGCGGGACTTCCAGGGGGACCAGCACTTCTTCGGACGGGATGGCTCCGTGGCCGCGTACCCCACCATGCCGGGCTCGGCGTCTGCTCCGGACGCCGGGGACCCCGTCACCCAGCTGGTGCCCCACGAGGACGCCCCGGCCTTCTCGGACATGGCCTCAACCGCCACCGCAGCTGCCACCTCCCCGCTGACCACCTTCTCCCCTACCAAACCATGGCCGTCCATGTCTTTCCCCCATAGAAACTCCCCCAAGGACAAGGCCAGAAGGGTCGACAGCGTAGAGCCGACCACGGACTCCCTCACAACCCAAGTGACTCCGACTAATAGAGGTCCAGTCACTGAAAACAGCCCAGTGGTTTCCTCATTATCGCAAAGAAGCCGGCCCCGGGGTGGGAGCGCTTTTCCCGTAGAGGCCACCCTTGCCCCTTCGTCGATAAGGACGGAGAAGGGAGAAGTCAGGGAGGCGATAACGAAACAAAAAAACAAAACCGGCCCTGACCATCCTGCCCCTGATCTCACTTCAGTGTCCCGAGCTGATGGTACAACAACCACATCCGTTATCAAAACTACCACCATCACCACCATGCAAACATCAGGTATGTTCCTCTGACTGTCAGCGATGTAGCTGCACTGTAAAATGAGACACTTCATGGTGCATCAAGGTGCATCCTGTAAACTCAGATTGATGCTGAAATGGCCAATGAAGCTTGATTTTCATAGTACTTTTCGTATACATTTAGATGAGGTAAAGTTAGAATAATAATCAAAGTGGGATATGAAGAGCATGAAGGCAGCGGTTAATGTGTCTTGTGTTTTGTCGGTGTAATAAAAAAAGGAATAAAAAAAAGAAGGTGCCTGGATTTGTTGATGGATGAAGTAATTTACACAGCAGGATGTGGGCTCGGTGGATTTTGGTAGTTTTTAAAAAGTAGCACATCACTTCCAACCCGTCTGACCTACAGTATAAAGCACAGAATTCACACAGTACAAGCACCAAGCAGGCAATATATATATATATATATATATATATATATATATATATATATATATATATATATATATATATATATATATATATATATATATATATATATATATATATATATATATACGAGCGAGCAATATATATATATATATATATATATATATTTCAAAAACAGACAATGTATTTTACTACAAATCAAAATTATTTATTTAAAACTTAAAACAAGGCAAATATGAACCCAAATCAGGAAAAAAAAAAAACTTAACATAAGTTAAATTATCTGCAATGCAAAATTCAGTGATTAATAGGACAAGAGCTGAAAGATCAATTATTTGTCCATAAAATCATAGCAATCACACTAATTACAGAACATAAAGAATATATTCCCTAATGTAAAATGCTTAAAAAGGATTAGAAAATAACCCAATTAAATAATCCAACAAACAGCTCAAATCTAATATATATATATATATATATATATATACATGAAAGGTTGAACAAACACTATATCTACATGCATGGGATGTTTTTTTACTATCTGATGTGCAAAACATGACGCAGCAGTGTTTAGGCAGGATAGCACTCGTCCTTCTTATACGGCGCCAATCACTTTACAGCGTCTGTTTCTTCCCAAAATATAGAGTGCGGGCATTCTGATGGCAGCAAAGTGATGTATCACCGCTCTCATCTGCTGCATGCTGTAGTGCTCACAACTATTTATCTCCACCACGGATAAGCAGAGTTGCTCATGAATCAAAAAAAAAAAATCTGATTTTTTCCCCTGACCGTCCTTCCCACCGGTCACAGGGGAAAGTGCAAAGAGCCAGATGAGCGGTAGCAGAGGAGAGCTCTGCAGAGATAGTGAAAGGGTTACAGGGCCACTGAGAAACAGGTGGGCTAGATAGATCAGTGGTGCGAGGAAAAGCGAATCACTTGTCTTTTTACTGTCTCCCACAGAACCCTGCAGTCTGAATTTCACTGACCCTGAGGGTAACATCGAAATCCTGCAGCAAGCCGACTCTGGACTGGAGTGTAACTACTTGGTTACTGTCTACCTGGGATACGGTATTGAGCTTCAGGTCAGTGCTCACAATAATGTTGCTATTAGTCATTTCAAAGTATAGAATGCAATCTCCAGTAAATCACATTGCTTAAAGATTTATCTCTGGTGATGCCTATGGTACATATCACCGTCTTTCATTATTTTATTTAGGGAGGATGAATGCTCTTCCCTCCGAGAGCGATGTGAATCCCACTGGTATCTCCTTTTTGTCTACAAAGGCCTCATTGAAAACTTACCACTGTATCTTTTAGATGTGCTTGTTATCTCAGACAGACTTTATTAAAGCCAATCCAAGACAGGCCGTTGCGTCAGGTTCCGTGAGTCAGGCCTGAGCTCAGGAAAAAAACTGCTTTTAATTTGAATGCATCTGATCACTGGAACAAAATAACTCCTCAAAATCAATTCTCTGATACTTAATGGGGCCTTCAGATCCCTGATCCGTAACTTCCTAAGTCCTACTTGCCACTATTTTATATGATTAGTTTCTTCTTTCTGCTTTTTCTTTTACTTTATTATCTTAATATATCCAATTACTGGTCTGAATCTGTAAATCTCAATGGCTTATGAATTCCATTCTATAAATAAAGTATTAAAGTCTTTATAGTCAAGCAGTAATTGGTTTTGTCCACCTGAAGACAGCAGAAACAAGTTGTAAACATCACTTTGGCAAATTATTGCTAAGGCAAAATATGTGCAACATTTAGGTGTAAATGTACCACTTCCTTAACAACATATTCAGTCTTCTCATAGAGGTGTATAGGTCTCCACCTACCCACAAGGAATAATTAGGTCTTATTCACACAATGATGAAACGGGAGCTTTTCCTTTGTGGATTCCACAGGTTTTGTGTCCACACACGTAACGTTGGCAACGCGATAATGAGTGAGAACAAGTGACAATGATCTAATACATATACTATGCTGATAGGTGGCGTAATCAGAGGTTGGTAAAAAAGAAGAGAAGAAGCGGTATTTACGGCTGGATTAGAGTCTGAGTTGTCAAAAGATCCACACAAAGCATTTAAGGAAACAACTATGACCATTAGCCTCCATGCTACCTGCAATATTTTATTAATAATTGGTCAAATATACACAATAAAATGGCCAATATTGGATATACCTGCATGGATTTATTTTTACAAAGCCCCCTGACAGAATCCACCGCTGTTGTTTAGCATGTTGTTGTGACAGGCTGATGGCTCTGGATTTTGTAAGAACCTACTTCTGGTCATGTGATACAGTGACATCAGTAACTCCACATAGGCATTGCAACCCGTTGTCAGGAACGCCGAGAGCCGCATCAGCTTGGAAGTTTGTCGGAGTATAAGAATTCTGTTTGCATGTTTTTTCAGCTGCTGTGTTCACTCAATCTGACTTTTTTCTCTCTATAGTTTGGTGCCGCTCAGTTAGTGTCAGTGGGAAATGATGCTGATGAGAGCAGTGAGACTAAACCTAACCCCATCAGTTTAATTTACAGGTGGCATTTTCACATATACAAATAGAGTAGTACTTTAGACTGTGATTTTCTTTTTAATTAAAGTTAAATAACGCTGAACAGTGACGAGCTTTGACATTTTGTTTCAGTCTTGGCTCGTTCACTGGTCTTGTGTGGGCTGATGGAGATAGACAGGCAGCAAATTGCTGAGGTGAGTGGGTGGACGGGGGCACAAAGGACGGGGTCCGTCTCAGGTTGAATGTTTGCTTGGTAAGTCTTTTCACAAAAGGTTATAAAAATGAACTGTCAGCGCGTGTGTTCCCTGGCATTTTCAATTCCTCAAATGCCTCATTTACCACTGGAGACATTAGAAATGCGTGAGCTTTGTCTCGCTGCCTCTGGAGGCCCAAGATAAGTCTTGACAGAGTATATGTTAGAGAGCGTCTTTCTCGCCGAAAGCTTCCTCTGGGTAACTTAAGTACATCTTCTCCCACCTATAAACACACTTCTGCACACACTTCTGCACGTGATGCGTTTGAATACATTCCACATGTTAGATCTATACTCAAACTAATTCTCCAGTGGATTCAGCAGAGCATTTCATTGGATAATTTTAACACTACAATAATGGAAAGCCAGACCATATTGACATTTTATCCTCTTAAGTCTGCCAGGTCTGATTTAAACAAAAAAAAAGATTGAAGCTGTGCTTCAGCAGCTCCATGTGAACAGATTGGGCCACTGTCTCCGTGCCTCCTACTGCTAAACTGATAATGATCTGATGGTAAACTATACAGACAAGTGCTTGGCACAGCCGAAGAGAATGAAACGGCGGTCTCTGTTCCTGGCAAAGACATAAACCGACTGAAGATGGAAAGATAGAAATTGAAGTCAGGCCGTCTGATCAGCGGCGTGTGAAGCTCCTCTAACTGGAGGCTGTCCAGGTCTCAAGGTTTTTTAAGGAATAGAAGAGATCACAAAGCAGACGCGCCGAGGGGGTTGCAGTATGCTCGGGAAATGCGAATGCACGCAGGAACATTTGCGACCTTTTTACAACCAAACTATACCAAAATTTACAATTTTCAAACCTCTTCACTCACTTAAAGCACATGAGGACACGTGTTATTTCACAACACAGAGATACACAAAACACATGTCTGAGATTCCTAGCTTAGCGATGGCCGTAGAGCTGCTGCACCTTCCCTTTGCTGCAACCTGGATGATATTGTCTGGCCTGTATCCACGCATGCTGTGCGGCGTGTCGGTCGGCCTTCCTTCACAACCCTGTTTTGTTGGCCTTTTTTTGGCCTTTTTTTCTCCCTCAGTTCACAGTAGGGAGCGCAGGAACCATGAATAGAAAATAGGGAGAAAATGTAACCAAAGGTCCCCAGCAGGATTTGAACCGCATGCACATCAAGGGTACACTACATGTCACCACCGGGCACTGGTGGTTTTTTCTATTCTCTTTTTTTGAAGTTGTGAGATTGATTATTTCACCAGCATGAAAATAAGTACTGCACTGTGCTGGAGACGGAACGCGACAACAGATGACAATGCCGAGAGGTCAAATTTGACTTTTTCTGCAGTAGTCCGTTCTGAGCACAGGTGACAAATAAAGACGATCGATTGGTTGATTGTGTTACAGCACAGCTGGTAACGAACCAATCCGTACCAGCGCATTCCGTACCCTGCTCATTTAAACACAGCCACTTCACTGCAGAGAGAAATAGTGTAAAGATAATAATGAGGATTCATATTATGAACACTGTGCTTATTTAATGCTCACTGGCCTAATCAGTATTCATATTATGAACATTTTACTTGCTGAATGCTTCTGTTTGGAAACAGTCTGTAGCCTCTTAAGCTCTAGCCTCTGTTATAGTTTTTTTTAGGCATGTGAAGTCAGATTAAAGTTGACCTGGGATATAAACAACAAGATTGACTTAAACCTGTATTCTTTGGCTGCTGGAGTTTTTGTCGTAGGGAAATAATAGTTTTACTGTCGAACTCGCCGGGGCCTTACCTTTTTGCACACATCATCTATAGCATGCCTGTCTGTCCTGGAAGTGGGGTTCTCCTCTCTTTCTCTTCCCAAGGTTTTTTCCTATTTTTTTCAAGTTTTTTTCCTAGTGTAAATCCCATTGAGCCAAATTTGTGATTTGTGAGTTTCGGCTTTATAATTAAAATTGATCTTACTTTTATACCTGACTTTTATATTATGGTATAGTCGTAGGTTAAGTTAGGTTTTGGTTATGTACCATGAAGTACCAGATAGGTAGAGATATGGGAATGACTTTCCAATTGATTCGCTTTGTGTTTGAGTTGTGTCTTTAAACAGGGGACCAGTGTGTAAGATTTACACTGCATTCACACACAATCAGGTATTTGCAGCACCTGAAGGGTTATGTGAAGGTGTGGGTGTATTTATTTGTGTTTTACGCTGTGAAAAAATCAGAATGTAATGTTTTATGCCTGTCATTCACCGCTTTTTTCTTGCTACTCTTGCTCATTCTCTTCATCCACTCTCCAGCTCGCGTGACCCCTCCTGCTCTCTCGTCTTCTTAAAATGAGTCAGGGAGCCGACAGCAAAGCCTCATTTTACTTTTAACCTTATTAAATGAACAGAAATGTCCTCACTCCTTCAGCATAGGTTGTAGCACTCTGATAAGTCTCGTAGCGGCTTACGTGATTGGTCGCTGCATCGTGATGCCGGGTCACCTTTTCTGCAAAAATGGTTCCTGTGGCTAAGTGAAAGGTCGTCTGTAGAGCCAATGTTCGGTTTTGTCCGTTCTGGGCTCCCTGTGTAGATATAAAGGCCTCATTCTTAGGTAATGAAAACACAATTCTTATTTTCATGTAATTATACACTGATAAACACACAAGTGTGACTACGATATTCCATTTTCCTCCAAGTCCGTGGCTGGATGTCACTAAATCTTACACACTGATGTGTGTAATAATAGATGCATCAATGAGCACCTCAATCATTTCTTTGTATTGCAGTGGATTTACTCCAAATAGATCTATTAAACAGCTCAGATCAATGCTCTGTCTGGTTTGCTGTTTTGATGATAGTAATCTCCTTTTAATCACAGCATCCAATAACAACAGGGAGATGACATGAAGTAAATTGATTGCTTCCACTTTTTTTCTGATGAGCTTATTTGCCGTCTTCCCACAGCCGTCTCTGGAGGGATTACACAGGCCCTCCCCCCTCTGCCCACAACCCCGCTTTTCCATTTCTCTGGATAGATTATGCAAAATTTTGCAGATTTGTTATTTTTTTTGGGTTTACTTTAAGTGCCAAACATTAACAGGGGGGAAACGCTCATGCTTCACACTTCAGAGCAGGGGGGGGGGCGTAGGGACGCTGCGGTTGAAGTCCGTGTACTTGTTTTGGCAAACGGCCTCCTGTTATGGACGGGAGTCATCATTATAGCAGAGAGAACAGCAGTTTGCAACAGTTAAGGGGGGGGGGGGATTTGCTGAAATTAAAACTCTGAAGGACACATGCAGTGACTTTATAAAAGACATTCGGTGTGCACTGACAGCATCGTTCCCCTCTGATCTGCACCGCGAGCATCCACAAATACCACCGAGAGTGGTGGTGGTGGTGGTGGGGGAATGAATGAGGAAGATCAGACCTTTTTTCTGTGTTTAGTCAATACTCCTTTCAGCAGCCTGGCAGCTTAGAGGAGCGGGCAGATGAAAAATGTATCAGGAGAATTTACTGCCCTCCGCCTGACTGTTCAACCCCTCAGCTCTGGCTAACAGCATATAATGCATTGCCCCATCTGGTGATTCTGGCCACATTACGATTTATTTGCAGAATAACTGCACAAATATCAGGAGGCTGATATAACACCAGCGTTCAGCGCCGAGATAAAGTAATAGCTCAGTAGACACTGAAGTGTTTTGGAAAAAGGTTCTGCACCTCGAATACAATTAAGCAGAGGAATATATAGAACTCAGAAGACGTTGTAACAGGTAGAGTGCAAGATACAGTAAGAGTTATCAGTTAACCTGGTAAAATTGAGTTTAATGCATATATTGCATGAGAAAAAAAGTTTATCTGCAGTAAAACACAATGTTTCTGTTACAGTATCAATGTAGTTTAATATAATATCAGTAGTAGGACTGCAACTAACCACTATTTTGATATTTGTTTTAGATTTGAGCAGTTTGTGGGATTATTTATTGGGTTATTTCTAATCTTTTTAAACATTTTACATTAGGTAATATATTCTTTATGTTCTGTAATCAGTGTGATTTTTTTTATGATTTTATGGACAATGTTTTAAGTTTTAAATAAATTATTTTTATCTGTAGTAAAATACACATAGTCTGTTTTTGCATTAATAATCTAGCTATATATATATATATATATAACATAAAGTAATTCTAACACTGTATTCACCTCACATGTAGATTTCTGTTGATACCAGGTTTAAGTACAGATATGTAGAGATGTAGAGAAATTACATTTATAGCAAGAAAACAAACAAAAAAAATAGGCCCAGGGCTTATGTGGGTAAGACACAAAATATAGATTGCTTGTTCTTATATTAAGATTTGCAATGATGTATGGCTTTAAAGCTTTAGGATGTTAGTGTAATACAGATGAGGATGAGGATTTTTTTTCTCTTTCCGGGTTCAGCATCTTCAGTGTTCTTGTCCTTGACATGCTGCAGGTAGGATTTAAATATAACAAATCACCATATACTTAAGATGGATGTGATTCATTATTCACATCCAGAACTGAATTTTTTTTTTAATTTTATGAGCACGCCAAAACAGCTATGCTGCTTAATTTCTGATCCGTAATTTCACATTTACATATGAATTAGCCTCCATAGGAACAGATCTTGTATTCACATATGAGTCGACGTTATCTCCACTCTCGACTGTACATGTGGAAATTAAATTTTCACCTTTGAATTAGTGATAGCTCGGGCACGTCTTATTTCTGTCCTACATATCGATCTGTGCCTCTGCGCGCGCTGCCACTCCTGCAGGACGCTTTTCAAAGGACAGATGGAGCTTTCTCAGAACAGGGTTGTGGCGTTAAAAGTGCTTAAAAAACAGTTTCGGAGCCTTTTTTGTATTTGATCAAATGAATCCGGCGGGTAAGCTAGCTATCAGCTCTCTCCAGGCCATCTGTGCCGCTCTGATTCGGCCGTGGCCCCCGCTCCATCTACCTGTCCGGGTTGCGGAGCAGCCTCCGTCCGAGGTTCCGCACAGGTCGTCCCACCTCTGTTTCATGGGCCACGTTTCCATTTCCTTGCCGAGAGAGAATGCATTGTGCGGGAAAGGGCTGATAGTTTTCAGAGGGGTTAGGAAGCCGGACACGGCCAATTTCCTCCCCCCCCAGTGCCACAGACTGATTGGAGGAGTGTTTCCATTTTCTGACAGGTTTAAAGCAGCATCATTCAAACAGATGGTGGGAGAAGGATTTTGAGGTCTAATACTTTATGACTTATTTTTTTTCTTCTCTCTCATTCAATCCTTTTACCTTATTCATTTTTCTATCTTCATGCTGATCTCTCAGCTCTCTTTGTTGAGCTCCTCTATCCGTCTCAATTGGCTTCAGTTCTTGTGGTGAAACTTTAATTAACAGAGCATACAAACAAATGAACCCCTGCTATACACAATATTTCTTTTCACAATCAATACTGTATTTCATTCATCTTGTTGACTTGGTTAAATCAGCGGGTGACAGTTAAAATCTTCGAGAAGTTTATCAATAATAAGGAAATATAATACAGTAGCAAAAGAAAGGGAAAAAAGTCATTATTGGCTGTGCTTTATAGTGAGTTTAAAATTTTACATCATTTGAAAGAACACACAGTGTTTGTTGTGTTAATTAACTTTTCAAACAAAGGCCCACAAGTCTCAGCGGAGGAAAAGAATAGCTTCCAAGTTTTTCATGCTCAGATGAGTGAATATTGTTTTGGACGGTTGGAAAAGAATGCAAAAAAAAAAAAAAAAAAAGAAAAAAAAAATATAATAATCTTGAGAACCAAAACAGCTAATGAGCTCAAGGCTGCACGTTGCAGTTAATCACTCGTAATGCGGGCACAAAGCGCTTCTGAGGTGTAGCGTCACTGAAATGCCCCTTAAAGGATTGAGACGTTACAGAGCATGCCAAGTGTTTACAGCGAACCTCGACCCCGAGGGTTAACGATTGGTACTTGATGCTGCCTCTGCTACCACGCTCTTCTGACTCCAATCAATAGTCATGTTAATAAGCAACACCAATACTTGACACGCAGCCTCCTCTCAGCGCCGGGTGAATTGCCGTATTGATCTTTGCACTCTCATTTTAATTCTGGTATTTCTTATAAAAGAGGAGCAAACCGCACACGGCATTGACCCTGGCTGAGTGTGGCTGATGAGGGAGGGAATTAGATTTGTTTTGTTGGGCGTTCAGTGACCACTGGTGGCTCTGGTCGGATGGAGAGGGACTAAAAAAAAAAACTGTCACGGAGTTTCCCCTCTTGTCATTTACAGTCATGCCTTGCTTCTCGCAGCATTGGCAGGTCATACCAACAATCAGCGAGTATTGCATCGCCTGTCACGAAATGTCACATTTTTTCACCATCGCTCCATCGCCACCTTCCACTTATTTCTTTACCCCTCGCTGCAAAAAAAAGAGGCTGCGAGCAGAAACAAATGCCGCAGCAAAGACGATGAAGAGGACAAAGCAAAAAAAAAAAAAAGCACACGTAGCGACATTAAAAGCTTACATTTGCAGTTACTTTCTTGTTCTTTTCCAATCTGTACTCCTGTT
This sequence comes from Eupleurogrammus muticus, assembly GCA_036785175.1. Classification (NCBI taxonomy): domain Eukaryota; kingdom Metazoa; phylum Chordata; class Actinopteri; order Scombriformes; family Trichiuridae; genus Eupleurogrammus; species Eupleurogrammus muticus. Next base: position 17,855,149 of record JAYKQN010000007.1, on the reverse strand, counting down.
CTTGTTTCTTCTTCTACTTCTTCTTCCTGTATATTGGCAAAACAAGTTCCCAGCCTATCCACTTCTGCTATGTTTTTTTTATTAATTGCATAGATTTTTTAAACTTTGCAGCAACGTTACTTTTAATTCGCAGTGACGGCCACTGAATGACATATTCTTGTGTTTCCATGTTAGTTTTTTAACCAGGGTTAGGGTCAGACTGCAGGGTTTAATGCTCAATTAAAATCTTTTTACGAGGCCACTCACATTTCCATCTAAATGCATGTGATCTCTATTGTGAACTTAAAAAACTCCATGCACATAGGTGGAAACGTTGACGTCACACAGCCAGTGCATAAATACTGTATATACCTAAACAAAAAAATTCACATACATGCACATGTATGCAGTGAGCATGCTCAATGTCTCAGGAAGTAACAATGGACGCTAGCAGTTGCTAGCAGTTGCCGTCCTACCGATTTAGATGAATGTGACCTGGCCATTCAGACTGAAGTCACATGTCAAAAGATCAGATATGCATCACTTTAGGACATATCTAAGTGGCCTGGATCACATTTGAAAAAATCTGATCTGTATCAATCATACTGTCATTAAAAGAAGTGAAATTCTTTTCATCTTCTAAGTGACACGCAATGAAGCATGACTCTTCATTGCAGCCGTTGTACCCCTTGAAGTGCGTCATTGTACCATTTACCTTGATTTTAAATGGAAACCTGCAGTGTCCATCATGTCCACAGTGCTTCACATGTTTCACCATTCGGTGACTCTGGATTCCAACGGTGCGAATCACACGACACGTTGAATATATGTAGCAGAGAAACCTGAAGCCTGACTGAGTAACGGAGGCCAAGACAGGATTGCTGCATTTAATCAACGCGAGATGAGGCAGAAGGAAGCCTTCATCGTGTTGTGCCTTGGGGGAGTGAGGCAGCACATAAAGAAGGCCAGTTTGATCTTGATGAGCTTCTTAGGGTGTCAGGGCTTTGCTGAGATGAGTTTTCATGGGGCCCAGGCCGTCCCGAGAGGAATGCTTTCAGGTGACACTAATTGCTCCTCCACCCGGCTGGCTGTCATTGGGGGAGAAGACGCTCGACGTCTCGGCAGCAGGCTGCGTTCTCTTCAACTCCTTCAGTGTCACGATGAGGACGGGAGAGTAAAGATGCATTCAGGAAAGATGCGAAGAGTAATGCGCAAGCGAGCGATGCATGAATTTAAATCTATGCAAAACCGACACATGGCTGCGAATAAACTGAGATGTCAGGGCCTGAGAGGCACCTGGAGAAGTGGGGCCAATTTATCAGGAAGCAAGATGCTCATCTAGTAGGAGGTGGGCGGGGGGGGGGGCTTAAATGCTGCTTCTGGAAATAAAAACAATTTCTTAAGCTTATTTTAGCACTTCCATAATACCCATTACCATCTTAGTAACCCTTTTTGGCACCCTTGGGGTGCAAATTCACATACCAAAGGAAACGGATTAACACATATTGGTTTAATTCACGATTAAAACATTCATTCTCTAAATATGTGTTAATGTTTTAGTCAAAGACCAAATATTTTGGCTGCTTACGGATGATTTGATATCTTTTGCATACTAGACTTAAGTTTAGATGAGACCAGGAGAGCATTGACAAAAATGTTTTATACTAGTCGTCTTGAATGGTCTGTCCAGCCAATGCATTTTAGATTTCTACCTGAACAAGCTAGCCTAACTGAGTATTTTCACTGAAGAAAAGCATTTCTACTAGAAATGATTTATGGTTCCTGACCTAAACCGTACCAGTACGCATCTGTACTGACAGTGGAAAAGAGGCTTATGTGGTGGTGGTGGCATTGGGTGCCGTTGAGAGTATGAAATGAGCGAGCTTGAATGCGAAAACCGGTGACAATGAACAAGTTAGCATTGTATTCAGCCAGCGGCTCTGCCACATCCTCATTAACATTCAGCTTCTGTTGATTGGTGAGGATCCATTGTTTTAGACGGCGGGGCAAACAGGAAACGGCCTTGGCAGTTTTATGCAGAGGTGAATGTTCAATTAAGATAACGTTTTTCATATAATGCGTGCTGGAATAAGTCTGTTTTTTTGTATGAATTTATCAGGAGATAGACAAAAAAACACCAAATGGGTGAGCCGAGCTCATTCACACGATGATTTAGAAACATGAGCCTCAGATAGGGGGAGATGAGGTAGGTGCACTAACAGTGTGTTCCACTATAGGCCAGTGGCTTTTATCATAGTAATGATGACAGTGCAGCTGGCGAGTCCAATGCCTGTTGATTTATTGCCCCCAGCAGCAGGGTCATTTAATTTCCATGTATAGTGGGATCGTTTGGATTACATACTGCTCGTTTCTGCATCGCCAATGGCCCCTGTGAGTCAGTGTAAATGTTCATTGCAGAGCACCACCAGATGTTTTCAACAGTAAATTATCAGAGAGAGCCAGCCTCGGTGGGCAGTTAGCCGCGTACCGCGTACTTACGGATAAATTAATAAATGAGCAAATAAAGATTACATGCCATGTGTAAAAGTCTCATTTGTGTGACAGATTGTTTGTTTTCAAAGCACCAGGAGATTTTTTTTTTCTCTTGTCCAAGAACCATTTTCAAATATATCTTTCTGTCTTTATTAAGGCAAACAGGAACCCCCTAGTAAAATTAGAAGACACAAGCACGTATTAGCCTATTTAGTTGATGCATTGTGTGCCGTGGTGGAAGAACAAACCTTTACTTACTGGAAGTAAAAGCAGCAGTACAATAAAGGACTAGTTCTACTGTGAAAAAGCTTACTTAGCTAAAACTACAAATGTATCCTCAGCAAAATGCACTAAAAAAAGGCATTCAGATTAAAAATACTCTTCTATTATGCAACAGGAAAGCCACTGGCAGTGTTTTATTTGTAGCTGATGAAAGGGGAGCTGTAGTTCTAACAGCTTACTCAAAATATTAGGTAGTTTAAATCTACAATAACGCATTATAATTCATATACTGATCATACTGTGTGTTTTGTGTGTAGAAATCATAATCTGTGTAGTCACTAGGTCGAGCTGGCCCTGGTTTCTCTGGAATAAAGGACGGTGTTTTTCCCTTGAAATGTGATGGTGGACAGATGGTCTGTTCATTATAGTGATTTGATTGAAAAGACAGTGCTAGGCGAGAGATGACCCTCTCTCCTCTACTTTCATTTTTTTTTTTTTTTTTTTTTTTGGGGGGGGAGGGCTTGAATGGAGCACACTTCAAGTAAAAGAGCACCTACCCAGAGGACAGACTTACATTTATTTCATTGTTCGCGGCTCTACTTTCATGATCTGGGTAGAAAAAAAAAAAAAAAAGGACTAAACAGGCAATCTTTCTCTCACAAGTCTCAAAATGGAACATGACATTGTATAGGTGGCGTCCTCTGATGATGGGCTCTGGTCAGCCAAATCCCTCGAACCCCGTGCACGGATGTGGCAGCTAAGGCTGAGATATCCAGCTCTAGGTTATATTAAGCCTACTCTCATGACAGACATACATTTCACACACGCACACACACACGCACACATGTAGATGTGGTGTGAAAGCAGTCCCTCTGGGCATTTGGCTGCAGCAGTGGTGACGATAAGGTAGTCTGATATCTCCCGACATGGCCAATGATTCATAATTGAGGCAGGACAGCTGTTGCTAGCCGCAGTGACAGGTCACAGGGTAGATGACAGATGATATGCCCGTAAGAGGGATGGATGGAAAATTCTCAAAAATGTGTCTTTTTCTATCACCTACAGTAATAGGATGGCGTTCTCACGAGAAGCCGCGGTAAAACAACGGAGAAAACAGCCCAGATATGACACATAAACAACACGCAATCATAACACAGTTACAAGAGATAAAAGCGTGTCAACACGGATAAGTTAAAAGTGGACGGACGCATGAAATGGAAGAAGCTAAATTCAAATCAATTCATCATATAGTCATAGCTATAATTGAAGGGATTCAAATGCAACCAGTTGAAACATTGAATATCCACAAAGGCTTTCTTGTGAAAGAAGGTTTTCATAAGTGATTTAATATAAAAGATAGATGTAGCCCGTCACATGCCGATGGGCATTTATCAGTCTGGTCTGGTGGGTGGGGGGGTGGGGGGATAACACAATTTTTAACAGCAGATTTTATAACTTGTCTCTGCAAGAATAAAAAGGTGGAAGTGATGACATAAACAATGGTTTATTCCAAGAGCCTGAATAAGTTGCACTGGTGAACCATCACGCATTTTATCAGCGTCATGAATTTTAAAATACTAAACGGGGTTCAGCAGTCCTTCATGATGTTATCAGCGCCTGTGCATCTTCCGTTTTGACATGTCAATATGAAGTTTTTCGTGTCTTCTGCACAGACCACCTGAAAAACCAGCTGGGGCCCAACCATTGAACCTACAGGCATGCAGCAAAATACTTGGACCATGTCCATAGAATGGTTTTAAAAGGTCCTATATTTCACTTGTTCCCTTGGTTTATTTGAAGTTTTCATATCCCTTACAAGACATATAGTTCGACATTCCCTCCTCTCTTAAGCTTCTCTCTTAAACTCTAAAAAGAAAAGCTCATTTTATGTCTGTCTAATAAATATTATTGAGCCTCTCCTTTGATTGGCTGATTTAAATGGCTGTCAATAGGGGCTGGGCGGTGATGGTGACATCACAACTTCACAGAATAACCGGCGGCTCGTTCTGAAGCAGTGTCTGAATATGCGCTGTGTGCCTTTCTCTGTGGATTGAGAACGACAGGATATGTATTTAGCATCAACACCTTCCCTATATATATAAAAAAAAAACAATTTAACACTAAAACGACCACGGAGGGGTCAATTGACCTTTTTACCTAAAAAGCCCACAAGAGGGTCATTTGACCCTTTGGACCCCCTGTGGACACTCCTTTTGTTGTGGAAATGTGGCTGTTAGCGGCTCAGAGAAGTCACTTGAGTCACAGAGTCGCTTGAGCCTGTGTGGGGGAGGGGAACCCAAGGCAAGCTTTTAGTACTCAGGTAGGTTAGTGTGTTTTTGCATGTGTGTGTATGTGTGTGTGTGTGTGTGTGTGTGTGTATGTGTGTGTGTGTGTATGTGCCCATATGGTGGATTTATAAACATATGGTGGATTTTTATGCAGTAAATCATCAGGATGAACGAGAATTTGGGATCAAAACTCTTGTCACTCACAATTCTGGCACTGCCATTGCTCCTTTCTGCATTTCCCACATGTATATTTGTAACAGTCAACACAGCGCACAGTTGCACGATTGTCCTTGCATTTGATTTTAGCCTGACACTTGGCTCTTTGTCCGAATTCTGGTGTGGAGGGTTGTTGCCGAAGCAATTGCTCCTTTTGGGCCCTTTTCATACCCACGTGGGAGTGAGCCAACTCTCTTGCCAGTTCAAACAGGAAATCCACCCGTCTTTCCTTTCCTTTTCCTTATATAAATAATTTCAATGTATATAATTTAATTTCAGTTTATTGTACTTGCTATTTTGTTAAAACGTATAGCCTCGTGTGGCATAATCGTTCAGACATCACACATAAAAACAAATCAGAGATATTTTGTCTCTGTCCTGGTCACCAGCCTCATCTTTCTGGCTATTCCCATGCTCTGTTTGTCCGCAGATTCTGGTCAACATCCCCTCTGATGTTTTCTCTTGAGATGCAGTGTGGGAAGAAGCGTCAATGCCTTAGCCCTCCTCAATATTGAGGAGAGACCTCTGTTTTTTGCCATGATGTTCATACTCTCCACCTCCAAGCAGAGAAAAACACCTTCTATGGTTTCAGGAGAATATGATGGTAGCAAGGCATTATGCATTCTTGGATGCCATGTTGAACCATGCCTGGATGTGTGGACCATGGCAGAAATTGTGGAAACATTGCCCCATACAATGACAAACGTGGGTATGTCTGCAACATGATCTCCTAGAAATCTGTGAAAGCTGGCAAGGATCATTGTGACACGAAATCTGTGGTACTGGCACAGATTTTTCCAAAATTCCCTGTTGGGGGACACGGAATTATTTCATGTGTCCAAAGTCTTATTTTTGTCTTTGTTTTTTTTCTGATTTCAAAGATTATTTACCCTCAAAAACATTTCTTACTGAAAGGTTAGGGTTAGGGTTTGTTTAGATCTGATCACAATGTGTCCTGCTAGGATTCTTGTGATAGGATTTTGTTGCCAATCCACCACGTTAAAAAAAAAAAAACTGACAGGATAAGGTTATGAATTGTTTTGATCAAAGCACAACGTGAATTGCTTTAATTCATAATATTATATGTATTATATACAGTATACTGTATCAGTTACTATTTACCTGTGGTGATTTCAGAGGCTGACAGCCCTTCGTAAGAAGCTATCTGCCCCTGTTTTTCTTGGCTGTTACCTGTAAGGTGTGACCCCCTCACCCCACACACTGCCCCTAACAGCCTCATTACCATAACAAAATGAGTGATTAGTGTACTCGGCAAAAGCTGTGTGGGTCAAATGACCCCTCTCTGGTCCTTCTAGGTAGGCAGAAAAATTGTGGTCTTTCTAGTGTTAAATCTCAACGATACAGGACATTTAGAATGAGCAAATACAATTTTAGAATCAATGCAAAAACAGTAAGCCTGCATAATGTAGCTCAAACAATATCTTCATATCTTTTGAATCCATTTTTTATTCAAGCAGCTGCATTCTGCACCAGTTATAACTGGTGGACCTTTTACTCCTATTATCATGCAGTGTCCAGATGTAGGCAAAAGAGAAAAGCATGTACTACTTTATGTAAATACGCAGAATACACAGTTACTTAATTTAAAAGATTGTCTTAAATTCTAAAAAAAAGTCTGTTAGTGTCATATTACTGTCTGCTGTCATGTCAATCTTTCTGTCTGTTATGAAGTCTGCCTATTATTGAAAACTGTGTATATATATAAAAGAAGAATAGTTGATGAGTTTCTTACGGTGTTAGGGCTTTGCTGTGATGACTTCCTGGAAATGATTTAGTATTGATGCATTAAATGAGGTTAGAAAAGTAGGTACAGAAGGAAATTCTCAACCAGTTTCACTTGCAATGTGCCCCGACACTAGTTTAATACTGTGTCATAAAAGAAAGATGTCAGATTGCTTTGTCAGGACAGACTGTTCATAAATCTGATGTGTGACATTCATCATCTTTTTGTTTTCATAACTTTCTCTTATTTTCTTCAATACAATGTTGCAATCAATGCAGAGCATATATTTGAAAATTGTAATGCATCAACCTTAAACACATAACAGGAAATCATTTCTAAATTACAGTTTGAAGATGCATTCACCAGGTCTCTCAAAAACATTTTGTGTGCATGTTAGTTTCATCTCCATTTTTATTTACTTTATTTGTTTAGTTTTTTATACAAATCATGATTTTTTTTCACAAAATGTCAAATGGTGTAACCAAAAAAATGATAAATATTTAATCCACTGATATAAAGAGTTAAAATAATGTGTTTTTGTGTTTTTTTAAAAACATTTATAAGAGGGTTAAACTATCTGGTACCATGCAACTCTTTTGGCAATGTCCGAAATACATATTTATCACTATCTGATCCCTAAAATTGTTTCAAATTGAAGGTACATTTCAAAACAAGTTACCAATTCAATTAAATGACAGTCAACAGATGTGATCCTATGTAGATTCTCCAAGGTTCACACTCCCTAAACGCATCAGACAATGAAGGTAAATTCATGTTGAGTGAAACTCTAATTCCACATTGTCAGTATGTGAGTATATGCGTACATAAAATCAAGGGAGTAATTGTGCTGCACTGTGGGATGAATTATGAGCTTATAAAATGAGTAAGATGAGCTCAGCTGAAGTATCGTAACCTAATTTGCAAAACATTCCATTCCTCCATTAACTCCGAGAGGGGGGAAAAAAAGGCGGAAATCCAAAAAAGAACTGTGCCCAAGGCTTTGTCATTGCTGTTGCCCTTGAGAAACTGCGTAACAGGGATTCTCAAAACATGTGACATTTCTTCATTACTCATTGTCGCACTGTGTTTTGAGGGGTTGCCGTTTGTTCTGCATAAGCCGCAATACCGATACCCTCAGCTATTGTACTTGTTAACAACACAGAGGTGATTTTCTAACACGAGAAACCAAAAAGGAATATCCCCTGTTGACATTTTATTTTGATTTGCTGTTTGCCTGCCGTGCTCTCGGTTTGCTTTTCCTGGGAAAAAAAAAAAAAAAAAAAAAGAAAAACCTCCGGAGTGGTGTTTAATTCTGGTTGTGATAAAAATCAAATCAAGTGGGCTGACCTCGTGGATCATTCAAGAAGAAGTCACCTCTAAGTCTCAGAGTGTCCATTAACCTCCCTGTGCTTATTGTCGAGCTCCCCGTCCACTGAGTGACAGCTAGTCAATGTGACCACGTTTTTTTTTTTGCCGCCGCTATTGTTGACTCTGCTTTTCCAGGCTGCTGCGCTCCTGCACACATATTACTTCGGGGACATCAGCCTACGGAGGGCACCTCTTGTTCTGTCTCGTGGCCAACCCGCGACCTGAGCATCATGGGAATTTCACTGCTTGCATGTGAAAGATGGCGTCACTGGCTGTGATGGCGCAAGGTGGTTGCAAGGTGGCTCCAAACAAATCAGATCAATTGAGCCCTGAGCACGGGTGCAGTAGTAGTATCCATTTGAAATCCTTTTCCTTTATCATCTATTCCTTCAATGTTTGAGTTTAGTTCTAAAATCTTACAAGTTATCTTTTTACAGGACACCCAGAATTATTGCAAACCTCTTTATTGTCGCAGTAAAAGAGCGTGATAAAAATCCACCACATCATATTTCACAGATATGTGAAGGTAAAAGTTATTTTTACCATACAGAATAATAATGACCTGCTGTTGGATTAACATACTTCCTTTATAGTTCTGTGGGGAATGAATCAGATGTTGCTCCAAAATATCTCAGTACTCCATTATAAAATGTTTTAACCGCATGCAATCCTCCCGAGGTTCCCGATAGATTTATCTGCAGATGCTGTTCAACCCTGTTGAAGACATAAAGCACCGCTGTCAGGGCAGCTTACAGGCGAGCGGAGAACACAGACGGGCTGAATCATTTGCGTAATAAACTATAAATGAGCCGGGCAGATCCTACAATTACTCAAAAACACGTCTGCACCCAGAAGCAGGTTAACAAAGAAGTGGCTTAACCAAACATATCCATTTGCAACTGTGTTGGTAGTAGAGGACCGGTTTTCTTTTTCTTTTTTTTATATTTTAAATGGAAATGCAGCGGTAGTGATGGGAGCTGAATTAATCCGGTGTGAACTGAGACCCCGGAAGTCACCGGGTCTGTGTGCAATGTGGTTCCATTTTTCACAGTACAATGCTTTGACTTTTATTCTACATGCAATGGGTTGGTCTATAGAGACCCTTCGCAAAGGGCAAGTCAGGAAGTGACCCGTTTGCTATCATGACATCATAGTGCGCATGGGGCACTGAGGTAGAGCAGTAAAAACCTAATGCATAATCATATTGCTTTATCTTTTTTTTTCTCAGGTGCTAAATGTGAGTGTGTTGGAGGGAGAACAGGTGACAGTAGAGGATTCCGGTGGACAAGAACCCTTTATCCTTGCCAACGAGTCGGTCCTGATGCGGGGCCTCGTGCTACGCAGCTGGAGCAACCAGATCTCCATCCGCTTCCGTAGTGACCAGCAGCACAACTCTGGATTCCTGCTGCTGCGTTACCAAGGTGAGCCATGCCCACAGTACATTAGCCACCCATCAGCCGAAGGGTTTGTATAGTGAGGTCATGCTACTAGAAAAATGTAGGGTGTCGCATTCTTAACATTTTCTGTTCTTTAAACATTGACCATGAATCATACTCCAATTAATGGATCAGCACCATGTAGTGTACATCCTTCACTCATTGTCCTGTCTGGACACCAAGGACCCAGTTTTCCCTTCAGCGAGGGAGCCAATCACACAACAGGGAAGAAGGCAGCAAGACGATGATGAAACATAGAAGCAACTTTGTTGATAAGTGTGGATCCGACATGACGGAAGGCAGTCGTTCTCAGTGATTTAGAACACAAGTTGATTTTGAAAAATGGCTTAATCGGCCTAAACTATTTCATCCTCGCCGGGTATGTTTGATATGATTTGCTCTCAGCTCCAGACACATTTGACAGACATTCGTAACGCCCAATAAACAACTGGGGGCTTTCATAAACCAATAGGATCCAAAACAAATGAATGAACAGATGGTACCCAGACCTCATCTGAATCTATATTGAGATAAGGTCTAGTGTTAGCCAGGCTACTACAGTGTACCGTTTCCCACACTTGTTTTTTTATTTTTTTAATGCATCTATGTTTCTCAAAAAGAAAAAAAAAATGGTTGATGTTTTCAAAGAAGATTACGCCACCATGTCATTGTGGATAAGCTGACGGATGAGTTATCAATCAAGCGGTGAGTAGGTCAGGAGTTCAGGCAGACAGCTTGCCACATTCCAGCTATTTTTGTGTGCACTGAAATCCATTGTCCTCTGCATAGATTAAAACCGTGCAGAATTAACATTTTTAGTAGCTAGTCAAACAGTGGCTACGAGAGCAGAGAAGCACGTCGGGAGAAACAGTTTCTGGACGCCGCTGACGAATATGATGGCCCATAAATTCCCCTCCCTCGCCCGTTTTGTGCGTGACATTGATCTTCCATGTCCACAACAATGTATGTTTATCTTAGCAATCGCACAAAGTGGCCGCCAATTACATGCCCCATCGATTTGGGCTGATGGTGGAAGCCGGTGGACAAAACATTCATTCCGCCACATTACTGTGACACTTTCATCAGCTCCAAAATGAAAGCAGTCATCAAAACATTGACGCTGACGTGAGATAAATCAGCCGGTCGCTGCTGGATGTGAGAATATCAGTGTGTGGTCAGGCTGAATGATGACAGCTCCGTGGCAGTGCAGATCATACAGGGTGATGCATAGATGGGTGGTGACAGAGAGTTTAAATATATTACACCGTTGTGCGTGTGTGTGTGTGTGTGTGTGTGTGTGTGTATGTGTTTGTGTGTACTTTTCTCCTTCATGCCTTTGCATTTCAGGAGAGAAAATAATAAATCATACCCAGCATAATTCTGTAGACAATGTATAATTTTTTCCATATTTAATGATGAGCGTGGATGGACACCTTGTTCCATTTCCCTGACTATTATCGCGCTGTTAAAATAAATACAGTATCAATCTTTCCCTCCAAGAACATAGACGCCGAAGATATATTTCAATTTGTGTTCCTCTCCTCGGTAAACCAAAGTATCACCTTGTCCCTTTTAATAGGCTGTGAGAAATGTGATTGGACAAGCGTGGAGGGGGAGACAGAACTGTGGCGAGACGGATCAACCCAGGGTAATTAATATGTGTTGGTGCTGCCTGCAACGCAGGCCCGCCTGATGGATGCCTCTATAACATAGGCAGCAGCACACATGACGCTTGGAACATGATTATAAGTGTGTTTCACTGCCTATAGGTAGAGAGCAGGAGAGGGAGTCTGCATGCATATGTTAATAAAACGATCAGGTTTATTACATCATATTATCATCTAACATAGAATAGGTAATATCAACAAGAATGTGCAGAGGCAGGCACTGCAGCTAATATATAGAAACAAAATAATATACATACATGCAACAACACACAGTATAGAATAATTCTAAGACTACACCCTATGTGCACAATCACTATCAGTTGCAGGGGAAAATAACATTTGTTAAGCAGTCAAGTTTCCTCAAAATGTACTTATTTTGGTATGAAAATGATCAGAATTGCAATTTTCACGTTATCCAACACGTCCTTATATTGAATGCTTTATATCTTCTATTTTATTTTCACAAAGAATGAAATCACATTGAACTTGGATACTCTACAGCACATGTGATTGAGCTAGTAGTAGAGCTAGCTAGAAAGAGACTCATTATTTACATTATTTCAAATCTGTTCATGTGACATAAGACAAATGATTATCTTGATTTTGGAATGCTACAATTTGGAATCCCAAAGCACAGTATCAACAGCTGATGGGTTGCTGAGATTTTTGGGAGCTTCAAACTCAAGACTAGCAAACTAAACATGGAAGTATGATTTCTACTATTCTGAACACAAGATATTATCCAATTACAGAGCCTGCATGCGAAAGTTAGTTAGGATAGAATATAAAAAATATAAATTGTATGCATTAGTATTTTAGGTATAACTGAATTTGCACATGTGGATAAATCTTGCACTTCCCTGCATTAGAAAAGTTGCATTATTTTGCATTTATCTTTAGTTGTGAGTATTTTTATCACTTCCTGTTTGTTATTCAGTTGATGGATATATTGTCGCCACTGTGTCTGACCTCTTAACCTCTGTAAAGGTGAGCTTGAAATTGTAATTTCAACATTGCATGAATAATATAGAGCATAAATCAGTGGTGTTGATGTTCTACAAAGATTATTGATTGGCTGCAGCAAATAATCTATGTCGACAATTGTGGTGGCCAGAGACCTCTGCTCCTGGCAGTAATCCACCATGTGCCACAACTTCCCAGTCTAATGAGATGCCGCCTCTAGTCCAAAATTATTTGTCTTTAATAGGCTTCATTGAGTAAATGACTATTAAAATTGAGTTTCTAATCCAACCACATAAATATCAATTGGGCATATCTTGGCAGAACTATGGTCTGTTTTTTTCTTTTTTAACAACAGAATCACTTTCCCAGAGACAACGTTATTGATCTTTCTGTAAAAGGGGAATGCTTTGGTGCACAGTCAGGACACGAGGCTCGGATACAGTGACAGTCGCACTATCACAAGTCACCTGCTAACCGCTCCATGACTGGTTTTACATCGGCACAGTAACAAGTGATGAGAAATGACTAGTCAGACTCCCAGCCAGTGGATTCGCTGTTTGTGTCATGTTGGGTCACAGTATTTCATTGTCTCCTGCACTCACTTCACCGAGATTGGTCCTATTCCAGGTGTCTATCTGAGGTGATGCAGGCAATGCATAAAATACAAGTTTATTAGGCCTCCATGGAGTCTTTTTATCTGTCCACAATACGACAGTCACTAGTCAACTGTTCAACGTTGGCTGGAGACCAGAATCCTCATTCTAAATCACTCAGACAAATGAACAAAAAATGTGCAAACAGAATAATAAGGCTCATTAACCGAAGGAGCATGGCGCCAAGTCCTCTTTCAAGAAAAGTTTTCTCTCTTTAAATGATTTCAGAAAGTTGGTCTTTTGACAGAAGGCTGAAGGAATCGTAATTTGTTATTGGATCCACAGTATGGAGTCATGGTTCATTATTTTAAAAGGACCCGAAACACTTGAATGTCAGACAGCTGAGGAAGCAATAAAAAACAGAAGCACTTTATATTCAAAAAAAAGGCAGGTGAGCGATGGAGACAAAGAAAAGAAACACATGCAGGATGCATTGCCTTCTGAACTCTCAGTAACAGCTATAAAATAACAAAAAAATTGAAAGTTTTTTGTTTTTTTTAAATGACCCGTGTCCAGGTGGCCTTATCACTACACAAAAAAACAACTTGTCTAACTTGAAACTATGCTATTTAAATCCAGAAGGCTTTTTGCTTGTTTTTTTTCCCTTTTATTATATAAAGGACACATATTCCAACACTTTACTCACAGATAAAATCAGCGTGAGATACTCTAGTATTTACGTCAGTAATGTCTTTGTTTTCTAATAGCAGCGTTGCATTATTTGCAGTGAGTAAGAAATTCAAAATGTTTATAGAAAATATTTTGCACCTTTATCATTTAGTTAAAAATCATTCTTATATTATAAACTCTGATTCAGAATTTATATAAATCTCACATGGAAATTGTGACTGATACAGCGTGTAGGCAAAAAATGTTTTTGGTAACACACGTGTCCTTGATTCCTTGTCTGAATTCCGTCTCTCTAATAAAACCTAAATTCAATCTCCAACGCTGGATCATACTAGTCTCGCAGTAGTGTTGGAGGTTTACCTGAATATCGCCAGTGTGACGGATTCTTCTCCACTTCAAGAAAACTATAACTAAAGACATTAGTGCCGCAGCTGTTTCCCGTGGCCCCCACACCATCATCTAATCTTCCTGGGTGCCTGCACAGTGGATCTATTATTTGTAATAGCAAAACAATCAGACTTTATGGCCCAGCACCACATCTACCGGAATGGAGGCAGCAGTAGCACGTAATTTAATACTTCAGGAATTGGCTCCAAAATGTTTGCCTCTGGCTCTCCGCTGAATGCTCAATGGGGATGTAAATGCCGCTATGATAATGGCAATAACTATGTTCATTGGAGCTCGAGATAAACTATGAATTGATTGGATGACCCAAGGACCGTGTTCTTGTCCCCGTGGCTTCCCTGATTCACTGCGGGAGAAAGGCCTGTTTCATTATGGGGGTAACCAGTGGCTTGTGGAAACGAAAAAACCCAAGTCGGTAGATTAAAACGTAGTAGGGGCAGTTTCGCGAGATTTTTATGGCCATAATGCGTTTAGGGCTGTTTTTCCCTCGAGTTCAAGTTCAGAGACTGATAGAATGACATTTTTGAATAATTTAGCTCTAAGGCAATGCTAGAAGCACCACTAAAGTTTTATTTTTCATCTGCATATGTCTGGCTGGAATGAGAGCACTTCAACTCCAGCCAGCTGCAGAGATGTTTTTTTTGGGCTGTTTAACCTCCACTTACTCAGTGTTTGTGCAGGCAAAAGACTTCAAGAACCACAATATATTGACTTATTAATATGTGTGAATCAACAAGCCTGCCTATATGTATAAAACCTGTTAGTGTTGCTGCATGTGGCCTCCAGCTCTGAAGTAAGAAGCCGAGTTTTTAACTCTTTCATTATAGGACCTTTGCCAAAACGTATTAACAAATGTTCCTGTAGGTGTTTGCTTTATCGAGACAATTTAAATTAGGTACAGCGTGTAAAAACCTACAAAGTTAAACTACTTCCAGTTCCCTTAGCAAATATTAATTCTATTTGCAGATCAGACCTTGCAATTTTTTTTCCCCTCATTTATTCATGCAAATGTGGAGGGCGGTGATTTATGGTCCAGTTCTGAGATGTTCAATATGGTAAGAATCAAACAGCAAAATCTGTGTGTAAGCAAAAATCCTAAGAGGTAACAACTAAGTGAAGATCCCACCGCTTCAGCTGAAAACTGCAGTAGTCCACAATGTTGTTCTAAAAATACCAAATAACCTTAATCATATTGACATAAGTAGATTAAGGTGTTTACACTGCATGGATCATGCACGATTACTATCATAATTGCTTTCAAGCCTACAAATATGACAGATCCTCCAGTACACCCTTCTTTTTGTTTTCCCCCTGCGATTTGCTCTTATTTAGGCATTTCATACAGTCCATTAAGCTGAAACATGGCGCGGAAGGTTTGAGTAAAGATGCAGCTTTTAAAAGGTTTTTGTAATTGTGTTGCAATTGTGGTTATTGTAACAAACGTAAAAAAAAAAAACGCCATAGTGGGGGCCCAATTATGTTGCTTGTTCTGTTGTTCCCGCATTGCCAGAAGTTTAAAAAGTTTTACTCTGGTCATTAAAGTGCCTTCACTAATGAGGTAGAACAGCGTTAGACGGGGAAGGAGGAGGTTGTTTAATAGCTTCCATTACAGACTTGCTTGGCTCCCTCCATTATCCATGTGAACTTCATCCCATCCTACACCATTTATTTAAAAAAAAAAAAAAAAAAAACAGGGACAGGACAACAATGCAAAGCAAATCCAGGAACATTGATCTTGCCCCGCTGGAATCACGACTCTTTGACAACCGCTACGGAGGCAATTCCTCTTCCAGTTATCACGCGAGGGCCCGCCACGACGTCCGGCTGATCGGCAACGTGTCCATTTGTCAAGTGTTTGCTCTGGACCACACTGTGATGTTAATTACTGTCCTGCTGCAAACGCGTCTCTATGCATTTGCATACTGTACCTAACTGGCAAACTGCAATTAAGAGAGAGCTGCAGAAACAACGCTGAAGGGTGAATATAGAGCAGCTCTAATGTGTGGAAGGCAGAGACAGAACAGTGGAAGCATTATACACGATTTCTTTCCACAAATAATGGAAAAGTTCTTCTTTTTTTTTTCCCCCAATCCAAATCTAAATGTACGCAAGGCAGTTTGGAGAAGAGACAACATGGTCAACAATGGAGCAAAGCAACAGGAGTTTTTTACACAATGCCGGACACAGAGGATTATGTTGTGAAGCCAGTTAACATTGTTGTCTCTTTGTTTTGGCCAGAAATTGACATTAATTATTCCAGGAATTGATTAAGCATAGTCAAAGTCCAGAGATTTATCTAATTTATCTGTAAATATGACATTTTTAGAGGAAGAACCACCCTCTGGTGACTGGTAAATGTCCATTTAAAAAGACACCTAGCAGGTCTGTGAAAGTGTTTCATCACGAGATCATGTGTTCACCTACTCATTAGTATTTGCACCTTCATTATTACAAAGCTGGTGAGTATATTAATTAACTGCGTTTGGGTGTAATTGCATTTGCATTATAGCATTACAGGCTGTTCATTTATTAATTATCCCTGCTATGTAACATCTTGGGCATCACAGTAACTCACAGCAGCAATAATACATTTAAGTGTCTTTTTTCCAACATCACACTAACACAACCTAATTAGCACTTAGCCTTCCTCAGGGTTAGTCTCTGTACTTAAAGCATTTAGCTTTCCGATTTTTAGTTGGATTACAGATACAACTCTACAGTCCCTTCCATCTGTCTGTGACTGACTGACTGAGTTGTGAGGGGGAGAAATAATCATGCCCCATGTGTTGGACCTTTACCAACATGAAAAAGAAATGAGTTCTTGATTTCATTAAAATGGAAATATTAGTATTTTCCTTTTATCTGTTCAAATTAAATAAAGATTAATAAAAAATAAGGGCTACAAACCAAATCCAACATGGACACATCTGAACCGCTAACCACTGAAAGCCTCTAAGGACGCTTCCAAGCCACTAGTTTGATTATTTGGGCTTCACCAGGCAATACGACTTCACTACGAGTTCAGCTTTCACGCCTGCAAACAAACCAAAATTGGTCCGATTGACATTTCATCAATGTTTATCTTCAAACAAACAGGAAATTAAATAATTACTATGCCTTCCCATGATGCATCTCCTGGTTAATTTGGAGTCTGCGGAGTACCAAGGGCACGAAAAAAAAATAGACAACACACGGTCCAACTATATAGCTGGTTTTAATCTTATATTGTTTAGGTTACCATCTGTTATAAGCATTCATGACTGTTTCATGAGACAAAACTTAATGTTCATACCAAACCTTTCATGAATGTGGAAGTCAGAATGAAAACAACTTGTCAAAATAAAAGTCTAGCAATTGCAAGGCAGCATTGCCATTTCGCTTCCAACCTCTTCATGTTGCATCTGCGTCAATTGGAAAATTCTTGTTCAAGGTTACACAATACAGGTCAACTGAATGTAGTTAATTACCTGCCAGTGATAAACTCACTGATAAGGAATATGTCAAGCATGTATTGTAAAGTGATATTTGATGTAGACTTCATTAGATATTCATGAAATATTGATGAAGTCTGGAGAAATTACAATAATGGCATTCACCAATATTGGTCAGCTGAAATTAGACTAGTTTAAAAGAAACTAAAACTTTGTCCTTTGCATTCCTCTTTTCTGCAGCTTTTGTGCTGAGCTGTACGTTCCCCAAAGAGCCGGCTGGTGGAGAGGTCTCCGTGACACACCTCCACGCTGGTGGAGAAGCCTACTTCCGCTGTTTTACTGGCTACAGGTTGCAGGGTCCCAAAATGCTAACCTGTCGCAATGCAACTACACCTTACTGGAGTGGAAAGGAGCCTCAGTGTGTGGGTAAGGAGACATTCTGTTGCCAGACACGTGTTTGTTCAGGGAGCTACAGTGGCGCCCTTCCTGAACAAAGATTATTTCCTAAATCAAATCTTATTCATAGTCCTCCTACCTTCCTGGAGATAAAGTTTTATTTTTCATCTGCAAATATTTGGCTGAAATAAAAGCACTTCAAACGCAGCCTGTATTTTTCCTAACCTCCGCTCACTCACTGCTGTTCAGGCAATGATTCATATTTACCATTTCATTTCTGGTTTTGCAAACAAACATTATTTTTCCTTTTTTTTTTATTATTAAATGTGGTTGAATGTTTTACTAATGAAATGTTTAAATTAGAAAAAAGGCCCGGGAAGAAGAGCATCAGTAGTCGAAACATATTGACTGTTTTAATGATTTAGCCACTACAGTAAACGCTTTTAATTAATTATTTCCCTCCTTGTTCCATCATTTGGATTTGCCTGGATCGCCTTTTTTTTTTTTTTTTTTCTTGTTACAGCAAATTATTTAAATTGTTTTCACATTATTTAGAATCTGACAGGAGCCAGGTTCTAAATTAAAATGATGCTGAAAAGCCCCTTTTGGCTCCTTCTCCTTTATAATGCAGGTGACTTTGATTAACGAAAGCTTTCACTGGGTTGTCTCCCATCGAGTTGATTAGTTAAACTCTGAGGCCAAATGAGTGTGTTTGCATGTGATTAGCAGCGCAGGGAGCCATTTCTCCGGAGACAGGGCAGAACAGGGCCTATGGACCTGGCTTGCCTTAATTAGAACCGGGCCGCATGACGATCCTTCTCCTGCTGGTAAATGCTCGTCTGCCCGTTCCAGCCTTTTTCTCCGTGCTGCCTGCAGCTGCTCTGAACTGATAGTGCTCCTATGCTACTGTTTTGTGGGTCCCTGTACAAGTCCATCACACAAACACACACATTGTCACACACTCTTAGACCTAGGTGAGCTGCTCAGTATTTCCCAGCCACAGCCCACCGGATGCTGATGCCATCTAAGCTCAGCAGGCGACTTGTGTTGTCATTATTTTTTCCTCATTCAATCCTCCTCTCTAACCCCCCCTCCAAACACAGCATCCTGCGGGGGGATGATAAAAAACGCCACCTACGGCCGGATCGTCTCCCCTGGATTTCCTGGCAACTACAGCAACAATCTGACGTGCCACTGGGTCCTGGAGGCACCTGAAGGCCAGCGGCTCCATATTCACTTTGAGAAGGTGGCGCTGGCGGAGGACGATGACAGGTGTGTTTGGAGTGTACAGTAAAGAGAGTGTGTGGATTCAGCTAATAGATGGCGCAGGGGTTTAAACTCTTCTGCCCGAGGATGGAGCGTTAAAACCCCTCAAAGGACTATACATAATCCAAATCTTTAGGGACTGACAGATTAATTTGAAAGGGCCTTTTTATCATTTTAATATAGTGCTCTATCATGCGAACGAATTGACTTACAGTGGGTAGTGAGTGGTAGGAAGCAGCGATTGCATTACGTTTTTTATTTTTTTCCTTCTTCTGTAACTACTGATCCACACGGTTACCGTCACACATGGCAATCCGCGTCATTACCAAGTGGAGAACGTTATCACAAAGTTATTACAGCCACCAACGGAACAGTGAGCAACTCTCGGATAGATTGTTAATAGATTGATTTTTTTCACGCTTCCCTTGCCTCTGTCTTACATCTCTTTTAATCTGCCTCCCTTGTCTCTGTTTATGTGTTTTTTTAGGCTGCTGATTAAGAACGGCAATAACATCGACTCCCCCCCTGTGTATGACTCCTATGAGGTGGAGTATTTGCCAAACGAGGGCGTGCTGAGCACTGGACGTTACCTGTTTGTAGAGTTCACCACGGACGGGACAATGACCTCCACCGGTGCAGCCATTAGATACGAAGGCAGGTCTAGTGTGGAGATCGCAGAGTTTGTTAATATGAAACAGCATCCTGTACCTTAATCACTTATGCATGACACCATGCTTTTTTTTTTTTTTGTGTCCTAAGCTTTCGCAAAAGGGATGTGCTACGAGCCATTCGTGAAATACGGCAACTTCAGCAGCAGCGACGCCGCCTACGGCGCCGGTGCCGTGGTGGAGTTCACGTGCGACCCCGGCTACACGCTGGAGCAGGGCGCCGTGGTGATTGAATGCGTGGACCCGCAGAACCCGCAGTGGAACGAGACGGAGCCGGCCTGCAGGGGTGCGTCGGTTAAAAAAAATCTACACTTCCACTGGAGAAAAAAAAAAGTGATATGTCCCAAGACTTTCATTATGTGCAGGATGGGCAAAGTCTTATCATTAAATATGAACGTCCACTGGCAGCTCACTACATGTTCTTAAGCTGTCTTCCTCTGATCCGTGATGAATATCCTCTTAAAATTGTAACAACGAATTACTTTAATATGACTTGAAGGGACTTAATTTTCAATTTGGAAGAGATGCAGATCAAAATGCGTCTGGACACATATAGACCTATGTCACATTCCCTGCTTCTGGTACATTAAGAATAGCTGAGTGAAGTATGGCCGCCTCCTGTCATCATTGTTACTATAGTGCACCAGGCTGTGCAACGTCTAAACAAACTATACTTGATTTTCGATGATGATAAAATCATCCGCAAGGCATGGGTGAGGCTAATAAGGAGGGATGAAGGGCCATCATTTCACATTTTTGGTGGTAGCACCTTTGTGTGCAGTAGCGTGCACTAATGCTGGACACACATGCGTGTCGACAACCCCCCCCCCCCCAGCTATGAGTCTATATCAAACATTATAAGCTAAACAAAACATAATTTCACCCCTGAGCATATAGCCAAAACATGACTCGTACATTCCTGCATTATTGGGATAATATTTTTCCGACACCTTATTCTCCACCAGCCGACAGGGTGTCATTTTAAAGCTCCCACTCCCATCTACACAGAGGAACTAAGCTTGTCTCTGTGAGATGAGCGCTTACTCGACAGGCTTTCCAAGAACCACCAGAATTAATCCTTTCCTTTTTCCTGATAAAACTATACATTATGTCTTACTATTTTCATTTTTGTACGTAAAAACACTGCAGTCTGCTACTTCCACAGTCTTTATAAAGTTATGGACCACTGGTGTGTCCTAAATCGTGCACACTACAGTAGATTTTACGTTAGTATGAAGTCCATCCATCCATCCATTTTCTATCCCGCTTATTCCCTTTCGGGGTCGCAGGGGTCTGCTGGAGCCTATCCCAGCGCATTTTATGGCGAGAGGCAGGGGGATACACCCCAGATGGTCGCCAGCCAATCGTGGGGCACACACACCATTCACACACCATTCACACACACACTCACACCTATGGGCAATTTAGATTTGCCAATTAACCTGAGCATGTTTTGTATTGTGGGAGGAAGCCGGAGTACCCGGTGAAAACCCACGCAGACACGGGGAGAACATGCAAACTCCACACAGAAAGGTCCCAGACCCAGGCCCCAAGGCGGTCTTGAACCTGCGACCTTCTTGCTGTGAGGCAACAGTGCTACCCACTGCTCCACCGTGTCGCCCTAGTATGAAGTCGCTCTGTATAATTTGGCTTTGTAAAGCATGTCCTGAAAGAAGAGTTGATCCTCCAAATTGTCAAATGGGTTCTCAGGAACCTTTCGATTCCTTCCCAGTGCTTCATGTACGTGCATGCTTAGAGTGAGAGAGGAACAGCGTCCACACTGGGAGGAAACTTCTACTGTTCTATTGTGACATGGGCCTATAGACCTACAACCATTATAGTATGAATCCAAAATTAAATTAAACTTTGACCAAATCCTTTCATAAGTATGACAAACACCCACATGTTTCAAACCTGCCTAATCTTGTAATTGGAGGCAAGTTGCATCACAGATCTGTCATGTACCGTTTCTCTCATATGAATGGTCTTTCACAACAGAAAATGTGTGTTTTATAGCATCGAACAACCAGTGGGCGAATCAGTATATTGAACTTTGACAAATCCTGTCAGAAGGATGACAAACACCCAGGTTTCAAACATGCCCAGTGATTGGAGGTCGGTCGCATCTGCCAGAACAAATAAAACATGAGCTCACGGCTCACGTCAGAATCCATCTGGCAAGTCTTTCCCAACACATGAAGCGCTGACCTCACTCTATTTTTTTTTGTCTTCGTTGGCATGCTCATTTTGCCACACAGCGAAATTGAAAAGCTCTCTAGTAAAGTTGGAGATGAGAAAATGTAATTTGTGCCGCGCCGGGGTCATGGTCACCACATGGTTCAGTCGGAATGGAGCGGTTTTACAAGGATCCTGTCAGGGAGCCGGCTCACTCCATCTCACTTTTATAGAGCACTGTGTTTTACCATGGCTCCATCTGAAGTCATGTAGTAGCTCATTTAAGCAATAGTAATAATGCATAGACGTTGTGTTTCATTAGAAAAATTAAATACTTTTTTAAAAATGTATATGTTAGATTGATTTGCATTTTTAATCATTTGTTTTGAGATCGGTAACAATGCATATCCCCCCCTCCCTGTGGTGTGTGTGTACGTTGCAGCCGTGTGCAGCGGCGAGATCACGGACTCCGCCGGCGTGGTGCTGTCTCCCAACTGGCCCGAGGCCTACGACAAAGGGCAGGACTGCATCTGGGGCATCCACGTGGAAGAGGACAAGAGGATCATGCTTGACATCCAAGTGTAAGAGACTGCGCCCAGGTGTGAGAGCGGGGAAACCAGGCGGGCGGGTTCAGGGAGGAGGTCACGCCGACCTCCCAGATGTTAAACGCCGACGTCTCCACACTCACAACACATGTTCTCTCTCTCCGCTCCCCCTTCCACCCACTCTCTCTCCCATTGTTTCCCCGTACTTACATAGTCACACTGTGGCCCGCGCATTGGGGGGAAGTATTTCTCCGGTTGCGGTCGCTAATTAGATTTTTTTTTTCATCCCCCACATTAAGAATTCCGTGTTGCTTCCAGCTCGTTCTCTGACCAGATTAGCCAGTAAGCCTCCCTGCTCCCACTTCCCCTGGTGTGTGTCTCAGAGTTGGCTTTGAAATGAATATGCTCTGGCAGTGAACTACTCCGAGCCACTTATCCAGCTTTCCCTCAACAGTAATTCAACACGCATTCAACACGCATGCCAGGGTATCCGTTATCCTGTAGGCTGATTACCATTTTTTTTTGTTTTCATTACCGGTGAAATCTGTTGATGTCCGGTGTTTTTTTACATATCTCCAGTCACAATGTCCGATAAAAATTCGATGACAGCGCTCCGCGGTTATGGAGGGCCTGCAAAGTCCTCATCAGGGAATTCAGTGAAATCTATGCAGAGTGGGCCAGACTGGTCAAGGTAGCCTGTTTGATCCCCTTCCTGCAGGAGGGAAGCTGAGTGAGGGATCTGTCCGCACGAACGCATCAAAACAGCGTAGCCAAGCCGCCCTGGGGAGGAGGAGGTCAGAGGAGGGTGGAGAGGCCCTGGCCTATGCACAGTCTTCAATCGGTTTTAAAGGCAATACACAGCACAGATGATATTTGGATGAAATTTTCTCATCAAACGAAAACCCTGATGCACAGAGATGTCAGGAAAAGCTACTTTCAAACACAAATTGCAGGTGGTGTTTCTCCTTCATCTGATATGAATGTTGTTTTCTTACACGTAGACAAAATTGGCAATTTGAATTATTGCCCTTAAATAAAGTGTAAATCATGTCACCTTGTTTGCTACATGATTCCTATGGTATATTTATGAACCTGCATCCTATAGAGAGCACAACAAAAACAGAAAAAAAAAACAGAATAAGTGATTGTTGGTGTTAGGTTAAAAATGAAACCACCAGGAATAATTGGTAGTGGTAGAAAAATGCTGTCACTAGGCAAATTTCAATCAGTATCATAGTTATTGGTCACTACAGTTTTGTCTGTGTGCAGCGTTTTCCACCTCAGTTCCCGTATATTTATATAATTCATTCATATAGTTAGTTACAGTTTGCATATCTCAGCTCCATGGAACTTCACACGTTGGCTCAACAACAGAGTGAGAAAACATTTTTCCTCCTCAACACCACGAAGGAGCACAGAATGTTTCGACATATGGCGAGATTCTTTTCGGTGGTCGTGCTGCGCGGCGCCGACAGTATTGTTGCCTCGGTTGGTTGTTTCGGGTTTTACTTTACAGAACGATGTATGTGCAGATTTTGAAACGCGGCAAGTGTTCTCACATTCACCTGCTGCGTATCTGGGATGTGTGACAACTAGTTTGGATGGTAATAATGGTCCGGTATGCAAGAGGGATGTGGAAACATGAAGCGTCCAGCACATAATGTGCACTGAGAATTGACTTTTCTGTAGAATAGGAGACACAATGTGTCGAGAAGTTAAACTTCTGAAATTAAAAAAGATTAGCATTTTCATGGAAATGTAATAAAAAAAATATAGCCACAAATAATTATTATGAGCATAGAATTTCCTTTATCTTAAAACATGATTGTAATCTCTTAATGTTGCTAATTTAAGTCTAAAGTATACAGATTGAGAACAAAAGAGGAGAGATTCTCTCAGGAAGGGAAGGGAACATTTATGCTTTCCATGCTAGCTTAGTTGTGTATGCTGCTGCTGCATGGCCACAATGCATATAATACAAACTTTTATCTCTGCAGCTCACAGGCGCTGAGATATGATCGCTCAAAATATGGGCCACAGATTGGAAAGGGAATAGTGGCATGAGAGGATGCGAGGAAGGTGGCCACTGCACTTTCTTGCACTAATTGTTTAAAAAATGCATCCTAAAATGCTAGTTTAAATGTCTAAAGTGTCCCTTTTAAATGCAAAACCATGCACAAAATTGTACATAAAGTGCCCTTTTTAAATATACTACAGTACACTTTTAAACAGCTCTATAGTTCATTTTTTAAATATTTAATGTGCACAAAATGTCCTTTTTAAACATCTAAACATGAGCTAAACTATCCTTTTAAATGTCAAAACATGCACTAAATTGCCTTTTAAAATGTCAAAATGTGCAATAAAGTGCATTTGTTAAATGTCCTTTAAAATGTACTCTCAGGTGGTGAAAACACACATAATTCAGATTCTACTGGGACCAAGAAATGTTATGAAACATTACTACAGCAATTTATAATTATATAAAAAAACACATAAAATAGACTGTAGGTGCCCCCTTGTTTTTTTTTTGCCCCCACCCTTCAAAGAAATCTGTGCATGTGACCCTGTTCTCCTCCCTGTTGTTCACGCGAAGATTAAGACTATGTGATTTACATTTGATACTGAAAGTCAACCTATATGGTAAAAAAAAGAGAGATCAGAGGGGATTTTTTTTTCTTCTTCACGCAGAATTAAACAAGTTGGATTTGAGGTAAACTCATTTTCATTCGGAGATCTCTTTTTAAATTTTGCCAGCCTTAAATTAGTTTTTTAATCCGAGCCACATGAGGCCACTCACTGTAAATGAACGGTGTCGTGGCCAGCTGTAGTTTATCTCAAGGCTGCTCATGCATGGCCTTCATGGCAGCAGAAGCCCACGCCTTGTCTGATCTCCGCAGACCACCCCCATTACCCTCGCGTCTCATTCGCTCGTCTCGAGAGCGCCGTTTCCTAAAGGCCCCGTCAACGTGGAATTTGTGCGAAAAAGTGTGTTTATTTGTGTTGCAGCCGAATGTTTTCTGTGGATCGTTTCCACATTTCTGTATTATCATTCATCGCCGTGCCTGTGCTGGCAATTACAGGGGATCAGTGTGCATAATGAGGACTGATTAATTAATTTAAGCCAAACAGGAGGGCGGGCTCTCTGCTAATTAGCTTGGAGCATGGCTCGAGCAAGAAATGGAGACGTGAGGTTACAGCTGATATCCCCACCTGTAGAACACAGCGTGTACGTGTATGTTAGCAGGCAGAATATACTTTATAGAGGAGGATGAACATAGTGAGAAAACTGCTGAGGCTTTCCAGAGCAGACATACTGGGTTTATAGAGTCCTCTTGTGGAGCCTCTGGGCATTACATGCTTTCAGCAAGTCTATTTATATGCTGGTGGCTTCTGAAGAAAACTAAATGCTTATTTTTATTTGAATAGATAAAGTTTTCTTTCCGGAGTCGAAGAAAAAAAATCATATGCCAATATGTGTAAGGGAAGATGTAGAAGCTTGCCGTTTGAAAGCTTGACATTGAAAGCAATTTCCACACTGTTGAAAGCTATTTCAAATCAGTTTAGTTACTGGAGATTTGCGATTTTTTTTTTTTTAGTAGCTTCGACAGGTCAGTACAGCACTATCTGGAGGCGATAAAGCGCCTAGCGACAAGTACAAGTACAGTACAAAACGCTGTCATTCCCTCATCCACAGAATGATGCCGGTGCCATAACTATGCAGAGGGGAAATGCAACGATCTGAAAAAATTCTCGGGAGTGCTTTTTATTTTTTTTCAAATAGAACCTGGGATTTAGCGCATCCGCCCAAGCCGTGCCAATTGAAGGGGATTTTTCATCAAATAGGACATCTCTCAACAAGTACAGCCTTTCATTAAAGCACAGACTGAAAGGTTTTGTGCGCTTGCATCCGTTTCCAAAAAAACCATCAATGATTGGTCGACTGCCTGCCAAAACATATTTAGTTTAGACACCGGAGTGGCTATCTCTGTAATTTATAATGAATGCATTTTTTTTTAGTATATAAAAAGGAAACGTTGCAGCAATCAAAGCATTCTTTCGAACATTAGTTATCAGTTTGCAACACACCAGGAGGGAAATCATGGCTCCCACGCAGCGCCGTGCAACAGGCCTCTGCTCGTTTCCGCATTCTTCAGTGTTGTCAACTGGGGTTTTTTCGATGCACTTTGGAGCGGTGGTGCAGGATGAACAGACGCCGGTCAGCGTGAAAATTTAAAGCCAAGGTTGAACGCGGCATTCTTGACGTGTTAGAGTGAGTTCGGAGTCCATGTAGGAAACCCCAGACAGGAGGAAAGGTCACGGTGTGTCAAGTTTGGGGGGGGGGGGGGGGGGGGGGGGAGGGGGCACGTGATTTGCTGGTGCTGTCAACAATAAATCTCATGTTTTTTTCGGCGTTGGCCTTGCAGCCTGTCTGACAACAGGCTGAAATTCTCCAGTCAATGTGGCGTTGTCACTGGTGAAATAGTTATTGTGGATGTGTGTTTTTTCCCAGAGAAAGAAGAAGAGCATCTGTCTTTCGCTTTTTTTTAAGGACGGACATCAAGGTGTTGTGTGCTGAGAGCTGCCTTGATTTATGAAAAGATAATAAAAGAACCGGGAACGGGTTTCAAGTGCAAAAGCATTTGTGGTGTATGGTTATCAGGGGAAAATGAAGATCTACAGCAAAGCATGCTATTGAGCTCTATCAATATAGTGAGTTAAAAGGGGCTGAAATAACACAGGTTGTGGTATTAAAGGGGCCTGCATTTTTCACAGTATAATATTTAAATTTTAATGGTCTATTTATACATATTAGCATGCTTTCATGGTCCAAAATGACTGATACCATCCATCCATCCATCCATCCATTGTCTATCCCGCTTATTCCCTTTCGGGGTCGCAGGGGTCTGCTGGAGCCTATCCCAGCGCGTTAAGGCGAGAGGCAGGGATACACCCCAGATGGTCGCCAGCCAATCGTGGGGCACACACACCATTCACACACCATTCACTCTCACACTCACACCTATGGGCAATTTAGAGTTTACCAATTAACCTGAGCATGTTTTTTGTATTTGTGGGAGGAAACCGGAGTACCCGGTGAAAACCCACGCAGACACGGGGAGAACATGCAAACTCCACACAGAAAGGCCCCAGACCCAGGCCCAAGGCGGTCTTGAACCTGCGACCTTCTTGCTGTGAGGCAACAGTGCTACCCACCGCACCACCGTGTCGCCCCTATGACTGATACCAGTGAATCTAATTAACCAGTGAATGGAGGTGTCTTTATATTAGGATCAACTGAGACACATTAACTGCACTCAGATGATCTCCATTGCACTAATTGTGAGACTTTCAGCAGCAATCAGCTGGACCTGTATTTATGCAAGCACTTATTTTACATTACACATTTTTATTAGGTGTGTGTTACATCTTAGAAATCTGTTTTAAATGAAAGAGAAATGTCAACTTCTATTGAGCGTGAATGATTTATAAAAGCAGTGGAAGGTTAAACGTTCATTGATTACTATTTAAATTTGTACCTTTTTTTATAGGCACTGTAATTAGATTTGCAGCAGAATCGAAGTCTGCCCCCCCCCCAAGCAATCCAGAAGGAGGGGCTGGACCTGGGGGTGGTTACAATTAACGTTGTGTCCTGTTGTGACATCACAGCCGGGTTTCAGCGGTGATACAGAGGAGGCATGTTGTGTGTTGGCAGGAATATCACACTTAAATATTCATTTATTTATATATTTCAAAAGAGGGCCCTTTTAACATACAGCAGTTAAATGTGATAAAACAATTGAATGCATTATAATAAAAGTAGTAGAATTAAACTAGATTGATGTGAAAGGGGAAAAAAGGATATTTTCAGGAGCCTGGGAAGAGATAAGAAAGCGATGATGAGCAGCTATTTGGTCCCACTGTGGCATCATGTAGGATGCAGCAAAATAGAGCCAGGCTGATATTTTTATGTTGCTTTTTTTCCACGAAATGCGGGCGACCGGAGGTGATCACACGGCGAGATTGCTGACTGACAGATGCGTATCGGGCATTCCAGGGCAGCCTGAATAGAGCGCGACCTGTGGGAGGAGAGGCGTCGGAATACGGCGCAATGATAAGGTGGAAAAGCTTGTTGACACAGGCGGCAGGAGGAGGATGGAGCCTGAATAGAGGAGACGTGTGAGATGTGCAGATAGAAAAAAAAAAAAGGGAAAAAAAAGAGGCAGGTGTCCCTCTATAGACTCCACTCATGGAATCTGTTTTATTGTGACAAGGCTGAATGAGAAGAGTCTGCCAGGAGATGTTCCGACAGCAGGGGATTCTGTTTGCAAATGAGAGTTAGCAGAGTGCTTATGGTATGTGATATGAATTATGTGCAGGAGCCACAGAAGGGGGGGGGGGGGTTGTCCCTGTTTGCCTCCCTGTGGTTTAGTTCAAGCTTAAATGATTAAAATCCCATATTGAAAGTCAACCTATATGGTAAAAAAAGATCAGAGGGGATCTTTTTGTCTTCTTCTTCTTCATGCAGAATTCCACAAGTCGGACTTGAGTTTTTACATTTTGCCTTATATTCATTTGATATTGAATATGTCTCGCAATCACTTATTTTGCATTAAATGTTGTTTTTTTTGTGCAATTGATGAAATCTGTTCTCACTCTGACATTAAAGAGGTGTTCATTGTCAGAAAAAAGGCCAACTTACATTGACCATGATTGATTTATAAAAGCAATAAAACGGTAAAACATCCGAGGAGATGATTCACTTTTTACAGGCACTACACTTGAAGCATTGACAAAGTATATAAGCTATCTATGATTGGTTAGTCTGTGTGTCTTAGTGACTGTTGATGTTAGGTAACCATAGTGGATATGGGTAGTGGAGGTGTGTGTTTCCTGTATAAATCGCTCCAGTCAAATACATCTGGATCCACCTCTGAAACCTGCTGTCATTTATTAGTACTCCTGCTGCAAATTAAAAGTTCTTCGTCCTTTATTCCATGCAGCTACAAATGTGTATCAGAGTAATTGGCATCTATGGAGTATGTGTCAGTGCGTTACAAAAATATAGCCTAGCCTATAAAATGTAAGCACTATGAAAACTATTTTCTGAACACTCTTTAATGTTCCCTTCCAGACAGATCCTCGACTGTGATTAATATGTTGTTTAACTTGCCAGAGACCGACAGAAAGCTATAGGAGAAGTAGATGATTGGCTTTTTGATTTGTGACATCACAAATCAACCGTGCCCGGGGGTATGCTAGAATCTGAGATGTTAAAGGGAATGCATATTAAAAAAAAAAAAAACCTTCCACTCCAATAGCGGGAATGTGAAATCAGCTCTCGAGTGGCACATGTCGCACAAACACAAAGTCAGTGGCGGGATTTTGATATGCATTAGTGCTCCGCTGGTGGATTTGAAAATGGAAAGCGGGCCTTATCATTCCTGTCGCTGCTATTCACAGCCGCTGATTGTTGAAGGATGTGGAGGTATAAATTGTCCCTATAGCTAACAGGGAGGGAGTATGTTTTCGCTCAGCGCCTCATTTCACTCCCGTTCATGCAGCCGGCGTCTGTTGTTTGTTTTGTTCCGGGAGAAGCTGGAATTTAGTGATGTCCAGATTTCACAAACTGCACAAACAGAAAGTGGAATCTATTCTTTTTTTGTTTGGAAATTGCTCCTTCTGGGCTCTAAGCCTTGACTAATGCTCCGTGATCTGTAAATTATTGAGTTTTGTATTATTATATGTATTATTGCGCTAGTAATGGCCTGCATAATAACGTGTAGAAACGTCACACAGCAATAAGAGGAGCACAGCACACAATCAACAAGCCCAACAAGCTCTACGCATGATGCAACCGGTGATCCGTCCACATACTGACTGCTTTTCCTCAATAAATCCTTTTTTTTTTTTCCAAATAAAACTGCACATTTTAGAATGTCCTTTTACTGTGACCAGCCCACCTGTGCAATAATCATTTAATCTGTCAAGTGGATGAATTACATTATTTCAACAAATCACTGAACTCAATTTGAAATAGGTAAGCCTTTTATGTGCATAGAAAAACTTTTTTTTTTATTACAACTCATGAAAAAAGAAACAAAACCAAAAGTGTTGCATTCGGTTGAGTGCAGATTTATAAAATTTTATAGGCTGCTTCATGCACGGTAAATAGCGGTGGAGAGTTTATGCAGTGGTGGGCAGGTAATTCATATCTACAGAATGTTATGAGTCAATATGATTGCAAATTAAAAAAAGAGCGAACTCTCAACCCATACGGCCACAAAAAAATATAGAATAAAAGAAAAATCCTGTAAAACACAACACAAATATCTCGTATTCTGGATATTTTTGTGTAGTCTTAAAGAGCAGAAACATGGACAGCGCCACATTGTGGTCGTAGGGGGGCATTATAAGGATCTATGGAGGACAGAGGCCATATAATAATATAAAAGATCATTTTATATATTTTTAAACATATGTTAAACATTACTTTATGTAGGTAGATGATGATTTTGCCCTTCTGGCTGAGTCCCTTTCTAGCAATGATTTCTTATGCATGTGCTGGTTTGCCTCTGTTTTAAATCCGCCTCTGATTGCCCCTGTGAAGTGTTTGAAGGATGGCAAGATGCTATTTGCTGTGACCATTGCTATTACTGTACACAGCTTGTGAATATTAACGCAAAAACAATCACGCAGCCAATCTGCACAGCTATTTTGACACCCGCCTTAAGCCCCGTAAGAAACTAGTTTCTCCTGCTTATTATATCAGCAGGGAACTACAATTTCTGTTGCTTATTATTTTTTTTCACCATTCCCCGTCCCCTGTGTGTGAATAAATGTCAAGCTTTACTGATGCTCTATAAAGAGGGCAAGGACATATGAATTTCTAAATGGGAAAGGTTAATGCATTCTTACATTAAAAAATGACAGCAGAGTTTCTGTCAAACCGGCTCAGCTGCCATACAGTGTATTCAATTTTATATGAAGTAAATTACAATGCAGTAGGTGACATTTAAGTATTTTATTGGATATTTATTCCCATTTCTGGGGCCTTTCATCCTTTTTATTTTTCTGTAATCCTGGTTGACATGTACTGCATTGGGCTTTTTTGTGTAGGCTTAAATAACTTCAAGGATCATTTGCAATAGCTGATGATTCCTTTACATTATTCTTCCGTATATATTCCGCTCATATTTGCAGATACACCACGTTACATATTCACGAGATAAATGTGTGAGGCGAAGAGACATGCATCCTGAATTATTTAGTGTTTACTTCACATGCAATCCCTCCAATATAAACAGAATTTGAATTATCCACGCGCTGTTGACATTCCCTTATGTCATCAGCTCTGGCTTTCATCGGAAGACGCCGGGCACTTAACTGTTTAGGCTCCTGAGCAGCAGAGAACTAACCCCACAGCCACCAGCTAATCTCTACAGCGCTAATCCTCATTCATGCCATCAGCGTTGTAGCAATTAAACCATTTTTTTTACATTCCTCCCAGGCTCCACGTGGGGAAGAATGACCTCCTGACCTTCTACGACGGCGACGACCTGACGGCCAACATCCTGGGCCAATACAGCGGCACCAGGCCGCACTTCAAGCTCTACACGTCTATGGCTGATGTCACCATCCAGTTCCAGTCAGACCCCGCCACCAACATCTACGGCTACAATAACGGCTTTGTGGTGCACTTCTTCGGTAAGACTGTGGTTTTTATATGAATAACAAATGGTAAATGGTTAATGGCCTGCATTTATGTAGCGCCTTTCTAGTCTTTTTTGACCACTCAAAGCGCTTTACACTACACTGTCCATTCATCCATTCACACATCGACGGCCATCGAAGGCAAATCGGGGTTAAGTATCTTGCCCAAGGATACAACGATATGCAGCTTGGAGGAGCCGGGAATCAAACCACCAATTTTCTGACTGGTGGACGACTG
The DNA here is from genome assembly GCA_036785175.1 of Eupleurogrammus muticus. Lineage (NCBI taxonomy): Eukaryota > Metazoa > Chordata > Actinopteri > Scombriformes > Trichiuridae > Eupleurogrammus > Eupleurogrammus muticus. The sequence goes on along the minus strand of JAYKQN010000007.1, from coordinate 17,822,652 downwards.
CTCTACCTCTGAGCTACAACAATTAATAAATGCTTGATTGATTAGTTTATAGTTTAATTATAATCTACTACTACTACTTAGCTACTGTTTTAAAGAATATTAACTAGAGCATAGGGACTCCAGCGTGGTCCCCTTTTACACCTGCAAATGAACCAAAATTGGCTTGATTGATGTTTCATCACTATCTATGTTCTGGTAAACCCATGTTCACACTTGGTCTTATCTTATCTCACTGAAGTCGCATTGCGCATAATTTAAGCCTGAGGATAGACGCTATCATGAACGAACGAGGTCGTATGGGACGAACATTGTTCCACTCGATTTAGTGAACCCGAGTGTGATTGACGCTTCCACAGAAACAAAAAAATGAACCAAACTAGGTCTGTGAAGGCTCTCAGTCATCCAGGTCATCTTTACTTGTAGAGTTGGACGAGAAAAGCAACAGGGATGGCTTTCTCAGTTCTGGGGATAAGTGCCAGGGAACTCAGGTCGTGGGAATGGGTGTCACATGCTAGGTTCTAGGTGTCTCCTGCTTCCATTCTAGTTGGGGGGGAGAGCTTTCAAATCAGCATTGAACATGGCCAACAGTTGTGTCTTAAACCACCAAACCCCTCTCTGAAACATCAATGTCCTGGTTGTGGACGGGGAAGGCAGATGGTCTGAGAGAGATGTCCTGGGTGGGAGCTGAAATGTCTCTACAACTCTACAAGAAAACCAACCAAGTTCATTTGGTTCTAATGAAGCGTTTGGTGCAATCACCTTTAGTGTATGAATCTCTGTGCAAGACATTAAGCTAGAACGTAGAAACCTCAGAAATGGAAACAACAGAAATCTTCTATAGAGAGAGTATATCCAGATGCCAGCAGGCAACCAATTAGCAAAAAAAAATGTCTATTTGTTCCGCCGCGTCTTCGCATCTTTCAGTCTCCCTCTGGCTGCGTCGTCCTGTCTTCTGGCTCGTCCCACCTGCACCGGATTCGATAACAACAAACACAGGAGCACAATAACAGGGTACACTTCAACATCAGGTGGTGGTGTGCCCACTGCTTTGTGTTCTCGGCCAGCCAGGCCCAGATTGACTGGTGCCAAAGCGCACGCTGTGTTCCTCCGAGCAAACATCACAAGCCTCTATTTACATTCATCCTCCCAAACCACTGCTGTTTAGTACACAGAACAGAACATTTTGCCGTTGTATTCCCCACAGAGGGAAGCCGTGTTTTTTTCTCATCCTATCTTCCTGCACAATCTCGTCCCCGCGCAAACAAACGGAAATCAAATATGCATCATGCAAGGGAATTCAACATTGAAGTATTTGCGTGCCGCCTGTACCCGTTCCTTCATCTCCGTAATGACTTATTTCCCGTTCCCCTCTCCTCCCTTCCCTCTCCCAACTCCTCCGACATCGCGCGCCGACAGAGGTGCCGAGGAACGACACCTGCGCCGAGCTGCCGGAGATCACCAACGGCTGGAAGAGCACGTCCCACCCCGACCTGATCCACGGCACCGTCGTCACCTACCAGTGCTACCCCGGGTACGAGCTGGTCGGCTCCGAGATCCTCATGTGCCAGTGGGACCTCAGCTGGAGCGGCGACGTGCCGCGGTGTGAAGAGGGTGAGAGGAGGCCTCGCAATCCGGATAGCGGTTGATGCAGTACCTTACATGTATTTTCAAAATCTTTCCTCTCACAAGTAGATGCAACATGTATCATAGTGCAGAGTAGATACTGGATACATGCATGAGGTTCCAGAAAAAAGATGTGTTGCTGTTTGATTGCACATCTGCATAATTCATATTTCAAGAGGAGAGATTGAAATATCTGATTGGTTACAATGATGAAAAAAATTACCCTTGTAAATGTTTTCATCTGTTATTGATCGTTTTTAACTAAATTCAAAGCAAATATAAAAAAATACAGGTATGTACAATATAATTTCCATCTTCTGCGCATGTGCAGACAAGTAAAATATTTGATTTAGTTTATTTATTGAAGGTTAAGATACAGGGAAAAACAGCTCAAGGTTTTAATTAGATTAGATTTAACTAAAAGTCGAGTTAAACTATTGTATTGACTGAATCTATATAATAAGTATATTAATAAGTATTGTATTAAAGTATTATAGTAGTATAGTATGTGTATTTAAGTGGAAATCTCTTGTAAAATTAAATCTAAATAAATATTCTTTAAGTATTAAAAAATAGTGGGACAATGTCAAAAATGTCGGATGACAATGCCAGAAATCATATTATATCAACTGGTTTTCTATTCTAGGTTGATTAAATATTAAAAATGTATTGACATTTTGTGAAAACGACATGATGTATCACAAAATATATATGTTGTGAGACCTGATGGATGCTGTTAAAAACTGTATTTTAAAAAGGTTTTGAGTTTGTCATTTTGCCCACCATTATTTTGCCAAATACTGTACTAAAAAGAAGAATGAAGTCGCTGCTTTGGACAATTTCCATGTTTCAGAGCTGCAACTTCATTGCATAAGTCTGCTAATTATAGGGGAAAGTTTGTCCAGACATGGTGGGAAGCTTGGTGCTGAAACCATGTTTACTGGGTCAAAGGTTATTCAGCTCCCACAAAGGGACAGAGAACATTTATGCAGATAAATCCCGTGAATGTTTTCTTTCATCACAGCTGGAGTCATGTGGGTTAATTTGTGGGTATACTTCTCGAAAGAAAGTATTTCAGATTTCTGTATAATCCTGATGATTCACATTTCATGTGTGCTTTTGTATCGCTCCTGTGCTTTATACACTGTTTTCTATATGGACTTTTGTGTCACCAACATGTTATGCTGTGAAGTAACTCTCAGTGGTCTCATAAGCTTTTTATCTTGTCAAGCAATACCTGACAAAATGTTAATGTCAAAATAATATACCTACCACTTATAGGTGGTGATGATAACTTAGGGTCCCCATCAATAATTATTGTTATTATTAATTATATAATATTAGTTTATGTTGCAGCAGTGGCACCTACAGTGTATTTTATGTATACTATATTTAAATTATACATTGTTAAAACTTAACTTAGTCTATTTGGACTAATCAAAGTAATTTGTAATGATGATCAGTGATCAGAATTGTGTAGATTTATATTTTCGACTTAGCAGAACATGGTGAGACATGAATGGAAGAAAGAAATAATTTCCTGGGGGGGGGGAGTTCAAGGCTCCCATGACATTTCCTGTTTGCGCTGCATTGCATTTTAACATCATGTCAGCACCAGATAATCCCATCCCAACTTTTTTCGGTGAGATGCAGTTTCGGATCAAAATATATGGAGAAAAAGTCATGTTTCATTGCATTTTTTACATTCTAATGTCTATGCATTGCAGGAATATTAACATTTACACTTAAAGAGGTTGAATAATAGATGTATTAACAGCTTCGGAACAAATTTATTTTTGGTGTAACCAAAAAAAATGATCAGTTTTGAATATTTAATTCACCTACAATATAAAACTAGTTGCTAGCATGTGTTTTTAATTTCTTAAGACCCTTTTAAAAGACTATTTATCTATATGTTTGGACTATCTGGTACTATGTGGTAACAACGGCATCATCTGTGTGTTGTGTCGTACCAGTCCTGACATGTCAGGACCCCGGCAGCGTGGAGCACAGCCGTAAGGTGATCACGGGCAGCCGCTTCGCCGTGGGATCCGCGGTGCAGTTCATCTGCAACAAAGGCTACGTCCTGTCCGGCAGCAGCCTCCTCACCTGCTACAACCGAGACTCTGCCACGCCCAAGTGGAACGAGAGGCTGCCCAAATGCACCCGTAAGTCCCACCAGGCTCAAACATACTGTATACAATTTGCACATATAAACTTGGAAAATGTGTTTTATAAGTTTGTTTCATGATCCCATATCAGGAAAGAGTGGAAGATTTAATATCTTTTTGAGACAGACACAAAATGACCTGATCTTTCTAAAGCTGCAAAGGGGAAGCTTGAGAGAAGAAATGTAAAACTATATTGAGATGAGAAGCCATAAATCTTGCTAATATCTTGCTAGGGATATCAGGGAAACTTGCTTAGTAAATGTTTGACAACATAACTTCTGAATTTCAAGAGTTTTGCGCTCTAATTTGACACATCTTCGAAAACCCTTTTTTAAGGCGTCAGTTATAATTTGGGCTGATTTACTCCTCAAAAATCTCAACACACAAATCATTTGACTCCTAATCCTTGCCGACATGAAATATTTTAAATGCCTTTCTGTATTTGCCCACATTTATTGGACATTGGTGTGATTCCAACCCTTGTCCTGATGGGTTTTCCCTCAGCTGAGAAGTACGAGCCGTGCAGGAACCCTGGTGCCGCCTCCACCAGCGTGCAGAGCTCAGAGAAGGCCTTCTACCAAGCAGGAGAGATGCTGACCTTCTCCTGCCACTCCGGCTACGAGCTGCAGGGCGCGGCCACCATCTACTGCATCCCGGGACACCCGTCCCAGTGGAACAGCACGCCCCCCGCCTGTCGAGGTAAATCACATCGGAGCAAACGTTTTATGTACGATGTATGCGCTGTGTTACACAATTACGACCGAAACACAGAATTGAACGGCATCCGTCTCTCTGCAGCGTCCTCGACTCAATACGTGGATGAACGCAGGCTGGATGGTGAGTTGCTTTAAAAAGAAGCATCGATAAATCAATATAATTTTTTTCTCATGTTTTTTCTTTTTTTGTCTGCGTGCTCTCTTTAGTTGTCAATATGGATTACAGCATGGAGGGAACAAATATTGCCCTCGCTGTTTTCATTCCAACCACAATCGTTCTGGTGGTTGTCCTTGGGATTTATGTCTGCTTTGTAAAGTGAGTAGTCAAGCTTAAGAAAAAAACAAAACAAAAAAACTTTGCCTGCCGTACTTTTGTAATGAAGTGAGTTTTTTTTCCACCCACATGTTTCCCTTCTCTCGGTTCCAGACTCCACGGGAAGTCGATCAGAATGCCGTCGTCCACGCCGCCGTACGACAACATGACGGAGGAGTCGGCTTTCGACAACCCCATATACGAGAGCGGCGTAAGTACAGACGTGGTGACCATGCGGGACGTGGACTCACAGAACACCAGTGTGCTGTCCTGATGCCTCGTCATCCTGTTGCCGTCTCATGTCTGACCAACAGAGGGCACCCTCCACCTCATCTTCCATCACCATGTTAACCACCAGCAAGCAAAGAACTAACAGGCCTAGCCAGCGATGTTGCTTTAAAAAAAAAACAACATCTGAGGTCAGAGGTCATTTTTCATCACCGGATCTCCACCTCATCCACTGTGAGGAGAGAGAGTGGCATGTTGGTGTAATGCGTCACTCTCATCGTGCGTGGTGTGTCATCTTTTACCCATGTTGTGTTGATTGTGTCATGTCACATGCGGAGATTGCAACAAATGTGCAGTGGTGGAAGATGGATTCAGTACTTTTATATAAATAAAAGTGCTAATATAAAAATGTTCAAAAATCAACTACACAAACAGAGAGTGGAAGCCACTTATTCTGGTCACATTTCTTGTTTAAAAATAGCTCCTTCTGGGCTCTAAGCATCATAATGCTCCATGAATATACAACTTTTGGACCGGTATTGGCAATATAGTATTATATGAACAAGTAATCTAATCATAACAATTTAAATTATTTAATTGTTAGAGTTCAGCACAGAACTACATTAAATATTCATCTAAGACATTTTAAGTTACAGTTGTAAATGTTCCTAGAAGCTAAAAACATACCAGTTCTTGCATGGCCCACTTTAGGAAAAACTACATGCATACGGTTAGAAAAATGTATTTAAGGTGATGAATTAAAAATACTCTTTAAATCCCTCTGGTACATGATTTATATGATATCATCAGATTATTACTACTGAGGCATTGCTGCTGTGGCTGCTGCTTAGCGAGTTGTTTCCCAATCTAGGGTTCAGGCCCTTCTAAAGGGTCACCAGATAAATCTGAGGGGTCATGAGATAATTAACACGAGAGGTTTTGATTTCCATTTACTAATTTTTGATTTGTGAATCATTTTACCATTTATTGAAATGAATCCATGTTTAGAGAGTAGACAATCTTTATATCATAGACATGTAAAATGTGATTGGAGTATAAAGCACAACAGTGAATCGGCATCAAATTAAAATACACAAGTACATCTAAGTGGAGTAAATGTACTTTCCACCACTGCAGATGCGTAAAAGCGCATGTGCTCGTCTACATGCTTTGCATGAAAAGAAAAGCTGTTTTAAAGTTGAAATGTGTAAACTCAGCTCATATGATATTGCCTATGATGTGTGGGTTAGTGATCAATGGAGTTGTTCGTCATCCCTTTTTTAATCATTCATGGACATTGCTTCTTTCAAATGAATACTTCCATGCCTCTGTGGCAATATGGTGGGCCGCACTTTGTCTGACAGGGTGGGTAAACAACAGAAATATCTCCCTTGTCTCAAGAGCCTCCTCTCCCCTCTCCCTTCTCCCCCCTGCTCCTTCCAGCACTGGCAGACTCATCCTAAATACTAAACCTCGCTGGCTGCACCGCAGAGCAACTATGAGGTGAGGTCTTCTGATGCTGCCAGCACACGTCACTCACATGTCACCTGAGCCTCTGGACCTATATATTTTTTTTTCTCTCTCTTTTTTTTTTTGACTACCTCTCCTAACCCGCCACACGTTTCTGATCCGGTATCGCTGCACACCTTCAGACGTATTTTAATCATCACGGCTCTCGCTTCGTCTTCTTTCACTTGATGTCTGAAAGCAGGCTATTGACATATACAGCATCACCGCTCGGTGAGCTTTTGAAAAACAAAACTGGCTCGGCAGTGAGACGCGATGCCACCCACCGAGAGGTGTCATGTCTTAAAATAATGGATATTAGCTTTGGAAGAGTGCTTCAAAACGTATTTGAGAGTTGCAGCATCGTCATTTATCAACGCTGATGTATAATGTTCTGAAAGTCTAGAGAACAAACGCTGGTGGATTGTTTTTTGTTTCTTTTTCTTTTTAAAAAGAGAGCGATCTCCCCTTGTATCCGTCATCCTGAAAACATTAGTGAACTGTATAATGTGCTTTCATGCTATATTGTATATTTGTGTGGGAGCCGTGACTTTGTAATATCTGCTATAAGTCACATACAAACAGTAGACACTGGTCATATGTATAGTGTTTTAACATGACATCACCCACTAACAGCACCCTATTTACTCTACTTTAGAGATGCCGATTTAGATTTTCTTTTCTTTTTAAAATGGCAAAATAAAATCAATAGCTGCCACCTCCCTGAAGTAAAAAAAATCAACAGATCCAGCATTATCTCTAATGATGTATTTGTTTCTGATTCATCATGTTCATACTAAATTGTGGTTCTTGTGTTTTCTCATTTGCGGTTCGTTTAAACGGGACTGATCAAATGACCATAATAAATCATCATCAAATATGTCAGCGCTAGAGTGTTTTTCAACTAAACTCACAGAAGATCATTTTGCTTGCAATTTTTTTTTAACCACAGACACAATTGAAAGTGGATAATATATATATATATATTTAAATGTTCATTTGTTTTACACAGATTTGACCCTCCTCTGATTCGTGTGTCTGGTCTTTACAGGACAAATGAAAAAGATTAAGAGGTGTCCATTTAGAGAACCTAAACCAAGAATTGTTCAAGCTTTGCCTTGTGGACCCTCCTCAGCACTGCTCATCCATTCCTCCAACCTTTTGTTTTTTCTATTGTTGTTTTCTTTGCTCCCAAATGGTTCCGTTCCATCTCCCTGTGTATGGATAACTGTAAATACGTCCTCATTTCCACGGTCGACCCCGCGAGTTCTGTGGATCGCCATGGTGATATTTTTATAAGGTAAATTGCCGATGGCCGCTGGTGATTACATGTTTTTGAGTATTTGGTGTTTTTATCGGTGAGATCTGTTAAGATGCAAATACCCCATCACACCAGTATTCTTTGAAACTTTGCCATCGTTTCTTACTTTTTTTTTTTTCGTTTGTGTGTGCTTGGGTCTGCTATTTGTAAATAAAACGCCTGTCCAATATGAGTGCCTCACGACTGACTGTAACCCGAGAGATCGCTTGTGAAAATGCTTGCGAAACGGAATCTTGATTTTTACCTTGTTATATCGTAGTCGTTCCATCTGACGCTCTTTCTGTGCTCAGTCTGCACCACTATGAAGTTTCAATGGCGGCAGATCGAGCAGCAAACAGCCTCAGATGATCGCTCACATAAATATCGTCAAACGGATATGGACCCATCAGCGATGTATACGTTTGTTCTTATGTCACACTGTGAAGCCTCAAAGGATGAGAGGCAACAAGCTCATTTGTGTATATTCCAAAATGTGGTTGCACTTCAACGTGAGCAGACCCTGAGATATAAAACCCAGCGATCACATGAAACCACAATCAAATTACCAAAATTATGCAGTAGGGGTAAATACATAAACATACTTGACACAGGATTTATTACTTAGGGTCACACAGTGCATCCGTTTGTGTTAGGGTTCGTAGATAGACGTCTATACCATGGACCTTTAGACTTTTATTTCAGCGCCACAGCTGATGACCAACACCCAGAATGACGAATCACCCGCAAGTAAATATAACCCTCAATAATCAAAACGAATTGTTTAAAGTAATGTCATGGACTCATTAACGAGTAAAGTAATCAATAGCATTTTTCTCTGTGTTCTTTATTGCTCACAACAAAACATATAAACACGTTTCATTTTTAAAAGTCCCCATATTTAGCATTTACAAGCAGCATATAAATAGTTGATATACAGTGTATAAACAGATGAAGAATTACACTAGTAAAACACAGAAATAATCGTAATACTTGATTTGCTTATTTTATTTATAATTTATGATTGCTGACAAAAAAAAATTACATTTACATTTACGTCCTTATATCTGCATATATCTACATGACAGTGTACTATAAGAACCAGTTATGTTGTATACTGGTAAAAATGCTTTATAAGGGGACTTTAAAGGTACAGTGTGAAGGATTTATTGGTTTTGTTTGGCAGCAGAACTGACTTAAAGGCAGAAATGGAATATTATATTTCTATGTATGTCATATCAGTATATATAATTTGATCGAATTGAGAAATGTATGTTATGTATGAACCCCACCATGTCACCATGTTTCTACAGCAGAAACAGACCAACCAAAACAACGGCTCTAGAGGTGCTCTTATGGATTTTCACGTTTCTTTGCAGCAACAGTGCTCCGTTGCTTGCAATCTGCAACCTCATCACTAGATGCCAGCAGAACCACACACTGTACCTTTAAAGTAACGCGTCACGCTTCACAAAACAAATTCACACACGTCCCAGGTTTAGTTCCAGCAGCCGATGAGATTTTAAATACTCAGGAGAACTTTTGATTTGACCAACCACTTAGAACGAAGAACCCGGCAATATCACGTGGGACCATATGAAGATAATCAATCTGCTCTATGTTGCTGAAACCAACCGCTTAACTGGACCATACATGGTAATATTATAATGATAATATAATGAAAACCATGGTGTAAAAATGTGTGAATCAGTATTGAGATACAGTTTATTATACAGATATTTAGCTCTAGATGGCAGCATGATAACCGTAACTGGCAGTGTGATCTATAGCTAATGACCAAATTGTTCTGTATCATATTAAAAAAAAAAAAACACATAAACTGTATGAAAAGTTTCTCTTGGATAAATAAAGACTTCAACTTTCCCTGGAAACCAGTAACAGGCGTGTGTGTGTACTGTAGGTGTGTTTTGTCTGAATTTTACATTTACAATACATTCTCTATATCTTTTTCCAGTGTAAAAAACGAAATACAAAATATTATAAAATCAAAATAGTATGAAAAGTTAGTATAAAGATAAGTAAAGAATAGAATGTCTGTGTAAAATATGTGATGAGTTTTGCTGAAATGGGCAATGTTCAACTGTTCTCTTATGAATAATCTATATTGCACATGATGATTACATTGCACAGTTCATTGTATCTCAAAGGGTCAAGGGTCATTTTGCCCATTATGGTGATGGCTCTTGGGACAAAACTGTTCTCCATTCTATTCTATATTCTATTTGTCTATATTCTATTTGTCCAGAAGGGAGCTGCACAGACAGCTGGGAGGCTGGATGTGAATAGTGAACATGTGCACAATCAGGCCTAATAAAGAGTCCAACTTTGATGTTGACCCACATCTCGACAGGATTTAGAGCGCAGTAGTCACTCCGAACACTCGAGACTAGCAACACAATAACAAGGAAACAGGCTGCTCGACGCGGGATTTACAGCAGGTAACAACAGCACAACGTTCACATGTTAACACCAGGACTCACAGGCAGCAGCTCATTCAATGAATACAACAGCAGAACATGTTTTATCCTGCATCAACAAGACAGGGTTTATACACCTTTATAAATAGATGGTAAATAATGTTGAGATTATTCATTTCACTTTTGCACAAAAAATAAAGAGAAAATTTGGTATGTTGCATATTTTAGGCGTTAAGGGGGTTAAACGTTAGCACAGTGACTTACAGCAGGATGTGATGTCACACAAGCAGAGGTATTAACAAACACATGTATACTTATTGGCCCAAAAAATAGTTCATGCTGATCATGATGTGTGTGATCATAATAAAGCTTTTCCAGGGTTTGTAGTCATCTCATGATGGTGCTGCCTGCTGAATTGCAGGTGTCGATCCGCCTCGGCTACTATTTATACAAATAGAAATAATAATAATTAAGTAAGAAAAGATAAGGTAGACCCCGCCTAACAGTTTAGAATCAAAATAGATTATAGTTTATAACAGTGGTTTGACTTCATGAAGAGGCAGTCCTGTTGAGGGGCTCTGGCTTTGCCACCCCTCCACCCCACCAGTATAATGGACGGCTTCCATTAAAAGTAAAAAACCAGCTCAGGGTTTCAGTTGGCTTCGATGTGGCGGCTGGTTTGTCTTCAAGAGCTGTTTGAGGGGCAGTCACCCCGGATTTCAGCTGAGCTTTCATTCTGATGCCCATGCGGGGGGCACCGAGCAGCTTGAGTCATTAAAATGTAAATTCGCTGCGCAGTCAGTCTTGAGGTTGAGGAAGAAGATGACAACAACGGGCCGATCGCCGCGTTCGCTTTACTTCACATGTTAATCACTGACAGACCTGAAAGATGTCACTGAGGGGAAATATAATGTACACACGAGTGAAAACAGTTTACTTCAAATTCATGCAATATTCACTCAAAACACTGATTTCTCATCACTTTAGTTCCAGTTAAGTAAAACTCAGACTAATTATGAGTTCAAACTAATTATTGATTATTAAGATAATTAATACTATTACTTATTATTAGTAGTGAACCAACAGCTTCTGATAGGGAAAAGAAAACCTCCTGGCTGTTTTTTGTTTAACATATCATATGATTCACCATATTCTAGTGGTTTCTACATGTCTTTATTTACCAGAAGGGTTATTTTGTAATTGTGGGGTCACAGACCATATTGGGGATTGTAATTTTCTGTTTATAAAACTAAACAACTGACAAATATATGAAGTAACTTCGATTGTGTTGCGTTGCATGGACTTGCTTAAATTTTTAAGACAAATTTCACAAGCCTCCTGCATCCCGCAGCTCATGAATGCAAACAGATTTAGCCAATCGTGTGCAACAAGAATTTAAATATATTTGAAATAAGACTACAGAAGAGTAGAAGTAAAGAAAAATCGTCTGTGTCCCACTGAACAGAATAAATCCTTTGTGTTGGTGCTGTTGTTATCAATGAGGGATCTGTCATGTTATGGTTCCAGCAGGTGGCAGTCTACCATCAAGTCAGTCCTCAAAGTGTGTGTGTGTGTGTGGGGGGGGGGTGATTGTACCATCGTCACAACACTTAATACTCCCACCATGCACAAGTGGCTGGCTGCTCGATGTGGGGGTCTCAGGACGGAACGGTTCACAATTAAAACGTCCTAAAACCTCCTGCTCACAATCCAGTGGAGACCAGGACATGGCAATTAACCCACTAATACAGCAGACCATTAGACCTCCCTCTCTGTGTCGGCAGCCCCAGGGCATACAGTACGCTTATGGGGCTGTGGGATACATATTATGAGAGATAGTTTAATGTAATGACCCATTCAATGGGTTTTACTGTATGCACAGAGTTGGAGCAGTTAGGGAAAATTTAGCAGCATTGTGCAGTATGTGTGTGGACAGGTAAAATAATCGATGTGGTGTAAATTCTTTGCGAACCTTGGTGATCATGTTTCACAGAAGAAGAATATAATGGTTTGTATTTTAAAAGTTAAAAAAATGCTTTTTTTTTACTTTTTATTTAAGTCATTGTAATTTAACCAGACTTCATTACACATAATTTCAGTTTTACAATACAAGCACATAGCTGAATAGGGAAGGGGAAAAGCCTAATCTTATCAACGTCCCAACCCCATTTCTATTCAAGATACATAATTTCCATATTTCTTAACCAAACTTCAAATTCATTGTTCCATTGTTCTTAAACCAAATTCAAATAGTTACATAATTTCCCTCATTTTTAAACTAAACTCTGAATAGCTACATCGTTTCCATTATTCTTCATCATTCCAAATACATCATTTTCATCTTTCTTTAACCTAACTCATCCTTTGCAATGCATCTAGATTCAGTAGCACTATCATTACTAGATGTATGCTTTTAGTAAAAAAACATGTTATATACATATACATATACATATACATATACATATACATATACATATACATATACATATACATATACATATTCATGTTAAGTTTCAGTAGGTTCATCGGTGCGTTGCTGGTTCACCCTGAGGCTTCTTTCATTTTGTACATCTGTATTTGTGGCAGAAACTGACAGACAGCTCTCTGCCTCCCTGAAGCACGCTTCTATTAATCTGATTAATGTGCCATTAAGACGGTGAAGCAGGAGGAGACGGCAACTTAAAAGCCGCCACACATTTCAGAGAGGGGCACCAGGTGCTGCAGAAATGGACGTGCAGCCGCGTCGGCGGCGGCACCGCCGCGGAGGTTGGTGCCAGGGTCGGCCGCTCTGACGGGGTCGCGACCCCTCGCAGGCCTGACCTTTGCCAACATAGACCTGCAGTATATTGGCTTCTTTTTATAGTCCTGTCTGAGCATCTCAGCCACTAGAAGGAACAGATTACATGTGCAATATATTTTACCGCACTAGTGTGTTTTTACATCTACAATCCATGTGTACACACTTTTTTTTATTGCAGGAATTAATCACCAGTTATTTTTACAATATTATTTGTTTGATCACATACATTGTTTGAACACAATCAGAATACAAAATCACCACTGTACTGTGCTAATGCCACCTGTGGCCAGATGTTAAGGTAGAAAAACACAACATAATATAATTTGGAGACCAAAAATATTTTAAATCAGTTTGCTGTTTTTTAGTTTTGTTTGCTAAGTTTGCTGCAACTATGGAAAAAATGTACTGAACAGTGAAGGTAAATGTACCATTGTGTAAAATGATGAAAGAAAAGAATATGAAATTATGTATTCCTTATTCTTATCCACTCATGATTTGTTCTCATGTAAAAAAAAATAAATAAAAATTCTCTCCAATTTGCGCTGCTGTACTGTGTAATGTGTCACGGTCCCTGGGGAGCAATGGCTGATGATGCAGGAAGCCATGTCATATCACGCAGACAGGGCTCACTGTCTTTGTTATTACAAACTGCAGCCTCAGGAAGCCATTCTGCTCAAAACAAAGGGTAAACCCTCCGCACGCCTCTGGTGCTGCTTGATGTGGCACGTTGCCAAATCTCTCTCTCTCTCTCTCTCTCTCTCCCCAGCAGATGCAGGGGGTCAGGGCTTCCCTAATGCCCGCAGATCACCGAGACTCATGTAAACAAAGAACTGCTTGAATTAGCTCCCATCTCCAGCCTTCACACCCGCTGCTGGCGAAGCTGATTTCAAACAAAGACGGAAATACATTTTTAATCTCTCGTCACATGTCACAGTGCTTCAATTTGGAATGTGCAGCCGGTTCTGAGATTATATTTATTTATTTATTTCTTGATCATGATAAATAATGCGACAAGTAGGCCTATACTCTTTTGTCTAAAAGGAAGAATAAAGAATAAATGATTGTCCAATCATCAGAAGTTTTTTTAGCATTAATTTCTGTCCTTACTTACTTACAACAGTGTTTTTCAAAGTGGGGTCCAAGCAACCGCGGGGGTCCTTGAAAAGGTCCCAGGGGTTTAATAATTTATTTTCTATATAATTCCACAACCATTTGTAGATTTGTTTGACAACTGCCATTATTTAAAATAAAGAAATACTTTATTTAATTCAGCAGGATCATCCATCCATCCATTTTCTATCCCGCTTATTCCTTTTCAGGGTCGCAGGGGTCTGCTGGAGCCTATCCCAGCGCATTTATGGCGAGAGGCAGGGATACACCCCAGATGGTCGCCAGCCAATCGTGGGGCACACACACCATTCACACACCATTCTCTCACACACTCACACCTATGGGCAATTTAGAGTTGCCAATTAACCTGAGCATGTTTTGTATTGTGGGAGGAAGCCGGAGTACCCGGTGAAAACCCACGCAGACACGGGGAGAACATGCTAACTCCACACAGAAAGGTCCCAGACCCAGGCCCAAGGCGGTCTTGAACCTGCGACCTTCTTGCTGTGAGGCAACAGTGCTACCCACTGCTCCACCGTGTCGCCCTCAGCAGGATCAATTTCCTATTATTTGTGTATTATTTTCCATGTCTACACAAATTTATTTAATTTCAAATTTAAGTTTCTATTTTATATATTGAGATGAAAATGCATGGGCTGAATAAGTGAATCAATAAATAAATACATTTAAAAATAATAAGTGAATAACTAGAATAGGTAATCAAATACATGTGAAAATAATATACAAATAAATTAATACTATGAGTTAATTGAATGGAAAATTAACTCATAGTTAATGGACATTTACTGGTATATTTATGTATGTACAGAATAATTATTTAGTTATTCTTTATTATGGCAGTTTCAGTTGTCCATAATTTTAATCATGGGTTTCTGACACTTTCTTGTATAACATCAACATCTTAAATCACAAATCCTAGGAGACTGAGTCCATGGTTTAGTATTTCTGAGTTTTATAGTGTGAAAAAGTTTGAGAACCGCTGCCTTAGAAGATATAAAATAACCACTGCATAAACTGCATATGATACATCTGTTCACCTCTACTTTTGCTGGAAATGTGCCACAGGGAATGTCAGTTTTGCACTTTTACACGTGAATCCATTGTGATTTGTTTACCGACCACATGAATAGGATTTAGGTGTTCGAGGAGCACGAACAGGGCAGGAAGTCGTTGCACTGGGGTCACTGTGAGGAGCCTGACGGCAAAAACACTTTGAGGCGTCAGGTCACGCAAAGAGTTAATGTGTGCAAAAGTTTTTTATTAACGCAGTTTATTAAGAATTGCTATTTAAATAAATTTTACTATTATTTTATTATGACACAAGTCAGAATTGTCAGATGACTAAAGCAACCGAACCACTGCTTCTAAATGCACAATGATGGTTATGTTTGTATGGAAATGTGTCCATGAATCTAAGAATCACCTAAAAGCCTGTCTGCTCCACGCAGCATATGAGTGCCTACAATGTGTGTGTGTATGCGTGTGTATGTGTGTGAGGTGAGAGATCATTCTGGTATATTATCAGAGCCAGAGCAAGATAGGAGATGTTTTCCTTCCAGGATGCTGGGCAGGTTTGAGATTGAGGGGTCTGAACAGAGGGGGGACAAAAGGGAGCGAGCCGGAGGGTGGAGGGGAGTGGATGAGCTGGTGAGATGATAATGCAGCATGACACCTCTGAAATGAATCCCTGGTTACCATGGCGAAGAAGCAGGACGGGACAGTCTCTTAGGAGCCTCAAATAAAGCCAGCTGTAAATGATGTTTGATTAGTATTTAGATCATGTTCCTGCTTGGCAGAGACATTTCGTCAGCTGTTTGTGCACCAGTACTCCTGCCATTGTTCAGTCCACCCCAGTGAAATGCACAATTCCAATTCATATCGATTTACATTACTAACTTGATTAAATAAAAATAAATGTTCGGCATTTTCCTGAGAAAACGTATTGCAGTATATACATATAGCTCCATAGTGATTCATAATTTGGGACATCACTTAAAAATGAGTGAACATTTTATACCATTTCTCACATGACTCAAAAAGAATTTTTTTCCTGTTTATAATTATCTCATTTATTATTAGATAAGTCATCCCACGTGTGCTACAGCATTATACCTTAACCATCCTATATGTAAATTGCAGCACCCAATCCTGTTTGCTAGGAGCTTAAGAGCTGGGCGATATCTGTGTGCCACATAGCAAATATGAACAAGGGGTCTTATTTACCTATGCACCTCAGCATATTAAATCAAATTTATTTCAGTTATTCAACTGGGGCTGGAAGTGATGTACGGGGGGTCAAACAGTCAAAGTCAATATAAGGATATAGCTGGTAGTTATTTACATACTATTTGTCAGGTGCAAGACAAAATTGGAAATAGGTATAGTTATTAAATATAACATTATGTCCACAATTATAGATTACAGGACAATAAATGCAGATTACATATATAGAGAGAGATTGAATGAAGAGAGTTAACTGAGAGTAATTTTTTTTTTTTTGTGCTGCCCTTGCACCGCTCTGTTTTCTTCTCTCAGCCATTCCACTGGCAGACTGCTTACTGAGCCAGAACTAATCACATCTGACTGCTATCTGTCTCTGTCAATTACACACTATGTGCCTCATGTGCCTCTGGTACGGCGTAGTGAAAAAGATCCTACAGTATATCACGAATCCAGCATCCAGCTTCCAACACCCAGCATCCAGCATCCAGCATGCAGCAATGAGCAACGAGCATCCAGCAACAGGCAACGAGCATCCAGCATGCAGCAATGAGCAACGAGCATCCGGCGTCCAGCATCCAACAACCAGCATCCAGCATCCAGCATCCAGCAATGAGCAATGAGCATCCAGCATCCAGCAACCAGCAACCAGCAATGAGCAACGAGCATCCAGCATCCAGCAACTAGCAACCAGCATCCAGCAACAAGTGTCCAGCAACCAGCATCCAGCAACCAGCATCCAGCAACCAGCATCCAGTATCTAGCATCCAGCATCCAAGCAACCAGCATCAAACATCCAGCACTCAGCACCCAGCACCCAGCATCCAGCATCCAGCATCCAGCACCCAGCATCCAGCACCCAGCATCCAGCAACCAGTATCAAGCCTCCAGCATCCAGCAAAAAGCATCCAGCATCCAAGCATCCAGCGTCCAGCGTCCAGCATCCAGCAACCAGCATCCAGCACACAGCAGTTTCCTGCTGGTCAATGGCTGGTCCACAAACACATTGAGAGCACATATAAACAAAGTGAGAGGACATATAAACACAGTGTGAACACAACGGTTGCTGAGTATTATTTTTAATGCATATACCCCTGATTATTGACAACATCATACTTGGTGCAATGCTAATTCTCATTGATGACCAATCCAATACTCCTGCACTGAATGGAGCTGTCATTCCTAATGGATTGTATCGATGCAAAGCTCGATACTAATTAAACTCCACTGCACACACCCACAGATTTATAAATGTAAAATACGTTCTCTTTAAATGTCATTAAATATGATCAGCTAGGTAGCATATGACTTAAATGTATGATTTTGTTATGTACAGTACGTACTGCTGTATATAATGTCTTTGATAGGCCAATAAACCGGGAGATTATGTTATTCAAACTTGGTCCTCCCACATGAAAGCATTTGTATATACTTGATCTTCTCCTGCGCATCTCGGCCATTTTTCTTCTTCATCTCCTCTTCTCCCTCTTGTTCACTGTCTGGCCCATGTTGCATGTATGGGGCATGTCTGACAGAGACAGATTGCCCAGCCGCAGCTTAAAGGTGACTGCCTCGCTCCCTGTTCCCTAAAGCGCTGGATCACTGGAATCCATCATGGGCAGAAGCGCTGTTCTCCACGTAGACAGATCACACGGACTAGACAGAACAACAGACGGGCCAGCACAACGGAAGGAGAAGAGGAGAGGGGACTATATCTGATAAGATTAAAAAAATAAAAATTAAAAAAAAGCAAAAAGACACAGATAAAAGAAGAGTGTTGGATCAAAAGACAGGACGTGTGGTGGTGGAAAAGCTGAAGAGATCACACTGTGGTGGGATGAAGTGCTGTGGGGCTTATCCGATGGTCACAGGAGTGTGCTGGGGGCTGGGTGGGCATGTGAATGGGGGGCATTTATCATACCTCCATCCCTTGCTCAACCTGACATCCCTTCGACCATTGACATAAATCATGATTTCTCCATAATAGATCCCCCTCTTTGCCATGGAGGGGAAGAATGCGCCGTTCGTATCGATTTTCAGCCCTTCACCACTCCCCCCCCTCGCACATTTGGGCTCAGCACAGAGATGCATAATCATTACCAATTTGGAATTTCGTGTTGTGTGATGCGGAGGTAAATTTTGTTTGAACGCGTGCAAACTTCAATGCATGAGAGACAGAGGGGAGTAAACATTCAGTCTGAAGTGCTTGTTTTCTTGATCATTTCTATTTGGCCTCGACAGAGAGATTTAGAGTGATTAACCTGAGAGAGCACTTCAGCGTACAGCCTCGGAAAACCAAAGAGATGTTTGTCTCAGGTGCAAACATCCAGATGTAAAATGCTGAAAGTGGTTTTTCCTCTTTTTTTTAGGAAGTTTAAACAATTCCATAAGGTCACTTCATCACAAAATAAAAACATGATGGAATGACCATTAAAATCTTATAAACGTCAAAGGACAGAGGAGATGCCGAACAGCAGGTGATGAAGGATAAAAATTGACAAAAAGGAGAGAGCCCTCTACCTTTGTCTGAACTGAGCAGATAAATCAGCATTCAAGATCATTTGTCAAATGCTCTACTTTTAAATCATTAGCACAGTCCACACTGCTGGGCACCTGTAATACAATGTGGCCAATGTGAGAAGAGAATCATCACCAACAGTGACTAATAAAATATATATTTAAATTACAATTGAAATTAATTTACAATAAGCTCATAGTTTACTTCAAAATGACTATGACACGTATTAAACAGCTGTATTTTTCATCTAAAGCATTTGTTTTTCAATGAGAGTTTCCTCAGGCTGCCAGCTGTGGACGTGGGCTACACACTACAAATAAGAATCAAAATCTGCGCCTGAATCATTAAAAGTAATGTATATTTCATTTGAGGTCTTTTTATAATTAAACATTAAAATTTTATAGGTTCTTTAATATGTTAACCAGGAGGCACTACAGGACTATATTTTACAAGCGTCTTGATTAATCACTTGGCAGCAAATGCGTTTTCAAATTATACTATAATTAGTCATTTCGCGTTTCACGGACCTGTCCATAAAAAGAATTAGTTTCTTTTTTTTTTTTTTTTTTTAAACAAAAGGTGTGATTAAAAATGCTTAAATCCTACACAAATGCCAGATCACATACTTATTGTTTTATATGTCCTTTGCTGTTTTAAATGACAATGGCTGAACTCTCTTGCTTCGTTTGTATGTTAATGGGGAATTCATAATGAGGATCTTTAACAGCCTGATTTTTGAATAATATGTGCCTCATACCAGCTTTCACACTGTGTACATGCAATTCTAAAGTCATTTGTAAATATGGCAATGTAATGCAAGTGTGTCAGCCTATTAGGCAAAACGCCATCATCCATTAGGAGAGAAATGTCTAGAAACATATTATTTAACTCTGGTTATTGACTGTCCTCTACTTCCTTAATGACTGTGTGTTATTTTTTATGTTAGCTGTGGAAGTCATTTCCTTTCCAATTTATTTTTTTCTGCCTAACAGCAGTGCAGCTATTATAAATGTTACTTGTACTGATACTAAAATAGTGTCAATTTATTGTATTTATATCTATTGATAGTTTGTCACTTACTGACACCAGCGCAGTGCCCATAGAAAGTCTGTCTTACTATAGAAGAGCAGATAGACTGGGTGTAGGCATTTTTTCATGTCCCACACACTGCTCTGCTAATCACAGTATGTGTAGTAAATGGTGAAATGATCTTCATGTGTTTTCACATTGTTTTATTATTCACAACTTATCTGTTCACCCATCTATCTATAAAACGATAGTGTCAGGTTTCCTGAAGGTCTTTGAACGCGTCTTGGAGTTTCAGCGTAGTTTATACCTGTAGTTTATGTTTTAGATGCTGCAGCTTGTGTGTAGAGAGTGGTTCTCCTCGGAAAGAAGAAAGCTGCACATTAACTTTTTTTTTTTTTTACAGAGTTTGTTGTTTTGATGTGACGTAACTTACTTTCAAAATGTTGGCTGCATGATTAGCGCAGGAACGCAACAGAATTTTGAATGGGAGCAAAAATAGTGGAATGTAATCATCGTCATGATACAAAGCTGTAACACACAAGAACTGCTGCAGGATAGCGGTGACATATGTAAGTGTGTGAGATTTTAAGTTTTTTTGTGGTATAGACACAAAGAAATGCTTCTGCCAAAAGTCAAACCTAGGTCTGCTGCTTATAAGTTAAGCACAATACCCCCTACACCACCACAGCACACTTATGGCACTTGAGGTTTCAATAATGAGGTTTTAAATATCCATCCAATTTCACAAAGAAGGATACAAATATTGATCCAAAAAAAACTTTGGGAGAAATGTTGGCTGCATTTTTCCATAATGCAATGCACAAACTGTATCTGACATGCGAGCCGCAGAGGGACAGATGCCTCTTTTTACTTCATAGATAGATAAATGAAAGAAACTTTAAATGGATGACAATGAGAAATAATCACATGACATCACACTGCAAATATTGTTTTCACTTTTCAGCAATATCTCCCCTGTTTGCTAAATCCACTATAATTTCTCCAATGAATGGGTGAATGGCTCCAGCCTAATGTGAGCTACGATGAAGACGGATGGATTGTTGGTTCATGATCACACCGGTATAACTATTTGAATCAAACATAATTAATTTAACTTGTGGCCGTAATCTATAGGCCAGGAGAAAAGACTGTAAAGAAGAGGAGGGCTCAGGTCGGCCACACTCCTGACAGGCCTAGTTAATGATGCCCAGGTTTAACTACATATGTGGAGATTAAGTGATGAGATTAAGTATGAGGGTCATACATATAGAGCCTAGATAAATGATTTGAGGGGTAATTGCAGTGTTCTAGGATTTGGGTAATGGACTGTGTAGCACTAATGATAAAACATGAGCATCTGTGAAGATCCTTCACTCAAAGTGCCTCCGTGGCCTTTCGGTTTAAAGACTGAGATCTCCACATTCCTTTCCTCGAAAACACAAAGAGCAAAGAAGAAATTTCTTTGTTCATTAGCAACTATTACTGAATGAATATTATCACAGAGAAGGGTTAAAAGTGAACATCCTTTTGGTGAGTATTCCGATGTTGCAGTAAAAGGAGACTAGCATGATATGTACACTAATACATACTAGAATATACATGTTCTGAAATAAATGCATTTGATTCATGCAAGTTTATTTATGTTTACTGTAGTGCCAACAAAGTAAAATTGCATCGGAGTGTACTGATTACTTCAAATTTACCTTGTGTACACCAAATTTGAATTCAACAGTTAAGTGGCTTTGGCCACACCCACAATATGTTGATAACCAATTACAGGCAAAACACAAGAGGGGTCATCTACTAAACATGACATGTGCCATATTTGGTGAGGATTGTCTGAAATATGTTTCTTGGCCTTTATCGGTTTATCTTCAATTAGGGAATATACACTACAAATATGGATCTTCTATACTTCATGTTTCATTAGTTATTTGCCAAAGCTGCAAGACACTTAACAAATGACCAGTTGGTGTTGTAAATTTATAATGTGTTTTAATTCATTGGGAGCTTTACCATGGAGCAAGATAAGTTATTTAAAAATCAGTGATGAAAGGTCCACTCATATCGACAGCCATTAAAAACGAATTATTGTTTGACTCTCTTTGCTTCTCTAGTAAAAACAGTTTATTCTCGATTAACATGACTTCACACAGAACACAGGAATTATCTCAACCTGTTAATAATCAGTCAGTAAAGGAATGACCAAAAACGACTAAAACAGATGTTTAGTTCTTTACACACCAGAATAATCCTGTAAATATTTGTGCCTATTGATTACAAGATTTTTTAAGTAAAGCGCCCCTGTTATGATATGGGGACACTATAAAATATTATGAAGGCTTAAAAAACTCTCATGATGTATGCAATATAATAGTCTAGATGGGTACAGAACGTGTATATGATAATGGATTGATAAGGGCTTGATAAAACACTTTACTCAGACGCTTTTGTCTCATATTTGAGTGATTATGAATGGAAGTCACTGAGCGGATAAGAAATGGAATTCCACTGTAATTATTGTGTTCATCTCACTGCCTGAAAGGTGCCATGCATGTTAACAGAGGTAGCGTGACATGTTTTTAAAAAGTGAGGGTATACATTCCTATCACCAGTGAGGGGAGATGTGTAGTAAAAGGATAAATAAAGATGAATTTAAGATTGTCCAACATGAGCTAATTCCCTACACCCATAACTACTCATAATTATTTATGTTCTACTCTCAGAACTAATTATTTTTCTCTAAGAAACATTATGTATGGGGAGAATACACACACACACCTAATTAGAAGTATTTGCAAACACAAATAAAACCAGCAGAAACGCTAAGGGGCTTCATTATAGTTTTTCATGTAGCAACATATCTGTATCAACATATCTGATCATGATGTAATTGTTCAAGCAGTGAAGCAGTGAAACCCCCCCCCCAATATTTACATGTAGGTGCAAGAATTAATAAGAGGGTTTGGGTATCAGGCATAACAAGGCTGTACAAATTAAAGTGGATTATTAGCACATCATAGGACATAATGAATAGCAGTGCAGCAGCAGTCCAGCCAAAGTTCATAACCTGAGCCAGCCACACACTCCAATGTCATTACGGCTGTGTAGTAGGTGTAATTTTCCCTAATTGTACCACATCCGAGAGTAGTGACCACAGAAATGGGGGGACCCTTTAAACTCTTTAAATCGAGAGCTCTTACAGGCAATTAAGGCAAATGTGGTGAATATGCATGCGGAATGTCCGCTTAGTTCTACTGACATTAAAAACCTCAGATATAAATCATTTCTGTTTTTCTTCAGCAAAAGACATAGGGAAATATGCAACAAGTGTTGTATTTCTGTAAATATTCAGAATACTCTTGTTGTTACATTTATGAATGGAAAATAGACAAGCGATTTCAATCTGTGCGGCACTGTTTAAGCAGGAATCATTTACCTATAGATTAAAACGATAAGTGGACCATCAAACTTCAGAAATTGTCAGAGTACTTCAATCAGACAAGAATGAGGGAGTTGGGGGGGAGGGGGGTTACTAAATGGAAGGGTTATTATGGCAGATTGTGGCTCTCCACCTGCTCTCTGTGCCGTCTCAGTGCGGCCAAAGCCTTCTCACCTCTAATGGCAGTTTACAGAACGTTTACCCGCAAGTGTCATCATTTGCCCTAACAGCTACAATTATGCCTTTTTTTTCCGTCTTCTTCTTCTTCTTTTTTTTTTATGACCTGCACTACATCGTGTTTAATGGGAACAACGGTATATCTCATTATAACTGCTGGAGGAAAGGATGTGGCTGAATTGTTGCTTTGACTCGGGCTCTAAATTTCGCCCCTTAAAAAGCGCAATGTGGCGCCAATTTTGTGTGCGTAAATAAAAAAGCAGGACAATCGCCCTTTCACTGCTGCAAACAAACAAAAAAAAAAACCCGGCACACGACCAGGTGGACAAAAGCTGGAGCGATGTCATCAGGCGAAAAGGGTCGCTTTCGAAGCGACCCAAGCGTGACTTGCTTGGAAAGAGTCAGAGTTGGTTATTTGCACGTGTTGAACTTTAAGGAAATATCAGCAACCAAAAAGTCCAAATAGTAGCAATATTGTTTAATTTTGGTAATAATGGTAAAATTCCTTCACTCACTCTGATGTTACTTAATGTGTCACTGCTTGGCTGGCAATTATGGAATGACATAATTCTCTAAATACTGGACTAATATCCACACCTACACACAAGATATTCAGTTTTTGCAGTGTATACATACACTGATACACAAGCTGCTCTCTGCAAACAATATTTACTTAGTTGCCCATAGAATAGTTTGGGCATGTTTTCCATGCAGACCAGTTCATAGACAGCAGTTGTTTAGCGTGCAGGAAGCAGTGTGATGGGGGAGGCACTGAAGTCAGTCGCATCCACAAGACGGATGCACTCTGGCTCTAATGGGTAAACGAACAAGTGTGACGAGCCTGATGTGTATCAGTGTGTGGATTACATCCTGATGCTCTCTGCACTGGCTTGTACAGTAGGACAGTGCTGATATTGATCTGGATTTAAATTCACAATCGAATGTTTAGATTTTTTTTTTAATATGCTTGACATTGTATTTTTTTTGCCCATTTTTCAATCATATCTTCCAACACTAGAGCGGATTTGTTTTTTTTGCTGAGGATGCAAGAAGGGGGTTCCATTTTTTTTTTAATGCAGAACAAACTTATGTAGGTTTTGACATCATTGACCTAATAAAATAATGGCTTTTCATTTTTTGACAGAAGGGAGTCTTTGGCCTTAATCATTTATCCATAATGCTGCCACATCTGGTAAAATCACCCGAATCCTGAGTTGAAAGATTCACACTCTTTATGCCCTTTATACAGTATGCATGCTGGGATTGGCTCCAGCGGACCCCTGTGGTCCTAGGGGGGAATAAGCAGGTATATAGAATAGATGGATAGAGAAAGAAAGGGAGTTCCAGGATCTTCATTCCATTAAACACACATCATCACTTCTTTGAAAATTTTCCACATCTCAGGTTTCAAAAAGTCATCAAACCTGGATGGTGGAACTTAGACACATTACATAAAGAAAACCTATAAAAAAAAATAAGGAAAAAAGGGAAACCACCTCCTGAATTAGATTTACCTGACATTTGTTTAACTTAACTCCAGGTAATGCAAGTTTTGAGCTTGCACTATGGAATGAAAAGACCCAGGTTTAAAATTGCCTCAATTCACACTAGAATGATCAATGTTACATAAGTGACACAGAACATTCTATGTGTGTCCAGGGTCGTCCACTGTCAAGGCCTTTTTTTGTGTGTTTTCCCGATTGTGTACAAAAAAATGGCATTATTTCATAGGGTTCGGGTATGTAAAATGAGTCTTCTTCTTATTATTAAGAATGAGAAATTAGAGCCTCTAAACGTGCACAATGTAGGCAACCCTCTGGAGTTGTTGTCTTATGCATGTGGCTGCGTCTGCATCTGTATCCACACTGACCTCCGGGCTGTGAATGCGAGTCCAGCGACGCGCCGCGTGAAGCGCTGTGAATGGACAGCGCTGAGCCGCTCCGCCAGGCGTGTCTCTGATAAACCAGCCAATTCCCAGGGGCCCTTCACCTCAGATGCAGCCTGACTTCATTTACATGATAGCAGCGGCGGAGTGTCTCTGCGAGCGCGCCGGGGTCACGCCATAGATGGAGGTGTGTGTGCGCGGGGGGGGGGGTCAGGAGAAGGTGCATGCCGTGTGGAATAGAACCATATAATGTATCTTCTTATCTTCCTTCTCTGAGGACACATGCACAGTGCTGCACAAAGAGAGGACATGGGACAACGCTGTATTACACTGGCACACAAATGTGAGATCTACATATAATACATGTATAATATGAATAATATAGCTACAATACTGTCACTGTCATACATGGAACGGTACATGTACTGTTTCACATATTCTGCACGAATGACAACGCAGACATTACACAGATACTCCTGACACTGGCAGGGAATACACTGCATAAACTGGCCCGAGGATGTACGTACATCTGATGGTGAAACAGTCAGGGTTTCAGGACTCTGGACAGATGTCCTGCAATACAATCGACCGCCTGCAAAATATGGAAATTTGGAGCTGTTTATTTATGTATTTATCTTTTAATGTAAGGCTGCTTACTACAGCACCCCTCTTGCTAATTATGTTTTGTTGTTTTATCCATATATTGCATAAGAAAACGGATGCTACAACACTAAAGAAACTATTTTTTAACTGTAATAAAACAGAATGTTACCGTTACAGAATCAATATCATCAATATCCACAGCACCAATACAATAATAAAATAGGTTCATATATTATCTGTAGTGGAGCTGTACCTTACGCTGCCATTAAATATATTGTTGTCACAGCAACATAAATTGACATTTCTGTAGTCACCTCACGTGTAGATTTCTCTTGATACCAGGTTTAAGTCCATAACCTTTGCGGTTGTTGAGACATTCCATATGTGTCATCATTTATAGCAGGAAAAGTGAAAAATAAGCCTGGGGATTAAGTGGTTAACATGTCAGCAGAGGGCAGGATTTCTGCTGCAAAATCAGCTTGTGAAAGATTATTATTTCAACTATGATTTGCTTCATGATTAATTGAATAAAGGCCTATTTGAGTGGACTGGAGATGACTTTCATTAGAGATTCTGATGGCCTGCCAGAGGCTCCGGGCTAGAGCGGCGGGCAGATGGACAGAATCTCGAATAACGTGGGGTATTGGTATAAAAACACTACTGTAAAAAAAAAAAAACGCTCCCAACATACTGTGCTGTGATGATTTTCTGGTATGGAACAGTGAAGAAACAAGTCGCTTCTAGTCCGAACATTTGAATGGAGTGGACTGCCACAATGTGTTTCCATGGTGTTGATTCCCGCTGAGAGGCCAGAGGAGAGGTCAGGGGAAGCAGCAGGGGAGGGGGAAGCTTTTCCCGGGACACAAAAGAAGAAGAAGAAAAAAACCCTCGCAGCAATTGTAAAAGATTTGGGACTTTCTAATGGTGAGGCAGAAAACACATAAAATTATACTAACAGAGAGACCGAGAAAATGTATTTATCTAACGTAAAGTGAGCATGTGGAACGTGATATGCTTGTTTCTCTTAAAAATTCCGCAATCCAAATAAAAAGCCTGACATATGTAATGAAATGAAGGTCAAAATGGAGCAAATCAGTGTTTGAATAGGCCTACATATAGTTTTATTTTATAATAATTTGTTTGTGAGTCTGAAGACATATGTGCACATGGATATACCTTATGTGCACATGCTGGGCTCTGCACTACATACTTAACACCAAGGAGGAGGATCAGAACGCAGCCAGACTGGGTAACACCCATAAAGAGCAGGGGGCCTTTATGTGCTCTCTTGATCCCTCATTCTCTTTCCATTTGCCTTCCCCTCCTCCTGCCATGACAGCATGATTAACCATCAGCCACACAATGGGGGCACATGTCCCCGTAGCCCCGACCAGCTCCCTCAGACCTGTACATCCTAATAAGGATTAGGCAAGAAGTTAACAATGAATGCAGAAGTCCTTCAGAAGCCGCTAATGCTATTCCGCTCTGTGTCACTTTTCATCCGTGGCTATTCACAACCCCGTGTTTGAACATAAGGTATAATCCTCTTATATATCAAAGGTGGACAAATCATATTAATTTAGACATCGCCTCAGGCCCGAGGGCACATTATACACTCGACACAGAGCCACAAATCTCACCATCTGCTCTAGTTTCTCACCTGCCTCTGACTGACACCCCAGTGCACCTCCGCTCAACTTTATTTCTTATTACTGTTTCTAATTTGCTCCCTCTGTTTTTGTTGTTTTCTGTATCACTTGTGGAAAACAAAAACATCTTAGATACATCATATATGGCGTAGAGAACTGCGTTAATCACTGGCATGTCACATGAATGTCTACATTTTTGCAACTTGCCGCAATCAGTTGATATAAGAAAGATTGTTGGTTGTTAATTTATTTGGATTTGTAAGTCAAATCTATTAAATTGGATGATTTTATTAGAGGCAATGGTGGACTTAATTCTCCATCCCAAATTACATCTGCATACGTCATTAGACTGTTATTAGATCTTATTCTAAAGCCCTAACAAATAAAGCCCCTAACCCTAACACATACAATGTTTGTTTCTATGCAGATGACATTTTTTGATATTTATGAGGGCTATCTTGACATTTAAGTCTGATAGACGTTTCCCTGCATGAGTCCGCTGTATTAATCACCTCCACAAGGACAAAATCATTCATATTTTCAATGTGACTTTTCTCCGAGGCTGATAGATTTGTGACTCAGCCTCCATTCCCTTTATTGGCAAATAATGCAATTCAACATTTCCTCATTTTGTAACCACATTTATAGCATTTTCTTTGTTTTTTTTAATACCTTATCTTCTATCTACAGTAAATATAGTATGCAAACTGAACTCTCTCTTGTTTAAGATTTGTTAAAGAATATTTTATAGGGGGGGGGACATCCAAACATACAGCGTAGGAAGTTAAAAAGAAGAAAGGCTGTTTCCTATTCCCTTCGCAGGCATGATATCTGTCCACTTGTGCAACCAACTTCATTTCCACTTGAATTTTATCAACCTTCTGTCGGCCTCTCGAGGAGATAGTATACGCCATCTGACATGAATTAGCCCCGGAGTGACTGATACCACCTCACCCCGGGGAATTCATGTTCAAAAGAATCCCTGTTTTTTTTTTTTCCTTCCTCTCGCCCTTCACTCTTTTCTCACATTTTTTCCTCTGCACCACTGCTTCCGGTCGGTTTTCTCCCAAAGGCTCGTCCTTGTCACTCACCTGCCTGCGAGACGTCAGGCTTTCCTTTTGCCTCACAGACAGGTGAGAGACACGTCTGATGGAGTTTGTCTGATTTGGCCCCCGAATGTACAAAATATGACTCATCAGAGATGTGTCGTTCAAGGTGGCGCAGAATACCGGAGTGGTTGGAGAATTTATCACCAGAACTGACAGATGGCCCCAGTTCCTGATTCCCTTCTCTCTGAACGACATCCCTCAGCTCGTTAATGCTTTGCATTCTCTAACGGTTAATTCATTCTCCACTTCGAATCAATGCTCAACCACCACTTGACGAAAAAACAACTTGCGCATTTCAAAGTGTTGGATCAATCATAAAATGAGCGGTAAGGGAGGGAACGCAAACAATAGGTATAAGTACGTAAGCCTTATTTTTCTGTTCTCAACGCTGCAACTGTTTGTTAAATAACATACGAAGGCTGAGATCTTTAAACAATGGAAACTTCTTATTTACCATCCTAGGGTTAAAAGCTAAGACCAATTAAATGCACAGTGATATATAGGCTGAACTAGGTGATGTCTGCTGGTGTGATTAAAGTAAATTATGCTCTTCACAACATCATATAAAAATGTTTAATACTTAGAGGAATGGAAAATGGCCACTACTAGAAAGTTGAATTTCAACTGTGATGAACACATTAGTGGAATCTGAACCTGGTCCAGTATTCACATATCTCAGAGTAGCTAATGGTTTCTAATGTGGAGCTGCAGTGACATGTACGTCACCTGTTAATGTCATCGCATCACCTTGGGAAATTTTTACCGTGGCGTGACATCAAAAGCGTCACACCAATTGTATTATTGGATGCATCGCAACAAAAGGTGCGATTTACATGAAGAAGAAAACTAATCTATTCAAAGACAATCATTTGGAAGCTCCGTTCACATGACGTTAACGCGTCGGAGGATCAGACCATGCCAATCACGGATTATCTGAGTTTCCGAAAGACTTGGAATGTTGGCGGAAACCGGGAGGCAGGCAGAGGTGTGTCAAATCACGGGAGGGCAGACGCAGTGGAATAAAGGAAGCCTAATCCTCTGGGTGAGAAATAGAATTAAGGATTATTTTGGGGGATTAATATGAAATAAAAATGGAAATCTTACATCAGACAAACTCTTATGTTGTTTTCTGAATGACACTCATTGTTTGCTTAATGGAGAGAGAAAAAAAAACAGTCAGGACTGATTGTTCCTATCCTGATGATATGTTCATGTGTTTGTCAGATATAGAAATATCATCTATCTTGTCATCTATCAATATTGAAGTACGCCCCATTACAAATTATACATAAAATAATGTCACCTATTTATGTCCATATGTTGTTTTAACTGAAAAACTGAAACATTAACAGGTGAAAATAGTTTTGGTACAATTAGTCCAATATTGATTAGAATTTCCTTATTCCACTGGCAGACAATTTAGATTATTTCAAGATTTTTTTCCTGATTTGGGTCGATTTGGTCTTAAGAAAACAGGACACATTTTTTCATTACCTAACCAAGAAAACTATATCTATGAACTATTATCTGACAGTGGAATAAGATAATTCCATTCAATATTGGACTACATTGTACCAAAAACAAGATATTTTCACAATTTGATTTTTTTTGCAGCATTGCTATTTAATAACCAGGAAGGGATGACAATTTTTTTTTTTTACTTTTCTATGTGCGTATGTGTACTTTGTTTGGAATGTGTTTTTTAAAACTGTTCATAGAAATGTTATCAAAAGGAGGAGAATGCAGCAGATCTCAGGTCTACTACAGACGGAACACAAAGAGACAGAAAGTTGAGCAGACGTGAAGTGGTCGCTTTATCGACACGTGTGAAAGAGCCCGGGTGCTTGAAGACACATAGAGAATGAGCGTGAATCGATACACAACACAACACTCCAGATCCAACACAAACACCTCAACCGCAGGCCGCCACCCCGAGTCTTCTGTGACCCTGAAATGACCATATTCTATTATTGTTCCCTCATCTCCATCCAGAGGATAAGAGCCACACACAAAATTGATTGTGGCTTCACAAAGAGGAGATAGCCATTGATTTTTTTTTTCTTCCTTTCAAAGAAAAAAAAAAAAAGAGAAGCTTTGTCCACCTGACAGATATGTCTTCCTTTTCAACCACATTGGGGATATCTAAAACATTCTGGGGCGCTTCACAGCGGTCTGCTTGATCATCTTGTTCACGCTTGAGCTGAAACAGGAAGAAAAAAAAAAGTATAGTCCCGAGTAGTGCTGTTCTCAATGAATGCAGGAGAGGGCATCAACCCCGACGTCAGGGCTGTAATACTCAGAGACTGCTAGACTCTCTCCCTTTGGGGGTTTTGATTCTGATCTCTGACTACTCCTGATGAGGGAGTAATGGTGTCACGGCTTCTCTTATCTGTCGCTATCTCTAGCGAGAGGAGCCAATAGGTGAGAGGCAGCACGGCCCCTGCGAGGAGCGGATCGCAGGTCCACTGATTATTATCTCGGGTCAGATGTGGAAACTTCGACGATTCCAGCTCCCTCTGCCCCGTCTCTCACTCTCTCCGACTCGCGCCGGCGGCCTCGTGGGAACCGGGAGGTTGACGCTGATCAATCGCCTGCAAATAGCTTTATTGACATGGCAAATGTAACATCTGCATTGATGAGGCTGCTTGGGCAAATAGTTAGTGTGGCGGTGTAGCAGCAGTCGTGGTATGACAGACTGAAAATGACCACTCGTGAGTTCATTCAGATTTTTTTGTCTTGTATAATTCTAAAGTTGCTTCACTACTTTGCTGAATTTATTTTCAAAGTTAGTAATTACTGAGGTCAACATTTCATACCAGCCAAAGCATAGCCTATAATTGATGGGAAAAAAAACTATACTGTGACTGATCATGAGCTTAAAATATTCATTGCATGTCTATCACATTCTATGCTAGGCTACATTTACAGCGGGTTACAGGTTAGCATCTCTATTGGCATCTGTTGATGCATCTGTAGACTGCTAATTGTACTCATTCTCCTACAATATTACAATTTTCACCTTTCCTCCTCTTTGCCTGATCTTCTTCTTCTTGCTGGAAGAAATGCGAAATTTGATCGATGATCCAGCCTCTTATGTTGCATCCTCGAATTCGTTTGAATGCAATTTGACTTTCTGAACGTATCCTAAGAAGAAAAACAAGGACAAAAATACGGCGGCCATGACATTGTGTCCTCAGTGGTGGCTAAGGTCCTGCTTATAAGAAATAAAGAAACGTTGCTCCTCCGCTGTGTCTGAGCTCCATCGCTGGGTTTGGCTGACACAGCTCTCCTTCCTGACTCCACACCCACTACCCCACCCACTCCGGCAGCTTAATGGGTCACCAAATGTGATGACATATATAATATATACATAATGGCCTTCCCTTTCGCTTCCCGCAGGAGTGATTCCAGATCAGTGTTGTGATGGCTGACAGGAGCCAACAGAGAAATGATGCAAAAGCAAACACACATTCACATAAAACAAATGCAAAAACAATAAAAAAAAAAAAAAAACCTGCAGGAGAAAAATGCTGAGCAGAAGCAAACCCACGAAACCAATACAAAAGAAAAATGCTGATAATAACATGCAAAGAAGAGAGTGAGTTTTTTCAAAACTTGGTCATCATCTTCTACAATTTACAATATAATAGAAGAGCAGCATAGTTACATAGCCAATGTGTTTTAATGGCGTGTTTTAATGTCATTTATACTCTGCAACAACCCTCCCCTCACAATGGAAACTTAATATAAGGTGGTCAAAGATGACAGGCAGAGAGCATAGTCCAGGAAGATGAAGAGGAAAGAAAAAATGGAGGAAATGTGAAGAAAAATTTGTGAATTTACATTGTTCACCATTTTTATTTTTATTTTTATCATTTCTTTCATTTGCGGCTTGTTTGCTCCCATCAGCCACCGTACGGTGCAGTTCACAGAACGTGTCCTCCATCAAGCATCAAGCACCTTTGATTACACATCAACAATCAGTGTGAGTAGAACAGGGAGTCTCCAACCCATCTGCAGAGCACAAGTGGACATTTGGATACCTGATAACGACATAGAACCTGCAGAAAAAGTTGCAGTTTCCCCATAATGCTCAATAACATATGCCCTATGGTCCTCATGGTTATTCAGGTGTTATAATGGACCACGTTAACATCTGAGGGCCTTAGGTCATCATCCAACATCTCTTGCTGAGGATATGAGCCAACGTTGAGAGAGCAGAATTCACAATCACCATACAAACATTGTGGAACCTGGCAAAGAAATGGTGCTGGGGTGAGTTTATGCTGATGTGGGTTAATTAAGAGGAACCATGAGAACTCATCTCCTGTTTCTGCTGCTGCATCTTGGTGAAGAAATGAGGCACCGTTTCCAGGCTCTTCTGTTGGGTGGTAAAATCCCTGACAAAACCTTTACAAGACATAGATGCTTACTTCCTCATCATTCCCTAACTGACTGGATCCCCTGGATTCTAACGTCCCTCCTACTGTGTCCACTGTGAAAGAGTGTCTTTTTTTTCCTTCAAGGTGAAAGCAGTAAATAGCTTCGGTCCTTGAGCTCTCAGGGTCACCTCAGCTGTCAACCATGTTTCCTCACAGCTAGAAGACAGGGATTCAATTCCCAGTCCTGAGCCTTTCTGAGTTTGTGTGTTTTTTACTGTGTAATTTTACCCCAAATTTCCTACCTTTCTCAAAACAATTCATCAGTTGAACATCTTTTGTAATATCTATGAAAGCAAGAAGTGACTGTATCAGAGTGTCTGTGGCTCACGTATCGCTCTGACTGTTTGTCAGATCAACCTTAGCTTTTGTATATAGTTGGCGCATGGCATGATAGTGTGTCCTTTTATGTGGAATTTTTTGGCTGGATATTCAAAACATCATTATTATCATTAAAAGGAAAAAAGAAAATCCCATAGACCTGCATGTCACAGCACTATTCTGCTGCACAGTGTAAATCTCTGTATCACAGCTCCTCCTCATGTTGCTTCACAGCATTTTCATTGTAATTTATAGCTACATTAACAAAATAAAACTATTGTAAAGTCTCCAGCTCCATGATGGTAGCTGGTTTAGCTGCTACTTTAATTCTCACGCTAACACAGGCTAATGTGGGCTGTAACAAGACATTTCCAAGATGTTGCAATATATGGGAAAAGGTATTAAGTCAGAGATTAACCACAGGTTTTAGCCTTTTTTTTAAATAACTGTTTGTCTATGTATGTCCATGTTTTATCCAATGTACAACTGGTCTATGAAGGCTATGTAACAGTCTAACACACACCCATTTGGCTGAAATTCCTATTGGCAATGCACTAGTCTCTTAAATTAAGTTACTCATTAAAAGATTTGGATATTTACTTAACAGTGGCAACTCCTTGTGGTGAAATAAAAAGAGACGGTGTGGCAGACAGCAGGTAGCAAACAGTATGTAGAAATTATTTTTAAGCCACGATGCTGCTGAAGCCCCAGGGCCTTCTAGAGGGAAACTGATTAGCACTTTAGCATTGCAAGGGCTGAGCGGAGACTTCTGGCTCTGCCTCAGGCCTCGCTGGCTGTTACAGTAAAGACACTGCTGCTCACTCACATCAGCAGACGATCGCCCCGCTCCTTTTGTTTTTTTTTTGACCGTCAAATAGGAAGATTTGAACATCAAACACACTCTTGTCTTGAATGAGCAAGCCAGAAAAAGACAAAGAAAAATGAAAATGAGGCCCCACCTCCCCATCTTAGCTCACCAATTCCTGATTAAATTCTTTTGGCCAACGCTTAATTCCAGAGCGATTAGAATTAACTCAGACTCCTGTGTGTTGTCCTCCTCTCTGTGACCTCTGGGCCTTTATGCGGTCACAAACTAGAAAGTACCCCCCCCCCCCTCTCTCTATCTCTCTCTCTTTCCAAGGATATAGACCCCGCGAGTTACGTTCCACTTGGCTGCACACTGCAGAGATGTTGGTCTGTCAGTAGAAATATACGGGCCTTGTCTGGAACCCAGGTGTACTGAAGCAAACTGGCAAATTTGGTCATTACTCTTGTAATAGTGCTTTTTACGGTTCGCTCGCGAAGGGTCATGCGCGCAGCCTCCTCGGCGGGTCCTGACATAGGCATCAGTTGTCAGGAGGATGATATTAAAACAGCTTCCTCTGTCCGCGGAGAAGAATAATGGTGAATGTCAGGCGTGCTTCCACAGAGCCTGTTGCAGGACACTGATGAAAAGAGAGCGGCGGAGACGTTAAAGAAGAGAATATCTTGCAGGGAGAATGGATGGGAACATGTCAATGTCAGACAAATTCTGTCGTGTGTGTGTGTGTGTGTGTGTGTGTGTGTGTGTGTGTGCTTGCCTGCACGCGCGTGCATGCAACAACATACGGGTACATGTGTTGGAGGCCCAGGCCAGGGGGAGGATACGGAGATTCTAACGGCTTTTTGATGTAGATAAATGGCTTACAGATGGCCAACTCAATATATTCAAATGAGATATACAAATAGGAGGGGCTATCAATACAGGGGACGGCTTCCATCAACGCATTCGCCAATTAATGCATTGATCAGTCACATTTTCATTTTTTTTAATATATTTCTGTAAGCGATCTGGACTGATTCAGATCATTGTTGATTTAATTTCAGCATTTAAATACCTATTATATATTATATACCTATGTCAGCTCAGTCTGCATCTGAAATGAAATAATGAATTTGTGATTTCATACCATTTGCAGTTCCTTACAAAGTGACATTAATGCATAAAGTAAAAAAAAAATTATAGCATATCCAAATAATTTGTAAAGTCAGACTGCTGAACTGCTGAAAAACTCAAAATAATGCTGTAATCATGTTTATTGTGTCGACAGATTCACTATATGACATCACAATAAACATAAATATACAAATGACTATAAAACCATCCAATGGACAAAGGATAATGCACCGTTTCACAAAGAGCCATTCGTGGTTTTCATTGCATCTCTCTCTCATGATCCAGCAGCCGTCCAGACAGTTTATGACTGGAGAGATAATCCTCTTCATTCAGCCATCTCAGGTCTGCAGACAATATCCTGGAGGTAAAAGCTGCTAATGCATTCCATACTATAATGTTCGATCGGCATGAATTCTATTTACCAGCGTTTCACCTTTAACATTGAAACCCAAATGAGATTATGCACGTGAGGAATTAATCCGGAGATGAGCATACAGTAATGTATGGTAATTACCCAACAGGATATTCTTACATTGCGATTAGCATATCTGGGAGGCCAGACAGGGATGGGAGGGCAGTCTGAGAGGAAGGAAAGGACACAGCTGCTGATAAGAAGGCCCGTTTGTTTTTTTTTATGTTGATGGGAAATGTGGATAGTCTGGCTACAGGCATGCACCCGCTGCCTTATTTCTGCTCCTCTCTATCTGATGTGCACATACACAGTCTCAGATGAGGATGGACATATGGATGCACACACACGCACACACACACACATACACACATAATCACACATGCACACACTAGAAGTACTGCTCAAAGCCCATCAGGGAATGTTTGTGCAACAGATCATATATTTAATACCAAATAACTTCTAATTATCATAATCTTGGATGGAAGGTGTGAATCTCCTTTATTCTCCACACAGCAGATAAAATTATTCTGTACCGTATTCTTTGTATAAGTATGTGTATTGTATTCTTTTTTCAAATATATTAATTTAATGAGACTTTGTTACACCCAATTTCACCAAAGCACATCGACAAAAAAAGAAATAGGAGAAGTTTTAGCTTATCAAAGTCCTGCCCATATTTCCATTTACAATACATATGTTTCATCTTTCTTAATCAAACTCAAAATGCAATGTTCCATTCATTCCTTCATTCTTTAACCAAACTCAGAACAAATAAACATCATCCTTATTTAACCGTATTCAGAATATGTACATCATTTTTTATCATTCTTTTACCAAATTCAGAATAGATCATTTCCATTATTCTTTAACCTGATGTGGAACATATATTTTTCCTCATTCTTTAGCCAACTCAAAATAGGGCCGAATATAGCCATCCTTGATGTCTCTGGTATGACACCTTCCAAACGAAGTGATATGATTTACATCAATTACTTACAGTTTAATATAATAATAAATAAATTGTATAATAATGCATTTCTCTTTAAAACAACCATTCTTACTATTTCTGCCGTCTG
Organism: Eupleurogrammus muticus; assembly: GCA_036785175.1. Lineage (NCBI taxonomy): Eukaryota > Metazoa > Chordata > Actinopteri > Scombriformes > Trichiuridae > Eupleurogrammus > Eupleurogrammus muticus. Next base: position 17,785,613 of record JAYKQN010000007.1, on the reverse strand, counting down.
TACATCTCAGATTGCACATGATATATTGTAAACCCCCAGCATCTCCTAAACGCTACTGGCATTTTAACAACAATAGAAAAAGGTTTCAACCAACATTATCATTTTTTTTTCTTTTTTCTCTGTCATCCCTGCAAACCTAATGCTCAAAGTGACCATGCGCCACTGTATCAATCCTCGGTTCGCTATTTAGGTGTAATCAGCCATGTAGGACACCAGCTTGCCAAGGAGCCGGGGCCTTTGTGAGACGCCCATCTGCTTTGTGCATTTGGGACGAGCCCGGTCCCAAAGAGCTGCTGGAATTGAAAGGGGGCGAGCATGAGAAGGCCCAGCTGAAAAGACAAGGGTGGGCGGCAGCATCAGGACGCGGTCTGTCTGCGGCGCTCCTGCGCTCCGCTCCCATTCTCATGGCCCCGTCCCCGCGACTCCCCTGCTCGCATACGACTCGGAGATCAGAGGCTGACAGATGCACCGGGGCGGGGGGAAAAGCAGACTGGCATGTGTGTGTGTCTGACACACGCCGGCATCCTTTCATGCATGTGCTGTCTGTGTCCACCTCACTCGCTCTCTGTAAGCTGTTTGGCTAATATTTTCCTATTGACTCGCCAGTGTACATATTACACAGCCTCGGTGACCTCTTAGCGGGACGTATCTGTGTGAGTGCAGGTCGATTCATACAGTGCCCCCCCCCCTCCCTGCACACACACACACACACCCCTGGGGCTGGGCAGTGTGGGAGCAGGTGATAAGCTGCTATAGTCCAGTCGAACCATCCACCAAGAGTCGTGACCCTACTGCAACAGGGCTGATTATACCTCACCCGGGGCTGCTGGGTCTGAGAATGAAGCGTCTTCACTCCAGCTGGAGAAATATCACCCCTGACTGAGATCACAGGGATGGTGATAACCAGACAGCATGCAGCCGGGACAAAATATTGTTGCTTTTCCGTAAATTGGCCTTCTCCTGTGTTGAAATGTGTTCTTGATTAGTTTCATTTCAGCAAATGTATTTTTCTAATTGAACTTACCATTTTAACATTTTTGATCCTAGAGGGAAGTTTAATTGGGCCATGAGGTGGTGACTGTTGGGAAAACACAAAAATCTCTGTCAAAGGCAGTATTATTTTTAGTAATTATTTACATACATAGAATGTTGTATGTCACATATATGTAAGTTTAAAGAATAAAATGACTTTAAAACATTTGGGTGTGACTCTAGGCAACTTTAAACCTGCCTTAAGTTGTCCTTTGTTCCATTGGGCAAACTCACAACTTACATTACCTGGAATTAATTAATGTCAGGTAAATCAAACCGCTGTTCCCTTTTTCCAGGTCTTTTTTTTCCAGTTTCATGTCCAACATCCAGTTTTGAACTCATTTTGAAACCTGAGATCTAACAAATTTTCAATGAAGTGATGACACATTAGTTTAATGGACTGAAGATGCTGGAAAGTCCTGCCCTTCTTTATATTTGTCTTTCTTTTTTATAAATCTTCCTATATTCCACCACTGCTGGGTGATGTCATTATCTTCATAATAAGGGTAAAATCTCTGTAATCTTTTGAGAGCATAAAGAAATAAAACATTTGGTTCATCTGTCATAAGAGCCACATATTCTCTTCTGAAGCGGAGGAGGACTCCCAACACTACTACTACTACTACATCTACTGAGAAAGTCCTAAAAAATATATATACTCCTATAGCCTGTAGCCTTTATCACTCACCAGTAGAAATTCATTCAATAATGTTGAAAGAATATTTAGAGCTTCTTATTGATTCTTGATTGAGGCAAAAAAGTAAATGTCTTAAGTAAAGTGTCTATTGCCCTATAGGACATAAAAAGTCTGATTTTTTTCAATTAAGTATTAAGGAGATTTAAGGCCAATAACTCATTTTTGTCAAAAAATGACTTATTTTTGTAGGGTGATGACATGTTCAACACCTGCATTTTGAATTGTAGATGAGGCATCCCCAGGGAGGCAGGTGAGCTGCACGTGAGAGACTCGGCATGTGTTGCTCTGTTGTGGAGAGCTCTTCTTTTCTTGGGGCAGGATGGCCATATGCCCCCCCCCCACACCATGCTCCAGCACTCCCCACCCGGCCAAACGTACACTCAGGCGTGCTCCTCTCCTCTCGGGGCCCCTCCCCCGGCCCGCCGTGCTTGCACCCCACCTCCCCCTTTTGCGGAAGGCTCCCGATAAACCGACAGCAGCTGCATTGATGAGCACAAAGCGCGGGGCCGGGGCAGCTCAGCTGGCCCCCGCTCCCCACTTGACATCGGTTTGACCCCTGGCAGCATCGTCCTCCCCGAAGGCTGCTCTGCCTGCAGCCTGACACGGCCTGTCTCTGTATCTCCTCCACACACACACAGCTCCCAGCCAGGACACACACACACACACACAAACACACATAGCGACAAGTGCATCCTCAGGTCAGCCGGGTCAATTAAATTCGAACTGAGGATAAATGATTTGTAAATCATGTGCAGATAAGGACCCGAAGCGAGGAAGAGGAGGGACAGAACTGCTGCTTTCCCCCAAAAAAATATTCACACACCAGTTTTTTTCTTCATGGAGGCTTCATTAATATTTGCTTGTTGACTCTGATCTACTGAATTATCGTTAGCTTCACGGTGCCTCGCTGCTGCACGGACCAGTATATACCCTCCTGCCACACACACACACACACGTCCATATGTGCGCAGGCAGCATCGGTGGTGTATCCTGTATGAGTGAGCGTGAAAGGCTTGTAATAGCTCACCTCCCTGAGGGATTGATGACACAAGGAAACTAAACAGAGGCTGATGGTGTGACAGAGCTGAGGAGGGGAAAGGGGTGGGGGGGGGGGCTCATCAGTCGCCTCTGCCATTCTGCTCCTTTTACAACTTTACAAAATAGCCTTTTAATTTGCTGCAGTGTCTGGGGGTGTCTGAATTGTGCCGGCATCAATCACCATCATCACCAGGGCCGCGGGCCACTCTGTCCCCTGGGCCCCCTCACCGAGCGGCCCCTCAGGCAGGCGGGATGGGAGGGGGGGGGGGGTCCCGCTACTTCTCCCCTCTCCGCTCTGGAAAAAACTCTTCCTCACACGCTGTACTCACTCACCCACCATCAGAAGATCGTTTCACCTTCACACATCAGACTCCTCACTGTCTGTTTTTAAAATGAACAACACAAGACCTCAATCTGTTTCTTTTTATGTGGTGTAACCCTAAAAACCTGGTCCCAGATAGTTTAACTGTCTTATAAAGATTTTTAAAATGTTTTAATTTTTAACACATGCTGTCGAACCGTTTTATATTCTAGGTAGATTAAATATTAAAAATTTATCCTTCTTTTTCAGTTGCACCATTTGATATTTTGTGACACAAAATCGTGATTTTTGTTAAAAAAAAAAAAAAAATTATACCCGATATATGTTTATTAAAACTGTATTTTAAAAAGTTTTTTTTTTTACTTTTTAATTTTGCCAACCAATTTTTCAAACTGATCCATATATATTCTACTCACTGGCTTTTAACCTGAAATGAGACATTGATATACATAAAAAGATTTATTGTAGATTTGTTTAGTTTCGCTTGCTTTTATATTAATGCCTGTGTTTGTACAGCACTTTGTTTCAGCTATGGATGTTTTAAAGTGCTTTATAAATAAATCTAAGTTGAGTTGAGAATCATCAGTGGTTGTCTGGATAATCGAGTTTTGTGCATTGAGACGAGCAGCTGGCTGCTTCAGTGCAGCGTTAACGGATCAGAATCGATTTTTAATAGTGTTCCGTGTCCTAACAGAAAAGACCCAGCGATCAGCAGGATTGATTTCTCTTTACACACAATAGTTTTTGATTACACAACAGGGGACATTTTGCATTAACTTACACTATAGACTTCTCTCTCTGGGAGGCTGCACTTACTGTAGTTTTCTGCCATAATAATGACTGCGCCAGTGAAAACCCTCAAAAGCATCTATTGATTAGCAATATACTGAAGCCTTTTAAATACCTGATGTGATTATGATATGACTTTTTTGTCAGTGACCAGGCTGCATGAAGGCCCCCTGCCCTTCTGTGTTATGCTAATGCAGCCGAGCACAGGTTGCTCAAAGACAATGGCTGTGCGACGCATGCTGATGTCATGCCAAGCTGTCCCACTTCTCTGCTCTGAAACAGATGAAGGCTCCGGGGTCAGTCGGCTCGGAGCAGAAAATGTGCAGGTGGTTCCTTATGTCCAGATATGGATATTTACCTTTGTTGAAACGCTGATTGCAAATTTGCTTGAACTAAAATTTTACTGCACATTACCTTCGTTGCGGCACTTTTTTTGGCTCATTCTGCATGATATGGTTCATAATGTTGTTGCATTGATTCAGGGGCGTAGCAGCTAATTCTGGGGCCCGAGCAATCTTAATAGCCCCTATCCATGCCAGTGCATGAAGCACATGAGCAAAAAAATATTTAAACAGTGAACAAGAATAAATAGGGTTTTACATTATCTATTGATCTATATATATATATATATATATATATATATATATATATATATAGGGCGACACGGTGGTGCGGTGGGTAGCACTGTTGCCTCACAGCAAGAAGGTCGCAGGTTCAAGACCGCCTTGGGCCTGGGTCTGGGGCCTTTCTGTGTGGAGTTTGCATGTTCTCCCCGTGTCTGCATGGGTTTTCACCGGGTACTCCGGTTTCCTCCCACAATACAAAAAACATGCTCAGGTTAATTGGTAAACTCTAAATTGCCCATAGGTGTGAGTGTGTGAGTGAATGGTGTGTGAATGGTGTGTGTGCCCCACGATTGGCTGGCGACCATCTGGGGTGTATCCCTGCCTCTCGCCTTAACGCGCTGGGATAGGCTCCAGCAGACCCCTGCGACCCCGAAAGGGAATAAGCGGGATAGACAATGGATGGATGGATATATATATATATATATATATATATGCCCATGACAGTACGTATAATTACTAACAGCTACAAATGGCTCTACTTTTTTTGTGAAAATAAATACATTTGAAATATTTACATTATTAAATAACCTTTGATTTACAAATCTGGAGAAATTAGTAAAGTGTCTGTTTATTCCATATTTATACATTGCAATTCAAAATCTTTACTCACTAAACAGTGTTTGTTTTTACGCAGCAGGTGCCTTACAAACCGCTCACATAACAACCCTTAACGTTTTATGGCTTGAGCCCTGCACGATGCAGGAACTGGAACATGTTTTGTTTTACTTTGTACAGTCATCCAGTGGACCGAATTGCACCCATTAGCAGGCCAGTTCTGGGCCGCGGGGCCACATGTTTGACACCCCTGGTTTAAGTCTTACTTTTTAAAAGTTGATCTAGGGACAATTTGCATGTTTGATTTCAAACTGGTAGAAGAGTTCTGCATCCTCTTGCGTGAACTTTCCATATTGTAATCCTCATCCTTCTACATGTGGGGAGTAAGGATAGTCCTGTTTCACCATGTGCTTGCGTGCTGCCAGATGTGTCTTCCAGGTATTTTCCTCCTGTCTAAAACTTCTCCATCCCACCAACGCCTAATCATCCGTAATTGATGTTAATTAGCGTCTAGTAATTCATTTTGTTTTCGACAAATTATTTGTATGAATGGTCCCAGCGGGTGGGCTGTTCATCTCGTTAGGGCCAATTAGCGGCAATTAACAAACACTAATGACATGCTTTTTTTTTTTTTTTCTTCCTTCCATTCCAAAACAAACAGTGCGCACCCTGCCAGATTCCAGTGCTGCACAGAGACCTCTTGTGTGTTGGAGTGGAGCTGTGGGCCAGCTCACTGGGCCAAGCTTCTAATCAACACCTCTCACGGAGAAACAAAAAACCCACAAGGAGACACTCGTCCCCACGACTCACACTTAAGAGTATCATGGAGATAATTACTTCCCCCTCTGGTCTGCTCGTTATCCCCAGCATTTATTCTAACTTCCCTCACGTGGCAACACATTGTAAATCTCAGGATGGACTCACAGTGACATTATGAGACATTCCTCTTTATACATCATTTCCATAAAGACTTTTTTTTTTGTTTTAAGTATGTTTACAGTTACAATGTGATTTAATACTACCATGTTTGGCAGTTGTGACTAACAGTACACAGTCAGATCTCCAACTCTTAAAGAGTTCATTTCAACACTACTAGTGTTAAAATGGACTCTTTTTTGTGGTATATCAGCACTGGCAATTTTACTGTAAAAAATAAAAAATACTAAAGTACTCTATTTTAAATCTATTATTTTCTTCAGTTCAGAACAGAAAGTGCATCAAGGTGCTGTCCATGGTGCTTAAAGTGTTTTCTCCATGTGACCATGCACACACAATAGTTACACCACATGTGGCATATTTTCAGAAAACATATTTGAGGCGATATGAGCTCACTTGTAATATGAGTTTGGGTAAATGCCTCTTACTTTTCAAAAAAAAAAAAAAAAGCTGTATGTGTGGATCAGTGGTCGCAGCTACCTGAGTTTCCCTCATGGCTACAAAACTGTGATCATTGTGTTCAAAGGTGGAAATGAATGAATATTAAATATGGATTTTTGAGATCATATTTTTATGTTAAATGAATAAATGACACGTTTGCCTGTATTGGTTTGACTGATTCCGATGAATTGATAGCTTTGTGTATGACTATAATATATTCTGATGGACGGATCATTTAAACACGAAAAACAAATGTAAAAAAATTAAATAAATAAAATCTTACATATTCTATTTTTATTTCACTAAAAAAATCCGCTGACAAATAAAAATAACATATGGAAATAACAAAAAAAATGGAAGATTGTGCAGTTGTGTAGTATCAGCAGCAGCAGAGCTGCGGCTGCATGGGAAGCGCCTTATCTGCGGCAGCAGCGCCCTGATAACATCTATAAGAGAGACAGCACATCGCCTCAGATTAGAGCCATTAGGGATCCTTGTCCTTTCAAACAAAATGAAGAATAATGCCGGGACACAACATGAATCTGTCCCCTTCCTTTCCGCAGGGTTGTATTCTCTCAGCGTTTTTTTTGTTTTTATTTTACGCATAGACAAGCATCTATTGCAATGAAGGATGTGATCAGAGGCCCTCAGTGCAATCTAGGTATGAACTAGCTGAGCAAGATGATAAAAAAAACAAACAAAAAAACGTAATTATCGTTCGGTAGAGGGTGAAAGATCCATTATTTTAACATATTTTCTCAAACGCTGAGCATCATCACGTGTTTATTTTTTATTCCAGTCTAATTAAACAGAATTATGCGTTATGTTTGAAGGGCGCATCCATCTCGTCTTTTTTATGTAAGGTGTCTTGTTTCTCCCCTTTTTTCCCCCACAAAGTCCTTCACAGACATTTTGTAGTTCATTTATTTTATTTTTCTGAAGTCGAATAAAAGAAGATGAAAATGAAGGTTGAAAAGAAAGAATTTAGACGAGTCCGCTTCCGTTTCAAATCGTGCGACACCTGTGCGTTTTTGTTTATTTCCTTTAATATTTTTGTCTCTTTTCTTTAGAATAATGCTGGGGTGCGTGCGGATGTGATTTGGAATAATAGCCTTGTAAAAAAAAAAATAAATAAATAAATGCTCAGGGTTTTTTTTCTCTCCTGGAGCTGACGTCACAGATTTCTTAATAGGCAATTGGCTGCGCCTTAAGAGGAGCGGTCATTACAGCTTCTCCCGCACCGGGACCGCATCAGAGGAAATAATGGCACACACATGACAAGGCTGGCGCGTTTTCGTCGTTGTGTTTCTCCACTTCAGACTCACTCAGGATGTATCGCAGCACTGACCTGCTGTAAGAGCCTTTAATGTGTGTATGTGTGTGTGTGTGTGTTTTTTCCGCTCCTGCTTTACGCATAAAATCGCGCGCCCCGGATCATCTTGATGGGCCGTAGTTTTGCTCCAGAAATGCCGTGTGACAGCTTTTCCCAACAGTTGACCTGTTGTCCGGAGCCGCTGGCCACATGTGGATTGTTGCCCCGTGGAACACAAGAGCGACATTTAACCCCGCGGATGATGCTTTTATAATTATTCCTTCTGGATACGTTTTTTTGGATTCGCTCGCTGGATCATACGCGCACACTCGAAGCAAGAGTGAACGCCCAGGGTCATTGGAGGGGGTAACCACAAATAAAAAACATAATAATAAGAAGAAAAAGAATAGCCGTGCTGGGAATTAAATCCAGACAATGCTTCAGTGTGAAAGCTGCGAAAAGCCTATTCTCGATAGGTTCCTGCTCAAAGTTTTGGACAGACCGTGGCACATCAAATGTGTCCAGTGCTGCGAGTGCAAGTGCACGTTGACGGAGAAGTGCTTCTCACGGGAAGGGAAACTGTTCTGTAAGAATGACTTCTTTCGGTAAGCAGCCGACGTGTTTGCGGTGCGGTGCTGGTGCACAGAGGGGAGGGAAAATAGCACGAATACTGTCACGATTCTATGTATGTTTCTGAGCCAGAAAAAAAAAATTAAAGGTAAGGTAGAAAAAAATGAACAAAAAGACTCTTTTTAGGCCTATATATATATATATATATATATATATATATATATAAAGCATATCTATATCATCATGGTTTCTTGATGGGACTAGATTAAAACTAATGGAGAATGTTTTTGCATCTGTGCCAGAATCAAAAGATATCAATATATATATATATATATGGCAAAATTTATTCGTAAATTAAAAATATAAAATCGTACCCCATGCTATAGGCACATGCGTCATTTTTCTTTATATAAAATATAATATATAAAATAACCAGGACTAACCCTGGTTGCAAGGGTGTGTTTATCATGAGATTATATAACGATTATATTGCAATGTAATTATGTTTCCTTTTTTTATATTTATATTATATGCAAGTGCTTTGTAATATAACCTTTATATTAGCTATACATTGCCTATATACATTTAACGTGGTATCTGAGTTTAAATAGAACTACGCTTACAATCACAGTTTACAGCAGGTTCCCTCTTGTCTTGCATTAAGTAGTTCTGGTGGGTTATATTTGGAAAGCCGTAACAAATTCACAATTATTTTTTTTTAAATATTTAGTGATATTTAATATTTTCCTCCCCCTCCTGGAACAGGAGGTTCGGCACCAAGTGTGGCGGCTGCTCGCAGGGCATCCTGCCCAGCGACCTGGTGCGCAGGGCCCGCAGCAAAGTGTTCCACCTCAACTGCTTCACCTGCGTCATGTGCAACAAGCAGCTGTCCACCGGGGAGGAGCTGTACATCCTGGACGAATTCAAGTTCGTCTGCAAGGAGGACTACCACAACCACAACGGGAAGGACACCATCCTGCTCTCAGGTGCTTTTTTTATTTCCTGTGATCTTGCTGTTTAATTGCTGCTGTACATATTCATTTGCGTTTTCTCTCCTCCACGTCAGTCACCACGTGCAGCGACCCCAGCCTGTCCCCGGACTCCCAGGACCCGCAGGACGACGGGAAGGACTCGGAGACGGGCCACCTGTCGGACAAGGACGTGTGCAACAACGAGAACGAGGAGCAGAGCGCCGTGGGGAAGAGACGCGGCCCGCGCACCACCATCAAGGCCAAGCAGCTGGAGACCCTGAAGGAGGCGTTCACGGCCACGCCGAAGCCCACCAGACACATCCGGGAGCAGCTGTCCCGCGAGACCGGCCTCAGCATGCGGGTCATCCAGGTCCGGAGCTTATCTTGGACCCGTGCGCGCGTGTGTGTGTGTGTGTGTGTGGATGACGATTACGCACAGGCAAATTACGCATGACCGTAACCTCCCCAAAAAAAAAACGGCCAAAGAAATCAATCAATCGCGGCCCACGACTCTTATAATTTTTTATCCATCAATCCCCACCCCCCTTTAATTGCCTTTTTCACGTAGGTTTTTCCAAACCACTTTGAGTTTTTGCTCAGTTAATCTGTTTTCCCATCGCGCTTCTAAACCCCTTAAAAGCAGGGCTCATTTGGCACTGGCGTCCACGGACATTAAAACAGAACAAAATGATATTTTTTCCTTTTGTTGGTTGGATGATGATTTTTTTTTTATTTAAATATGTGTTTCAAGGGGCTAAAGAGTCATCAGTGCCAATGCCGAATAACTGCTAATAACGCAATTAAAAGACTCATTCCACCTTCCATGTTTTTTCTTTTTTTTTTTTTTTTGCTAAAAAATTTCCATTTTTGTGGCAAGAATTTGCAGTAATCGTACCAGTCGATTAAAATTCGACCCTTAAGATAATTTATGATCTTTAAGAAATCCAATTATTAAAAAAAATAGGCCAAAAATACGCATAAACGTGGCATGTAAATCCTACTTCCTGTTTAGTCACGGCGTTCCTGCTTGTGTGTCATCCGCGGACGCTCCTTTATTTCTTCTCCTCCATCATCTTCCTCTTCCTCTTTGCCCTTGAAGGTTTGGTTCCAGAACCGCCGGTCCAAGGAGCGGCGGATGAAGCAGCTGAGCGCGCTCAGCGCCCGCAGACACGTGTTCTTCCGCGGCCCGAGGAGGATGAGGGCGCTGGGGGAGAGGGTGGAGACAGGAGAGCTGGGACACTTCTCCTACTATGGAGGTGACCTCTGACCCCTTATTTTTATTTGTATTTAGCATGAGCTTGTCTTGAAATGGATGAGATATTTTTTATTATGATATAGAGGTTGATGTGCTTCAATTGGCTCAAATTCACTATTCTTTTCCTTTCAAATTGCAGATTATCCCGGCGAATACTACAACTCTGGGGGGAATTATGAATACTACCAAGGCCCGCCGTCGTCCCAGGCTCAGACCCCAGCGGACATGGGTTTCGTGCCCTCCTCCTCGGTCCCGGCCGGCACCCCGTTGGGGGCCCTGGACCACCACCACCACCACCACCCCCACCACCACCAGCCGCACCACCCGGGCCACCACTGCCCCCCCGGGGAGGTGCAGTGCTTCCCCGACGCGCTGTCCCACCACCCCGCGGACTCGCCCAGCCCGGAGCCCAGTGGGCCGGGCTCCATGCACAGCGTGTCCAGCGAGATGTGCGGGCCCAGCACGCCCTTCACCACCCTGTCCCTCAGCGACAACGGCTACACCAACCAGCTGTCACAGCCCTCCTCGGAGCTCAGCGAGGGCACCGTGTGGTAACAGAACCTGGGACTCTGAAGGCAGATCCACGCTTTTCCTGTTTCGTTTGAATGTATATTTATTTATTTATTCATTTATTTATTCATTCGTTCCCTCATCTATTTATTTGCCTTTCTGTTAAGCTCTATTTGACTATTTATAAATCTCTATATTTGTATGTCCGTTTAATTGTTTACTGTCTAGCCAATCAAATAGATTGTTTGAAATCCTCCGCGTGAATTCGACTCATCAATGCGTCCGCCGCGCTGGGTCCCATCGATCAAGCAATAAAACGTACACGTGGCCTGAGGAACATGTTTTCTATACGCGACATAATCAAGGTTCATGTGAGGTGTCATTGCCGTACAGTATTTCTCTCACACACACACACACACATACATACATTTGCACACATGATTTTAACATCTTATAACACATTTTGATTGTGGCGTTAAATACATTTGACCAAAAACCTCTCTCAGGACTGTGCAAGCATTCTTTGTTGATTATTTATGTGTTAGACATGTCCTTTAGTCCTTTGATTATGTGACTGTCGTCACAGGTTTGCCTTCGAAAGGATATCTTTATAAATCTGAAAATTTTATGTCATAGAAATTGATTTGACCTTTATATATATATAAAGATAGAATAACAGACCGTTGTACAGAGCAGTCATCTGTTTACTTCAAGCTCCAGTATTCAGGGGGTTTGTATATCAGCACTGTATGAAACAACTTCTTGATCCAGATGGACAGACTATTTAAATGAAAAAAAGAAAAAGTAAACTTTTGTAGCTGTTATATTTATGTGGTCGCTCACTGTGCTAGTTTGTATAATGTCCTCATTAGAAAAAAAAAGGAAAAAAGAACAAAAATTCTAATAAACTGTTGCCAAATGGGGAAAAAAAAAAAAAAAACTCAGGCGGGTTCTCTGTCGTCGGACAACAGACGTCTTTCACTTCTTTTAGTGAATGATTCATTCTCCACTTACTCTCACATTGGATAGATTCTTCATTTGTGCCAGTGCAACACAATCACAAGGTTTTTCATCACTTCACAAAAGTCAGGGAGAGGAGGATGAGACGTCTTTGGTGACCAAGGAGGAGTTTTCACTTTATCACAGTAGTAGAAGACTAATAGGACATTTTACTGCAGGTTCTCCCACAAATGTCTGCTTGGGTGTAAAAGTACCAAAGGCCCATAGGAATAAATTCAACCAAAGTCAGATCAGTCTTTGATTCTAAGATATACATATCTTTTTTTTTTCTAATGGTTGCCAACAACACACTAAATCCCATCATTTTGCTTCTTTTGCTGTAACTATAATAACAAAGTCGATGTGTAAAAGTAAAATATTTAGGTAGAAATAAAATTCAAATCCAGTCTAAAAATTCAATTGCTATGTCCATTTTTAATTTTAAAAAAGGAACATTTTAAAGGCACATTAAAAAACAAAGGGAATGTGCAATATGATGAGTATTTTGGATCCAAAGTTATTTAGTGATGAGACAGAAAACTCATATTTATATTTACAGTTGTTGTGGGACACAATGACAAGTTTTATCACTAAGACAAATGTTTCCGATCAGGTCTTTATGTTTGTTTATCTACAAGTGAAAAGTTATGGGCTCTATTGTGTTGTGTGGCAACTATTTTGAAAAAAAAAAGTGCTGTATCACTGAATCAAAGGCTGATCTGACCTCTGACCTGTCCCTTCGACTGGATTTATTCTCTGTGTCAGAAATCGTTGTCCCTTCCCTCGTCTGGCCCAGTTCATAAGGGATAAAGTTTTATTGATTTAAAGATGTGATGACAGGCAGCATCTCAGACGCTTCTATACTTGGTGGCTGGCTGCATCGCTGACAAAAAAAAAATGGCCTCAGTAGCGCTGCCAAACCAGCAGAGGATGGGTAAAAAGCTCATTAAAAGCACAGTAAAGCATTTGTTATAGACATTAAAAGATAGCAATTCCTATAAAATTAAATAGATGCATTTTGTTGTGTCTTATGAGGCCAGTGCTCAGGTCCAGCTTTTTTTATTTTTTTATTTTACACCCGTGGACGAGCATAAAGTCAACTGAGGCTGAGACTAGATGCAGATTTTGTCATCCTCCTCAGAGAATCAGCACCAGCAGCAGCAGCAAGGCTATATGGTGACTATACCAATGTTTAATATAGTAAAGCTTACATTGTTAATTGTGAAAAAAATATGTATATATAGATTTCTTCTTCCAATTATGAGAATAATTCATTTTTATAATTTTATTTCAATTATAAAATAGACCATGCTTTGTTACAGCACCTTTATTGTTTTGACATTTTGTAAAAAGACAAAAATAATAACCAGAGTTTATCCCTTAAGGAATGTCTATTAAGATTTATAAACTATTTGAATGTGGAAAAAATACTCTATTGAAGCTGATAAAACCATATATATGATATATGATTTCATATAATTAGACTACATCTCAAATACCTCCCTCACCAAAAACCTGATTGATTTGCACCTGCTGGTGATATAATTCAGATTTAAATTTAACAAACTGTTAAATATCTGCTTTTCTTGCATTCCTCGTGATTTCCTGTGTCCACCGTTAGTGAATTAGCTGATTTTTGTTCTGTAGCTCAGCCAAGACGAGCGATTTAAAGATAAAGAGAACTGGTCTTTAGAAAATTCACATGGGTCTTTTTCACTATGTGACTGATTATGAAACCAAACAAAGGTTTGCCTAATTGGGAAAAACAATCAACAGATTATTTAATGATGAATAAAATCTTTTTGCATATGGTTTCTTATTTTATAGAAACCAAAGTATAAAGTATTTCATCGTCCTCCATCCTGCCAATGTGAATGTGTTCTTCAGCACTGACATATACAATGAAGACTCTTTTTTTTGTCCTGTTTGCTTAATTGCTGCAACATCAGGAGTTGTGTATTCCTGCAGATTGTTAAACTCTAGCCCTTCATCCAGAACTAACACTGGACACGTCCTGATTGATCTGAAATGAAATGACATGGAGATGCACAGAGCGGCCAGCTCTCAATGAACCTTAACATCCGGTAGCGACTGGTCAGCGTCCTATGCGAAATGTTAGTGTGTTACTTTCCTATAAAAATGAAGCTAGGTTAATATATTTACGATGTATATTATTAATCCATGTTGTTAGCTTTTTATGCATTTCCAAAGATTTAAACAGCAAAAAATGATGTACAAGCTTGTTGTTCCATTAGATTAGGAATAAGATTAGGAAAACATTATAAACTGTTGAGTTTTCAAAGAGTCGCTGCATGGTTGATTGTCTACTCGGGGCTGAGAGGAAACACACAAGAAGCTTCATTAATTTTCAAAATTCTTTCCTGGCTCATCCAAATCAATCCAGCGTAATATTCTTCAAACACTAAGGGCAAACAAACACAAGCAAAGTCTATTAGCAAAAAGCAGCATCAGACTGCGTAAATGAAAAAATTACCAATGCATGTAATATATGTGGTGTACGTATTTATGCAGACATATTGCTTCATCATCCCCCCCCAGTCCATTTTCTGGGTGTTTTGAGCAGGAATATATAACACACTTGTCTGAAATGACAGCTGAACCAGACGTTGAGGCTTCTCTGGCAGCGCTTTCGGAAGAGGCCCGTGGCGAAGGGGGATATTTTAGAGTCGGGGTAAAAGGTGAGAGCAGCACAAAGACAAGACAAACGCTGCACATCCAGCTGCCGAGCAGTGGAGCGGAGGCCGGGGGGGGAGGGGAGGGGCCCACAAACTGTAAGCTGCAGAAAAAGACACGTCTGGATGTGTAATTCATCACAAGCTGAGGGTTATTTTTTTGTAAAGATAATCTACACTGTAAAACTTTGCAGTGAAATCTGCAGTAATTTACTGTGTTAAATACAGTAACGGCACTTTAAATAATTATTACAGTTGGTTGCTGTATATTTTACACCATAGGCTAAGTTTTACTGTAGTTGTCAAAGAGCCACTGTAATATAATACAGTTATAGTCACCCAGTACTTATTTATTTAATTATTTTATTTCATAATTATTCACCTGATGCTGTAAATACAGCTGAAATTTTACAGTAAAGACACAACATGTAAACAGAAGTGCATTGCTTCTACTGCAAAAAAATAATAAAACTTTCTAATATAACTAAAACTAAAGTAATTGATAAGTGATAAGTGCTGCCAATTAGTTAACTTAATTTTTTTAGGTTTTATAGTGTAGATTTTAATCATAAAATATGACAATAAACATCATATTTGAGATGTAACTGCAACTAAATGAAAAATTAAAGTCACAGCGTCATCTTTTCAGGAGCTGAACGTCCTGGTGAAGACTGTGTCAGATTCTGTTGAATAACTGTTACAGCTGCAGGCCACAGTGCTCAAGATCAGTTTATGCAGCTGAGACAGCTGAACCAGCACTTCATAATAATCTAATAATCTAAAAGTCAACCAGCAGCCCTGGACGTGATGGTTACAGCAAAACCGAAAATATGGAGTTTAATTCCTGCATTGTTTTTTGGTAAGACTGATGTATTTTCACTCATGGAACTCCTTTGTTTTTTACATATCTGTCCACACATTTACATTTGCATGGAAAAGAGAAAGCATCAAAGTTTAACAGAGAGATTTATTGTCACTAAAGTGAAAATAGTCACTAAATAAATTACAATAAGGTAAATAACATTGATGGATGCCAGCAATAGACAACTTTTTTTTTTTTTTTATGAAGACCAAACAAAAGTATTGTAATCAAAGTGAATGTTATATTCTGTGAATTTAAGGCTATGTGTGAAGCCTCCACTGTTTAAACCTCCGTCAGGAGATAATGTTATGCTGTTAATCAAACTAATCCCCGTTTATCTGAGCAAAATGCCTTGATTAAGAGAGAGATTTGCAAGTCAAACATGAGGCCAGCGAATCAATTTAAATCTAGCTGACAGTGATTATGGCGACTGTTAGATAGACCGGGTGCTGATTATTTGCACAATAAAGGTTATTTTGTCCTCTGAGGTTTTGTCTACAGCTTTGTTTTACTGCAGAACTAAATTAACTGTTTTCCAAAATTAAAAAAAAAAAAGAAATACTGGCCAATATGGCAACACATTCAAACTTACTTACTCACATTAAACTTTTTTTAAATCCAAATTAATTTTAACCAAGCAAATTCCATTTAGATTAGTAATATTTTGGAAGGCATGGCCTCAAACAATGTAAACATATTTATATTATATATTATGTAATTGAAAATAAACAACGGGAGAATTCGATCATTCTTTTATTGGAACAGTCAAAGTAATACTCAGACAACATTGGATTATGTTGGCACCTTCCCTCTCTAAAAGGTTTATCCTAATAACCATATCATTCATTCTAGTGTGAACTACATAGTGTCTCTATCTGAAAAGAAGAATGCAGGTTACATCCCTGCAGAGCCGTGAATGTGATGGCAAAGGCCTCACAGAAATAGATTAAATACACAGAACTATACTCTAACATTACAGCTTATCACAGCTTATCAGGTTAGGAGGTTAGGAGTATATATATATATATATATATATATATATATATATATATATATATATATATATATATATATATATATATATATATATATATATATATATATATATTTTTTTTTTTTTTTAATCTTATCTTATATATATATATACATATTTATTATTTATTTATTTATTTATTTATTTATTTCTTGCAGTAGAAGTACTGTTAAAATTAACATTGTGAATCCAGTTGTATTAACAGTATTGATTGATTAATTGTATTATAAAATCGATTATTTACTGATTTTTGTTTTAATTATATACTGTCCTTTCAATTGTATATACAGTTTTAGGTGATTAACTGTATTATAATAGAGGAACTCTTTGAATAATGTGATTTTCTACAGTAATACTTTGACTACTGTAGATTATTTTTTTTACATCACTTTTTACAGTGAGGTTTTGTTGTATACTATAACGACAGCTACGTGGTTAAATGCCTGTACCTGTTCTCATTTTTGTCGTGAATGCAAAGACAGCTAGAGAACGGTAGAGTGCATTTTCATTTGCACTCTGGTAGCCTAAACTTTATTCATATAGAGAATCTGGCTCACTCTCCAGTGACAGGCATTAATTAAAGGTTAAAGTAAAGGTGTAACCCTAACATGTCAAATGAGCAGAACACCAACATCGAGTGACTCAACATTGAAGTTGCACCGTAAAAAAATGAAAAAAAACATCAGTCAGGTTGCCAGTTTTGTTGCTGAGTGTGTCTCCTTTTTTCTCCGTTTACTGGGTGGTGGAAGTCAGAGGTTCACCACCATATGACCACCGTCATATCTAAAGTCACTGTAATGTAATAAGAACTAGTAACGTTGTTGAAGATGAAAGTTCATAATGCACTGTTATGTTTGACTTGCAGACTCTGCCATTTTTACCAAGTAGCCTTGCTGTACTGATGTGCAATTCCTGGCAAATTGCAATGCTTCTGTCGCTATTGGCTGGTGATTAAGTCAGTGTCTAACCTGTCGAAATATTATTCACACACAATATGAATTCACATTACATATAATTTTGTTTTATGGAAAAGCTATACTTTTATCCTGTGCTCCTCTAAATGCACTGTGGACATATTATTTATATTATCTCTCTAGATCTGCCATAACCACCAATCACTACCATACATAATGGGAGGCAGAGCCTTCAACTACCAGGCTCCTCTCCTGTGGAATCATCTACCTGTTTCAGTCCAGGTGGCTGTCACTCTTCCTACATTTAAGAACAGGTTACAAACTTTCCTTTTGAAGCAGCTTATAGTTTGGGCTGGCCCTGCCAGATACTCTGAGCTTCTCCTTCTTTCTTTTATCTGTAATAATCATGTGTGACATTTCTCATAGTGTCACACTCAACTGTTCAAATGTAATGTTTCCATCCTTTTCACATCGTCTGTCCATCCTAGAAGAGGGATCCTCTGTTTCTCTTCATGAGGTTTCTCCTTTTTTTCCCCCCATTAAAGTTTTTTTAGGGAGTTTTACCTTATATGATGTAAGGATCTATGGACTGTGGATGTTGTGTTGCTTTTGTACAAACTGTAAAGCCCTTTGGGGCAAATATGCGATTTGTGATTTGGGGCTGAACAAATAAAACTGACTTGATAAGGACCGGCTACAAAAGACACTCACCACAGATTGTTCTTGCTTCAACTTGTGTGTCTGTGGATGGAGCGTTTTGACCTTCTTATAATCAAAAAGCAATAAAAATACCACTTTCTATCATATGTATATATATATATATATATATATATATATATATATATATAGGACGTTTATGTCAAATATGTGCAGTATTTGCACTACAGTACACTATACATACTATAACTGACAAGCACAGTCATTCAAATTTTTTGATTTCATGGTGTTGGTTGTTTATTTGTTAGTATAATTAATTTCTCATATTCTGGGTCAGTGACAAATAATGTTTGACAAGATGAGAAAGCCAAAACCTTGTTTTAAAATACAATTTTACTAAGCATTCATCAGATATCTCAAAATCTACATTTTGTGTTTATGTTGGTTTCTTATCATTTACGTCTTTTTTTATAAAATCTTTTGACAAAAATCATGATTTTCTTTGCAATTTTTGACGTGAAATATCAAACAATGTAACCAAAAAAAGGTGAATTTTAAATATTAAATCCACCTAGAATATAAAACTAGTTGTTAGCATGTGTTTTTAAGTTTTCAAACCCTTTTTAAGAGAGTTAAACTATCTGGTACCAAGTTTATAAGGTTACACCACAGTTTTAATATTATCCCTTCTATTTATATTTTAGGTGTGTATCAATGGAATAAATTACTATGTGAGTTGCTAGTTGATTTAAACCCACAGAGAATTATCACCAGACCCTGTACTTCCTTCAGCTCTGAGGAGACTTTCAGTGTCTGCCTGTATATTGTTTTAGTTTTTTCAGCCTAGAATTAACTTAATTCTCACTGCTCTGATCATCATTTTCAGGTGCAACTGTTTTTTAGCAAACACCCTCTGATACACGTCATGTGGTGGAGACCAAAAAAGAAATCTGGAGGGTGAATATTGGATTTACATGCAACATTTGGACCCAAAAATAACTCCTGCACACTAACACACTAATGGACTTTGCTTTTCAGCTGTTCCTTTTACACTTGAGATTTAATGTACAGTTGAACATTACGACTGTGCAAATGTTATGGCTGAATAATGCTTAATTTGAGCTAGAAACCCTTTTTTTATTTCATGATCCAAATCTTATTTGAACTTAGATTTGTCCTTTTTTTTTGTCGGCGCTCTTTTCTTTTTTAGTCTCTTGGACAATCTGGCCCAATTTGCTAATTTGACTCTTTCTTTACTTTTTGCTCCAGGCTTGGTAGTCCACTTTCTGCATGGAAATCATTCACACATACAATTTTATAATCAATGCCCACAGTAATAGGATTCCTCTGGCCATGGGCAATTAATACAGTTTTTCCCTTTTTTTTCCCCTCCTTGTGCTGATCTCAAAGCTACGAGACATTGGCTTCTCCTCATTTACATATTTATTGCATTGGACTCAAATCTGGCGAGTGATTGATGTGGAGCCTGCCTCCTGAATTTTTAGCGGCCCATTATTATGAAAGAGAGGGAGGGGGCTGCGGCACATCAGTGTACTTTTGATTAAAGTTGAAGAGGACAGATTCACGAGTGTTCCCCACCTACTTCCTTTTTCCCGCATGGCGCCTAATCTGTAAGGCCAAGCGCGGAGGAGGTTTCCGCGCATTAGAGATGTTGACGCGCGCTCATAGAAGCCAAGTCTGATATGCTTGTTAGGATTTGAATCGGTGTTTCTTGCAGGACATTTTTTTTTGGGAGAGCATAATGACTCGAAATATGTTTTCAATTATTCTAGGATCAACTTTGGGAAATTTTAGTATGATTGACATACACGTCTGTAAATTGACAAAGAGCCACCACCTTTCCTCATTATAACCTGATAACAATTGCTCAAAAAATGCTCTTGCACATTGGTTCACATTGATATTGGAGAGGACCTGACAAAATACAATGTAACATACACTGTGAAATGTTGTGCCATATGGTGGCTTGAATGGTTTTACACAGCGCGTGTTGTAATCGTCATTTATAGGAACAATGAGACAAAGACATGAGACACAGAAGGTTGAGCTCCCTTGCAATCAGGCACAAAATGTTCAAGTGTGAAAAAAGTCTCCTCTGCAAAAATGTATGTGTGTGCATACATGTGTGTAATGGGGTGAACGAGCAGAGTGGAGGCGGGGTCGCGTGGGGTGGGGGGGGGGTGCATTTCTGCCTCCTTCCTTTTATCTCGTAGCTTTTTGTATATTAATCTAAAAGGTACCGGTAGGCCTTTGCTGCAGCCGAAGAAATCCAAAGCCATGGAATTGAATTAAATCAAACTAAGAATACTTCATTTATCCCTCACGGGAAATTCTTTTATCATAGTGCACCAAGAGATTAAGAGTTTACAAGACTACAAGTTAACAATGACAAGAGAACCCCACTATCTCCTTATCACCAATAAAATAAATAAATAATATGCATAAAATAGAAATACAAATAAAAAATAAAATAGCTGGTTTATTGCATGCTTTTACATTTAAAGTGTATGGTCAAGAATTCATAAGTCACGTTACAAAGACAAAAGCAGTTTTGCCTTCGAGAGAGAAAAAGGTCTATTTGACTCTTTTGCCATCTCCACCTCACTCGCGGAGCTGCGACAGCTTCTTGGGAACTCGTTTACATCTTCATCAGTCTGATTTGAATGGCTGACACAAACGCCGCTGGATGAAATGGCCGTGTGCGACGTTGTCTAGAACTGAAATGATTTCCCTTGGTCGGGTGCTTTTGTCCTTCAGAGCCAGAGGACACTGGTCACACAAATCCGAAGCGTTCCACAGGCCCCTGCGAGAGGCAGTAAAGCGGCGTTTCCACGGGGAGTTGGCTTTCCATGCTCCACTGATACGCTGGTAATGCATGCATTTTAATGTGGCCCGCCGCTCAAAATGCACCACCACCAGCCCCGTGTTTGCATTCGCCTAAACTCTTTTAGTCAGCAACTCTGTGCATACCATAACTCATAGCCGGTGCACGGTGCGATGCATGTGCAGTAGACTGCATGTCCTTATGCGAAAGCTACTTTTGAGGCCATCAATCAGTGGGAAATGTTTTTTATCTTGGAATCCTATATGGTGAGGATAATAAACTTTGCATTGACAACGTTACGCAACCTAAACGACAGTTAGCAACAGTACACATGCTGAATGATGCCATTGTACGAGCATGAATGTGGTCCAAGCACCACATATCACACTGACGTCACAATTACAGATCAACAAAACATGTGACAATGCTGCAAATGCATAAAAGACATACAATCTTCCATCCTCACCATCATGGGTCAGCATGCTAGCATACTAATAGTTTCTATCTGGCGCTATGAATACAATTGAGGGTGATGCGACTGTTTTTTCCCACTCGTATGTATTGGGTTTTAGGCCAAAGACATTTTGACCTAATGTTGGCACTCAATGAAAGGTCAGTGGATATTATAATACAATATTACAATTCTACCTCCAGGGACGCGTGTGTCGAATTCCGGGGGCATTCCAATCAGTATGTGAGTCAAAAGGATCACCTGCGTTACCAGGATTCATCGTTTGGGAACCAAATAATGACTGTGCCAAAAAAAACACTGGTGATCTTATTATCTTATTTATTATATTATGAATAATATTTTTATCTTATTATTGTATGCGTTAGCTATGTATGTGTACATGTGTGTATGTGCGTGGGTATGTATGTGCGTATATATATGCAAATATGTGTGTATGTATGTAGGTATGCACGTGCATGTATGTATATATGCTTTGCTTATGCATACTTTCTTTCTTTTGCAACTTATCAGTATTTTTTTCTCCATTCTATGTCCATAATGCATACTGTGTATGCGGATCATCAACAAATTCTACGAATTTTGTACACAGTGTTGTGTATTTTTATAGCTTTTATCTTCTTTAGTTTTTATTTTCTTGTCTTTACTCTGTACGCTGCAGTAACAGACAAATTTCCCAGTTGTGGGATCAATAAAGTCTTATCTTATCTTATCTTATCTTATTTTTTTTATTATTATCTTAATTAGATCATTCATCCCAACATTAATAAGACTTTATAACTCACTGTAGTCACTTTTCTCTACACACACCCTGCACCTTAAGTGTGCATTAGCTATGTATGTGTACATGTGTGTATGTGCGTGGATATGTATGTCCATATATATATATATGCAAATATGTGTGTATGTATGTAGGTATGTACGTATATATGCTTTGCTTATGCATACTTTCTTTTTTCTTGCTATTTATTAGTATTTTTTCTTCCATTCTTATGTCCATAACGCATACTGTGTATGCGGATCAACAAATTCTACCAATTTGTACATAGTGTTGTGTATTTTTATTTTTTTATAGCTTCTTTAGCTTTTCTTTTCTTTTCTTTTCTTTTCTTTTTCTTTACTCTGTACGCTGCAGTAACAAGCAAATTTCCCCGTTGTGGGATCAATAAAGTCTTATCTTATCTTATCTTATCTTATCTTATCTGTCCAATAGCTATTGGGATATTTGGGATATTTGAGTCTGGACCAAAGTGGACATTGTTATCTTCGGATGCAAACCACTAGCTTAAAAAACCTCCTTACTGATGTGTACTGAGAGAGTCTGCAGCAGCAGATTTCTTCCCGGCCCGGCCTTGCCCACGTGGACGTGTCTGATCCCACCGTTTCCATACCGGTCTGTGACCTACAGTAATAATTGTGATCTACAGCCAGAGATGTATAGCACCTTTGGTTGCTGACCTTTCCCACAATCTCATATTAGGCAACCTTCACACCACGCCCCCGCACCGCCACCAGCCTTATTAGGGACTTCCATCCTCGCGCTGCCCCCCACCACCGTCGTCCCCACATCCCCCCATCCCCGCATCTAGTCATTGCCTTGATGTACGCGGCTCGCCACAGTCCAGTGGCTCCATGAATGTTAATGTCAGGACGTTTGGGAGGGAGGAGGGGGCTGCATGGTACAGGGAGCAGCAGCAGTCTGCAATGTACAGCTATAAGGACTTTTTGCATATTCTTGCATATTGGCAAAGCTGTTTTTCTTCCCGGGTTAGTATCGACAGCGTCTGGATACATACCAGTTTGTTCTATACTCGGCTACAGCACGATATGGATTTTCCTCTTGAGGATGAACAACGGACGTGAATATTATCGGTGGATCTGTTTTTGTGAGAGCATAAACAGCCGCAAGATTAAAATGTATTTTAGCGGTGGGGTCTAAACACTGGATTCCTGTCTCATTTTTAATACCTTTTCCTTGTGGTGTCTGTCTTCCTGGTGTTCGCTCGTCCTCGGCCACTAAGCTTGGGTAGGACGGGGACGGCCGGCGATGATCACAGGGTGCAATCTTCTTTGTAATCCCCCCCCCCCACCCCACCCACATCGTGACATGATTCAAGCAGGGTGGTTCAGGAACTAAGCCTCTCTCACGCAGCCTGCTCCCTGGAGAGATTCACTGCCCGACGCCTTCCCTGCATTAAGGGTACAACACATCATTTAGTTTAATTTTTGGCCCAAAGAATGGGCCCTGCTCTTCAGAACTCAAGTTTACGCCTCGTAATTTGAGCCTATCCAAACATTATAAATCACAGGAGCTTTGAAACGCATGAGGGAAAGGACCACCGCCATAAACGAAATGCAAACAAATCCAATAAGGTGACAACAGTGTTTTAGTTCATGCCATTAGAGATCCAGATTATACCCCACTGCACCGTAACGCGGACTGTTCTGGATACTAAATTTAATGGAAACGGACTACATTTATAACCTTAATAACCTACACCTCGCCATTTTGAGTAAGGTGCCACTAATACATTATGCATTAATGTGTCAATTTACATGCATTCTGGTTTGAAAAGCAAGTGTTATCCACTGCCCACATACATTAAATTATCATAAATGCCTCTGTCTACCTATTCTTGCCACCTGTTCATTCATGATATGCAGAATGTTGGCCAGTTTATCAATTGGAGCCCAATTGGAGTTTGAAGATAATGCAGGGGAAATGACAGGGGCACAAAGGAAGGGAATGGACCTGAAACATTTACTTGGGTGGTGTAACATTAAAAAACTCAAAGGGGCATATCTTTGCTTTTCCTTTGACCTGGTGTTATGGAATAGTCGAGCTTTTGATATGATTCCTGGTCCTGTTTTTTTATGCGATATTTTGTCAGTCATCCTACATATTTCTTTGCTTCATTAAATCACATGACACTCATGATGGTTTAGGGTCACATTCAAGTTGTAGTTGGTATATTTTGTATATGATGTTTCATACTTGATACATATCTTGTTACCACATGACACTTGATGGTTTATTAACCTAATTTTTTCTTTACACATGCCCATGGAAAGTAGTTATTTTGCAAAGTAATGAGGTCAGATATACAGGCTTATGACTGAATGGTCATCAGCTTATAGAGAGAAAAAAAATGACTCAACTCATAAGACATCTGAAAAGCATCTTAGTGTGGCCCGGGCTGCTGCAATATGTCTGAAATATATAAAAAAAAAGGCAGACAGGCGGGCAGACATGAGATGAGCTCTTCAGAATCCTCAGCCTGGAGAGAACTGGAACAGCTGGGGCCTCGCACTCCCTCTGTGTCGCTCGACTCTTTGTCACAGGCAGAAGACTTGTTTTCAGGCAGTAATCAGACCGCCCTGGGGCTCTGTAAAGACCCTGTACGCTTTTCATCTCAACTGTTGCATACACCCCGCTAATTGGAAATCCTGCAACTGGGTCATAGGCATTGTCTCTCAAGTGCTGTCAAGTCATTGAGACGCGTGAATGTGGAATTATGATTCCCTCGGATGCATGATTGAGTCTCCCCTCCGCGCTCTTATTGCCTCCATTTCAATCTCAGGCGCTGATTTTCTCCCCCTTTTTGTAGAAAAAAAAAAAAAAAAATACATGAATATTTCTTGCTGATTCCGCCTCCCTTTTTGTCACAGTTCTGCCTGAAACAAGCCATCCCCAGAGATTAGGAACCAGAAAGTAGAAAAAATATATAAGCTCTATAAATTTAAAACAGATAAATAATAAAGCTTAAAATATGTCGGTGACCTGAGCCTGACCACTGTGGTCAAGCATTTTGAGGACCGTTTGTGGAGAAAGTTCCGTGTGTCTTGCCGGACCTCGGGAAAGGGACAGAGATTTTATACTTGGAAAAAGGTCTCAGCGTGGTTCTGTTATTTTACCCTCAAAAGTAGCCATTTTATCGCAGCCTTTCAAGACCTCTGATGCAACTTCACGCACTTCGATCGCAAATCAACACTTTTCCGGCCCAAAGCGTAAACCAGGAAAAAAAGGGACGTTAAGCGGCTTTCTGCGAGATTCACCAAACACAATCTTCCTCCTGCCACTCCAGCGGTTGAGGAGGAAACTGATTGTGCAGTTTGTCAGTGATTAAAAGAAGAATTAGCCGGCCTAGCCTGCCACCACAAATGAGCAAAACCCTCCGGGAGACCAGAGAGACCAAGCAAGACCCATTTCCAATTATACTGCCAAATGACTCATTTTCTTATTGGGCCTGCTATAATTGTGGTGGGTATTGGGTGCATGCAACTCAATTTGTCTTACATATTTGTTGGTAGGACGGTAATAGAGTTGACAGAGCCAAGGGGATGATATGAAAGAACGAGACACAATAATAAAAAAAAAGCAGGATGAGATGGATCCCTCAATATTTGTTTGATCTGCTTCATCCTCTTTAAGACTGTTGAAGTTTAAAAGCCAGGGGAAAAAACGCCACTTTAATCATCTGTGGGTTGAGGAATGGGAAGACTATCATTTTCAAGTAATCAGAAAATGTCTCCCCAGAGTAATGGACTTTGTTCCAACTGCTAAAATTAATGAGGCTTCCAGTGATGTGATTATCTGTCCAGAGGATCATCAATATACTCAAATCATTGACAAATTAAATTAGCACACATTCTTAGAAACTAAAAATTTTAAAGACTTTGCACAAAGACACAAACTACGTTGTAAGTTTTATTAAATGTGCAAACACATATAGAGATCGTCACTGTTATAAAGGCAAATAAAAGGCACAGCACTGACCAGGAAGCCGTTTCACATTGTTAATGCGGCTTTTTCAGCAGAGCGTATGACAGTGATCTACAGTACAGGACTGACTTCAAGATGATGTTTTGTTTCTCATGTTATGTACTCTTCCTTTTACGATACAGTTGTCTGCCTATTGGTGACAAACAAGTGGAGATTTAATATGTGATTCAAGCAACATTTTCATAAACATGAAGTACAAACTTTAAATAAACAGTTAATGAGGATTACGGTTATAATTAGGTGCCATACATCCGACATGTACCATGTAAATTCAGGTAACAGTAGCTTTTGCTTTTTCACAGACAGACATTTAATGATTTAGCCACCTAATGTAAATTCAAAAAAATAGTTCTTCAGTTAAAAAAGGAAAAAAAAGAAAAACAACAAATAAAAACCCTTTAACTTTCAAAGATTGGGAGCAACACAACAGTCGTCCAAAAAAATAAAGTAACCCAAAAGAGAAAAGACAATGTTTCTAACCCGGCATGCCATTATCCACTCTGTGTGTTATCCGCTCTCATTTCTATCTTAACCACATGTGCGTGTTTGTATGTTTGTCTGCTAGGTGCAGCGTCTGGTTCTGGGTGCAACATGAGGGAACGGTAAGCAGTAAAGTGCATGTGAAGCAGCGTGTGTGAGTGAGAACAGAAGGGACAGCTGTGGTATTGTTGTGAGGCGAGCAGCCCATTGCTCACCGCGGGGGAAACTGTGAAACGGTCGGGGTCTAAAAGGGACCTTGTCCCCCGCTCCCTGCTGGGCTCTACTGTCTGTATAGTGTTTACCCGTCTTTGTTCAGTAACTAAGTGCTCCCTACTTGTGAGCGTGAAACCCCCTTTCCTCACTAATGCTGCCTCCAATGTGTTGTCGTTGTCGAGTTGGTCATCAAAACACTTGCAAATCTTACCAAGCATATGTCAAAAACCAAGGTGCGTTCTAGTAGGACAACAACCCGTTGCATACTCCAGTCCAAAGGGGCTGGAGACCGCTGATTATCATGGAAGCAGAAAACGTCCGCTTGGGCCAAAATGTGCACTGTAAACTTCAAACATTATTACATATTAGTCAATAGATATTTATTTAGTCTCATTCAATTGCACTTGAATACAAAATACACAAACTGATCCAATAGCTAGTATACAATTAAGACATTTACAAATTGTTATAACTGATTACAAACATCGGCACTCGTAGTGCAGCTTCGAGGGAATCATTGCAAACGATCAGTAACCTGGCCAAGCCGCCGCGGGCCGCCACGTTTGGCTCCTCCAGCCTCAGTTTCAAGCCCTGCTCGCCAACAGGAGCAGGGCTCCTTTTTTTGGCTGCGCTTGATGTGTGTGTGTGTGTGTGTGTGTGTGTGTGTGTGTGTGTGTGTGTGTTGCAGCGCCTCAGCCGGCCACGCAGGGAGGGAGGAGAGGCCGGGCACCCGCTACGAGGAGGCCGACGTCTCCATAGTGGACAGGATACGCACCACCTCGGCCCTCTGTGTTGGCGAGATGTGCTGGGTCATGTGCACAATAGAATCCATGGCAACCTCGGGATTGGTTTGAACAAGGCTGAAACAAGAAAAAAATAAGATGAGGGAAAGAGGGGGGGGGGGCACCATAATCATGCAAAGAAAGCTGACATTATGTTTGTCAAGTGGGTGGATGGAGGAAATGAGATGAAAATGAGCCGTCTTCACCACTTTGCTTCGAATCCTCACCTGCGAATCTGCTTGAGGATGTGATCTCGGCGGATGTACTTTATGTTCTCGTCGATGACAGACCTCGCGCCTTCTTCTTCTGCTAGTTGCCTCTCCAGCCATCCCACCACCTCTTTGTTATTATCCCAAAGATAGGCCTGAGCAAGATTGAAAATTCTTTTATGTACCGAGTGTGAACAAAAAAAAAAGTTCAGGGAAAACAATGTTGAGACTTCTAGGGATGCAACATGTCAAATATCACATAAAAACAAATATCACGAGCAACAAAAGAGATGGACAGGATCAAAGTGGAGGTCTGATGTCTTGTTGACTGGACCTGATAGGGAAATTAGTATTCATGAGTGCTAGCATCTCCGTGCCCAAACAAAGCCCGGCTGGAGGGCTTAGCAAAGATTTGAGGGTGGAGGAGTTTAATGGGCTCTTGCCTTTTTATGAACAGTCCTGCTTGAGGTCCACAAGAACATTTAATGCCCTTATTAATCATTTTTAATCTGTTTGCTTTTAATTAAGAAACAGCGTGTTGCTCTCCTATCTGCACGTGCCAGGGCTGTGATTAATTGTGGCTTAAGACAGCCAGTCCTGATTGGGATAATATATTAACTAACAAGAAGGCCACTTCTTAGGAGATCTCAAACGCTGAGCGGGCTCCTGTCACCCCCACGGCTGCTTCTCCGAGCCCCGAGTCTGGGCTGGAAGGAACGGTATTTAAGCATCTCTGAGGGATGTTTATTTTCATTTCTAACCAGTTATCGCTCCATCTGCATTTAATCACCAGGATTTAATAGGAACGCTACGACTTCTTTATCTGGCCGACAAGGGAATGGAATTCCAGGATAAAATAACTGCTCCTGTAATTATCCCCATGGGCCAGGAAGGTGTTTACTCAAGTGCATCTACACACTACCCTGGAAAGAAGTAAACTCATATAATCTCAGTATCACCTTTTTCATACTAGCGTTATATGCAGAAAACACAGTTTCTGCCATTCATTACAGGAGACTGAATACAATGACGACTCTGTAATAAAGCATTAGTGACATACATGCACTCTTTCCTTTTCTGATGTGAAATGTAACAAAACTATAATGTAGTTCCCAACACCACTGCTAGGAATTATTTAAAATGTCACTCATAGTGCAATGCATAGCCCTTACAATTTACCTTCCGTTCACAAACTGCCATTTTAAGATCATAACACAGCCTAACAAAGCTGTGAGCGTTACCTTGACAGCCCCCTCGGCCTCCACGAACCAGCGGCGCAGCATCGCCTGGATCTGGCCGTCTGTCAGCTCGTTGTTGGCAGCCTGGATCTTCCTCTTCACCGTGTCCTCCAGGAGCAGCCGCCGCAGGCGCCAGTAGAAGAACTGACGGCAGGTTTGCCATTCCAAGATATCCTGTAAGGAGGGGGAAACGGGGTATTTACAAAAAGACACTGCTGGACCACAAAAAAGTGGATTCATATATTTGAATTCATTCAAACAATCTGATTAAACTGAAACTAGAATTTAAATTTAAATTCAGGTCTGAGAGAAGGCTGGTTATAATATTAATTTCATTTTAAATGATTTAAATAAAGCATACATATAAATGTACATATGTACATTAGAAGAGGCAAAGCAGTTCATTTAGTGAGTGTTTACAGTCCAGATTTATCCTGACTGACGTCCACCCCTTTGGTCATGTGGGCGAATTCTGTGTGTGTGTGTGTGTGTGTGTGTGTGTGTGTGTGTGTGTGTGTGTGTGTGTGTGTACTGGGAGGGCACACACTGAGATGGAGCCTAAGGCTGCTCTGTGCTTTCTAAGGTGATTGACCAGGGTCATCAGAAGGTAATTAAGCGAACGAGCCTCGCAGCCTGGTGGGACGAAACATTATTCACCGGGCAGGTGCAGCAGCAGCAGCAGCCACGGTGATACTCCCCTGTGGGCTTTTTAAGGTATTCACGTACGGCACATTCATACTGTAGCAATACAAGGCACACAAAAGGGCATAAAAATAGAAAATAAAAAATAAATATATGCCCACCGTGATTACACCCTTTTCTTGCATGCGGCCCGGGGTGTCATGGAGGTCGGCAAACTGCACAGCCACCTGGTGGTAGATGGGCAGCAAAAACTCCTCCCGCTCCTTCAGCTTGGTCTCCAGCTCTTTACGATCAGGGGGGCTCAGCTCTGGAGTTCCTGTCGGAGGCAGTGTGACGTGACATGAGGGATTACATTTGTATGCCAGGTGTAGCCAGGTGTTAATTGACCACTGTACCCTCTACAGTAATATTGCTTAATTGTCAATGGCCATTGCTCCGGTGCAGCGAAAAAAATTAGTACGACAAGAAATTCAAACTTCTTAAAATAAGCAGAACAAAACATGAGAGAAGCAGCTGCGAAATGTTCAACATTAGCACTGTAATCTTTCAAAACAATGTAAGTTCTATAGATGTCATACTGTTTTAAAAAGATAATTTGAGTAAGTTATATTTTTTTGCAAAGAAAGATTTTTTCTCCGGAAGCAATTTATCACAAACTGACTAAAATGCTTGATCTGTTAAGTGATCGAAACAAATTAATGGCTATTGTTTGGTAATTTATGGTATGCCTGTATAGTTTTTTTTAAGGGAATCTTGAAATCTCCATCTTCAATCTGATTGGAGTAGCAGGAATTGAGCTTCGCTGTAGAATCTGCAAAGTCTCATGTGTGGCCTCTCTTATTGGCTGATTACCTTCAAATCAGGTTCTGCATCAGGAGTTTGCAGCTGTGAATTAATGATCACTCCTTGCTGCTGTCACCAAAGACTGATTTCTGTCAATTCCAATCTTTAAGCCTTCAGACCCTCCATTCCACCAGTTTGCCCAAAGCGCCAAACCCGCACAGCATTGGACCAGAGTTTCTCTGAGCCCCAATGAAAATCAATAACTTGTGCGGGAGAGACAGGAGAGCCGATGATTGATTGGAGCAGGCTGTGATTGAAACATCTCCCGCAGGAGTGCGGGGAAGATGATACAATCAACACCAAATAAAGAACAACAGTGAACCCGCACACATGCGCCCACCTGATATATTGCTTCAGGATGGGAGGGAGAAAGACGCTACAAATGAGGACAAGGCTATGGGGGACAAAGATGCCGGAAAAGAGCTTTAATTGGCATTGAACCGGAGGACTCACCCAATCTCTCAGCCAAGCCGGTGTAGACCGGATCTACTCTTCTCATGGTCTTCACCAGGTCCTTCCTCCTAAACTTGATCTCCACTGTTCCTTCAGGCTCCAGCACTCCGCCTCTGTAGACGAGAATGGTTTAGGTCAACAAATGATGAAGACAGATTCCTGATCTGGCCTGGATTCCAAACTCACCGGCTGTCCTTGTCCGCGTACATCTCCATGTGACGCGGGTTGATGGTGGGATCTATAACCACCCAGGAGCCTCCCCTCAGCTCAGCCTGGGGGGGAATATAGACCAGGACAGGCTGCTTGTACTCTCTCAGCCCGTCCACGATGTAGGCCCCGAACTTCAGCACCTGGTCATACATATCTAAGGAGGGGAATTTCATATTAGCTTCTGGACAGCTTTAATCTCAGGTCGATGGAATAGCATTAAGCAGAAGTACCTTTCATTCCTCCGGAAAAGCCCCTCCAGTTGGCAAACACGATGAGGGGCAGACCCTCTCGGTTCAGGTCCTTAATAGCCTGAGCTGTTTTAAAAGCAGAATCTGGGAACCACACCTGCCCTGCCTGCTGGATGATCTAAATATACAAATCAGAAAGCCAAAATCACTACATGGACATCTGTAAAATGTCTAAATGCATGTTTGAATCATGCATTGAGTGACCCCAACCCCCTTACCTTAGCCTCAGAGTCTAAATTGGCCGGATCGGCTGGGATTGACAGCTCCACTGACCTGGTTTCCACAGCAACCACTCCACAAGGTATACCGCCCAGTCTGTGGAGAGAGGCCACTAAGTGCTCATGTCTAGATTTTTGAAAGCCAAGATGTTTCACTGTGGTGCAAATGGATTAATCTTTTGCAAGATGTCAGTTGGGTTTAGAGTTTCAATTGTGCGCATACCTGGCTCTGCCAACCACCACACTCTGAGCCCACGGCTGCATCATCTCCATGAAGGAGCCATTGTCAAAGAAACCACTTTGCCAGGAACCTTTAGGACCTTTATATACAGAGAAGACAGAGATTGCAGAAATGTTTAAAAAAAAGCAGGTGAAACAGAAAAAATTGTGTCAATTATCGCAAAAAATATTTTTCTTTTATTTTTGGAGTCCATGAGTTTCCTACTCATGCAGTCTAATGCTGTGTATTATTCCAACAATGCAGACACAAGGTTTATGGTCTGGGTGTTTTATAAATACTGTTGACACAGAAATGCACACAGGGACTTCCACAAATATATCTTGTTAGGGACATGGAGACTTCAAATAATCCAAGAAAAGTGTAAAATGCGGCACCTTTAAACCGAGAATGTGTAGCCTTGGCAGCAACCATGATGGATGACTGTATAAGAAAGCTGGCTCAGCTGTTTTTCTGCCTGCACACCAGGAGAAACTTCCCCAGCCTATGAGGTTACCATTCAATTAAGCCTCGCCACTCATCACTAGCAGAGACGTTGACGGGCTTCCCCACACGGACCCCCACCCCAATCTCTTTGCTGTCCAAAGCTGTAATTACACTGATGTGGAACCTGCTCAGTCCTGACCTGCAGTGTAAAACATGCTGCATCCATTTTGGTGCTATCTTAATCTTGCCTTGCGTGGCATTATATTAGGCTTCACCGTTTGTCTTGTGGTTTCTTAAACAGCTTCTGTCTGGTGATTAATTATGTCAACCTTTACACCAGGGAGAATCATGTTGAAATTATAAATCTTTACGTTTAGCTAAAACAACAAAAAAAACCTGGGTTTACAACAACCAATAAAGCATTTTTGGATGGAGAGGATATCAATACAGGAAATTAGCAAAGTGAAGTTGTATGAATCATCGTCATAATAGCGTTAGCCAGGATGCTATATTAGGCAATGTAAGCTTTAGGCACACGGTAGGGCTGCAAATAACAACATTCACATTTATTATTCGGTCTATAAAATACACCAAAAAATCTAATGCTAGATCTTCGTTTAATGTCTTGTAATTGTATTTTTTTCTTAACATAGAAACAACTCGAAGGATAAAACTTTGATAAAAACAATGAAAAGCAGGAAATTCTCACAAATTAGACCTTGATGAATGATTGATGAATTGATACATTAAATGACTTATTTAATCAAATTTAATGGACTAACAAATTAATTATCACATAATTATCACTTTTTGAATGTGTAAGGAATAAGCATGGCATAAGAGATGAAACAGGGAATTTTGTTAATGGGATCCAAATATCTCTCAAAAGGGAATATTTCCAACTTGGTTAACATTTACCTACCGGTAATCACTGCCACCATATTATAACAAATTCAAAAAATTCCCAAAAGACTCTGGCATCTTATTTTTCTTTGGACACCCGGACGAGGCACTCACTCTGGCTGGGACGTCCTGCTAACATCCAGCGAGGGTCATAAGGAGCCTTTGTAGGCACAAACTCCACCGGCCGATCGATGGGATCTTTGGCGTTGAGGATGGGAACGGGACTAGATTTACACTGAAGAAAAAGAAACATACTTATTTTACAAGGACAAAAAAAGAATGATTGTACTGTACATTTATCATAGCTAAATACAGCATCTTATTTAACACACAGCTACATATTACCTTGGGCATGTAGGACAGCCACTGCAGGAGAGTGAAGACTCCCTCAAAGTCGTCACAAACGGTGCTGTGGGTCACACCGTTGTTGTGCATGATTTGAATACCACCAAGCTGGTTATTCGATGTGTACACTTCTCTCCCCAGCACCTAGTATATGGAAAAAAAAACATTGATTAATAGAAATGTCTTTTCTTTTTAGAAATTTCAGACTTTCCAACGTTTGACCTTTTAGGCCATTACTGTTAACAAGGCTTTTGTGGGTAAACATTGTGACCTGTGGCAGAAAACTGCCACAGCTCTGCTGGTGAAATAGGGCGGTTTTCTGCCCAATTTAATGTAGCGAGAGCCTCCTTTCCCTCCCTGCGATGGAGGAAACTGAGTTAATCCACTGCTCATGTTGTGCAACCTTGGCTCAGAATGGAAGGTGTCCAGATTTCTGGTCCGGGGAGCCGTGGATCAATGTGATCGCGCACAGACATGCCAGGTAACAGCAGGGACCCCCTTGCATTACGCTGCCTCGCTGCCTCTTCAATACAGGTGATCAGTGGCCAGAAATATCCATCTCAGCAGTTACAAATGGGTGGCAGCACCTGCCACTGTTCCTGGGGGATTTTCCAACAGATGGCATGAATTAAGACCACCCCTCTCTACAAAGCACTTCACTCATTCACATGGTCGCAAGCGGGGCTGTACTGGTTCACATTCCTTCTGGTTGTTCTTTATCCCGAGCTGATATGAGACTTTTGGATCCGGGCGAGACAGAAGCCACCGATCTACTTTTGCTCTGGAAAGTGCTCCTGTGCCAACCTGAAGCCATAAAACCTTACTCCCAGCCCACCCTATTTTCATAAGCAGGCAAGAACAGGTGGCAGGGCCCTGACATGGCTCCATAAAAATCATAGAGGAGCTCAATCCCTACCCTCAGCTCTCACCTTTTCAGCCATCATTTACTTTCTTTATTACCATTAATGGTTATGTATCTGGCTACAAATCTAGGGCACTCTCCTAAAGCTGTCAGAAAAGCCTGCAGCCCCATGAAACATTGCAGTCACCTTGACATACAGAAAGCCCCTGTGCCTCTGGCCATCGCCGGCTTCATTAAGATTCCACGGCAGTGAGAAGAGAAGGGGATATAGGAGCAGGGACAGAGGGAGATGACTGGGAGGAAGAAAAGAGAGGCCAACTGGATGTAACAGCTCACTGGGGTATTTGTGCTGGTAGTTACTATCCAGCCCCCATGAAAATATGAGAGCTTTGCAGCAGCTAATGAAATGATGATCTCTGGGTGGCAGCCTCCTGCTCTCCATCAGGCTTCAGTTAATAGCCAGGAAACCACATGATGAGTCGGGGCAAAAGGAAAAAAGAAAGAGAAAGGAGGGGCTTCATTCTCTTCTGTGTCACTGATTTAAAAAAAACAAAACATTATCAGAAAAACACAATTAACTGTAAACTGGAAATATATTACAACACACCACCTCCACATCATGGACGCTTGTCAGTAACCATTACTACGGGTGTACTCTCACAGATAGAGCTAAACAGTGGGGCCATCAAAAAAAACAATTGAGCTTTCAGCAAATAGGTATGCCATCATTGGGCCATTTGCATGATTTGTCATATCTGTCATCTAATTTGAAATGGAGTCATCTTAACGCACTGACAAGGACAGAGAATGGAAAGCAAGACAAGAGGAGGTAGTGAAGCATAAAGGCGCACACACACACACACACACACACACACACACACACACACACACACACAAGAAAACAATCTGCCTTAGCAAAACTTTTCCTTTTGATTAAAAACAAATGATATGGGTGTCCTGCGCTGCAGCCTCCGGCATGTCACTCCATTTCTATGCAAATACAACTTCATGGTTCGCTTTCAATTATTCCACTCTGAGTGGCAGGCAGGCTCGTGGTTGGGATTGAAACCCTAGTAGAACAGAACAAGGCACAGAGGCCTGATCACCAGGTTGGAACAAGCACCAAAATCAGAGTACACGTTTCTAATTTCTTTTCTTTGACAGACATGCAGACAGAAACACACACACACACACCTAAACATCACAGTCTACTCCTGGTTCAGAATTTCTTTCTTCATTTATTTGTTGTAAAAATATAGAAACAATGGCAAAAATTGTTTCCACATGCACACATAGCTCTTTTCCTTCTGCTCCCATTAAATGATTATTTTTCATCACCAGGTAAAGACTTTTATAGAAAATCAGTTGTTGTCAGAATTTAACACATTTAGTATCAATTCAGTGTCACATGAGAAATATAGTGCAAAGGCACACTAGTCTTTTATTGAATTTTTATTTGGATTGTGCTAAAATACACTTTTATATCAGACAACATTTTACCTTGTTGAGGGCTCCAGCTCCAGTGAGGATGATATGAGAGTTGTCCACTTGAATGGTTCGCTGTCCCAGCCTCACCAGATAGGCCCCAATCCCTATGGCTCGACATGTGACCTATGGACCACGATAATCATGTTAAGGCTTAAAATACTAGTCTGTTGTTGAAATCACGCAGGACTGCAGCCCAATGCTGAAGAGCAGATGGCATGCGCGCGGGTTCTTTGCACACAAGCGTGTCCACTTTAGTCGTACCAGGTTCATGGTGATGATCTCCTCATAAGCCAGAGAGGATTCTCCAGCAATCATCCCAGACCCTTTCAGATTCTCCACACCCAGCCCCTCGTCCTTTCCTATGATGTCAGTGATCTTGTACCTGCACAAAAACACACACGTTCACTCACAGCCAGTGACCGCCCAATAGCTTTCCGTCCCGCTGGCACCTCAGTTGTAATTTTGTGGATTTCATAGTCATAAATAATAAGCCGTGTACCTGGATTCTCCCTCATCCTCCACATGCTCACAATGCACAGAGTTCAAGGCTGAAACCTTTTTATAATCCTGCGGTGTTAGGTAGAGATACTTGAAACCCTGCAGGGAAATATAGCAATAACAGCTTAGTTATGATAACGACTAGGATGTGGATGCAAATGAAAAAAGAGCCAATAAATATCTATAAAGACAAGAAAGGACAAAGCTAGCTAGCAACATTTAAGATGGTTATAGCGCAGAAATGACTTTGTGAAGGAACACCACTCTGCCAAATGACCTTATAGGGGTCAGCGGGATCTTGCCAGGCCACGTGGAACATGTGCCGGATTTCCTCTGCCAGGCCTATGCGGGCACCACTGTTGGCTGCGATGTAGATCCGAGGGATGCTGCTCTCTCTGGCCATTTCTGAGGCTCGCAGGAACAACACGTCCTCCTGGGGCCCGAATGACCCTATCTTGTGCGTGATGTCATTGCTTATGACGATGATCTCGCGTCCCGCTGGATATTCTGGCGTACGTAGGGTCATCCGCCATGCCACCATTCCAATCTGGACCAGCAGAAAAGTGGAATTTACAGTATTTGTTAGACACAAAATGTATTAATATATATATATATATAAATATTTTGTCTAGATTTGTGTAAATTGTATATTCTATGTTGGCTGTTTATTCATACTTAAAATGCACTTGCAGTATAATAAAAAAAAAAAAAAAAACACAAACCTCATTGCCTCCTGGCAGTCGATTCATCTGCACCAGCTGACCTTGGGCATCAAGAACCAGCTCTGTGAAAGTGAGCAGCTCAGAGGGAAGAGGGCACTTGGGCAAGTTGGTGTAGGCTTGGCTTGAGTGCCACAGCTTTTTCAGAGCCTGCATTAAGAGGATAATAATAATTGATTTAATCCATCAACATAATTTGCACAAAAAGCACGAGCCACGCACAATAGTCACTATGCAAGTTAATAGTTTTGATTACACTTTACCTGTCTGAACATTTCTGGGAAGTCATAGACATAGGTGGTGCCCAGTGACTGGGCCTGGAAGCGCTTAGACTGCAGCAGGTCCTTGGTGACATAGGGTGTGTTGATGAGCATGCCATGCAAAGGACCCTGCTTGTCTCCATATGCTTGAAACATGATCTGGAAAAGGAGGAGACAAACACACTTTCTTCAACAACCTTGGCATTAAGGAGACAAAAAAGAAAGAAAAATCCATGATCATGAGAATGAGAATGAGAAGGTTGCATAAGATAAAGACTGTGTCATACCCACTGCTACAAGATTAACTAGTATATGCACTGCAAAAACTGAAATATTAACAAGAAAAAATATCTGGTTTTGGCTACCCAATCAGCCCAATATTGATTACAGGTACTACTCGGAAAATTAGAATATTGTGTAAAAGTTGTTTTATTCATGCAATTCAACATAAAAGGTGAAACCAATACATTTTATAGACTCATTACAAGCAAAGTGAGATATTTCAAGCTTTTATTTGTTTTGATTTTGCTCATTAGGACTTGCAGCTTCAGAAAACCTCAAATTCAAAAACTCAGAAAATTAGAATACTGTTAAAAGCTTCAGTATTGAAGGCTCAAAGTGTCACACACTAATCAGGTAAGTAATCCAAAACACCTGCAAAAGGGTCCCGAGCCTTTAAAAAGCCTGTGTCTTTGGTTTAGAAGAATTCACAATCATGGGGAAGACTGCAGATCTGACAGTTGTGCAGAAAACCATCATTGACTCCCTGCACAAGGTGGGTAAGACACAAAAAGTGATCGCAAAAGAAGCTGGATGTTCTCAGAGTGCTGTGTCAAAGCACATTAATGGACAGTTAAGTGGAAGGCAGAAGTGTGGAAGAAAACGGTGTACAAGCCGGAGGGATGACCGCAGCCTGGAGAAGATGGTCAGGAAAGGGCCATTCAAAAGTGTGGGGGAACTTCATAAGGAGTGGACTCAAGCTGGAGTTGCTGCTTCAAGAGAAACGACACGCAGGAGGATGCTGGACATGGGCTTCAAATGTCGTATTCCTGTTGTCAAGCCGCTCCTCACGAGCAAGCAACGCCAGAGGCGCCTTAGCTGGGCTAGAGAAAAGAAAGACTGGACTGTTGCCCAGTGGTCCAAAGTCCTCTTTTCTGATGAGAGCAAGTTTTGCATCTCATTTGGCAACAAAGGTCCCAGAGTCTGGAGGAAGACCGGAGAGGCGCAAAATGGAAGATGCATGAAGTCCAGTGTTAAGTTTCCCCAGGCTGTGATGACTTGGGGATCCATGTCAGCTGCTGGTGTTGGTCCTCTGTGCTTTATCAAGTCCAGCATAAACGCAGCTGTCTACCAGGACATTTTAGAGCACTTCATGCTTGCTTCAGCGGACCAGCTTTATGGGGATGCAGATTTCATCTTCCAGCAGGACTTGGCACCTGCCCACACTGCCAAAAGTACAAAATCCTGGTTCAACAACCATGGGATTACTGTGCTTGATTGGCCCGCAAACTCACCTGACCTGAACCCCATAGAAAATCTGTGGGGCATTGCCAAGAGAAAGCTGAACGGGAAGAGACCAAACAATAAAGAAGAGCTCAAGGCCGCGATTGAAGCATGTTGGTCTTCCATAACACCGGAGATGTGCCACAACCTGGTAGCATCCATGCCGCGCAGGATTAAGGCAGTCATTCATTCAAAAGGGGCCCCAACCAAGTACTAAGTACAGATGCAACATTTTATTTTCAGAGGCCTGACATTTTTGTAATTAAAATCCCTTTTTTAAATTGATTTCAAGCAATATTCTAATTTTCTGAGTTTTTGAATTTCAGGTTTCTGAAGCTGTAAGTTCTAATGAGCAAAATCAAAACAAATAAAAGCTTGAAATATCTGACTTTGCATTTAATAATACTATAAAATGTATTGGTTTCACCTTTTATGTTAAATTGCCCGAATAAAACAACTTTTACACGATATTCTAATTTTCCGAGTAGTACCTGTATGATTACCTTATTTCACAGGCAGATAATTGCGCTTATTTCATTTTTTTTCCCAGATTTGGGTCAATTTGACTAACCTTTTCTTAGTATAGGCTTGACTAAAGTCAAAAAAGTATAAAATAATGATCTGCCAGTGGAATAAGAAATTTCTACACAACGTTGGACTAATTGTATAAAAACAAGATATTTTCAATGTTAAATAAACATCCTATCTTGTAACAATCTCTTGCACTAGACCCAGACAGTGTTGAGAGGCCATCAGGCTACATCATCATGCATCTTTTGGGCATCATACAGACAGAACTATGCACTTGCCACCTCAATCAATGTTTGCTATATGCTCACAACACCTTCAACAGCTTTGCAATTCACACTCGAAACAACATTACAAATTGTCTTAGATTCAATTACATTTTTTAAATGATTATAACTGCAAGGAATGCTACCTGACCATTCCCAATCATGTCTAGAATTAGAAACTTGATTCTCCCACATACACTATAATGAAACTAAAGTGACCACCCAGCAAAAATGGCAGAGAAAAAAAAACATTTGAAAAGTGCACCAAGATAATATAATATTTTTGTCAGTCATTTTTACTAAGTGGATGGACATATTCATGGATAGATGGAGGGATGGCTGAGTGGATGAAATGCCACTTACCAGATCGGCTGTGGGCAGAAACATAGGATTAAGAGAACTGTCCACCGAGCTAAGGGCAAGACCCCATACTGGATCACAATCCAACTTATTTTTAAAGCCAGAAACTGCATATTCCACCACATAAAAAAGACAAACCACATCTTGATACTTCACAAGAGTGGCTAGTAAATTGCATTTGAGAGCTGATGTTTCCAGGATGGAGCAGAAGCCCTTTGCCAGTGACTGGATAGTAAGCAGATGAGATGGAAAATGTATGAGTGCCCCACCTGTCTGTCTTTAGGCCCCACCTGTCCCGTTCGGGAATCAGTGACCTCCTTGTACAGGCTGATGTCCAGGTAGTAGCCGGACTCGTTGGTAAGAAAGAGGCGGATGGGAATTTGCTTTCCCGTCGGGGTCAGGCGGATGTTAATTTTCAGCTCGGCCTGGAGGACACGCAGCTTCCACAGGCGGCTGCCGTAACGCATCACCATGGAGCGCACAGACTCCTCGATCTGTGCACAAGTTTGCAGAGAACGATTAGGGAGAAGAAAATCTCAGTGTGCAACTTATGTGAGCTGTGGTCCAGTATTGTATTAACAGACGAGTATGTGTTGTTTCACAAACCTTTGATGGGTCCATGATGACTGTGGGGACAAAATTGAGGAAGATATGGTTGCAGTCCGTTCGTACAGTTGTGTTGTTGAAAGCCACCTCCAGCTCATCCATGGCCTCCAGCAGCAGACGCTCTGCTTCATTGTGAAGGTATTCAAAAGAGGCCTCCTAGCGAAGGAACAGATAAACGCTAAACAGTCAGTGGGCGCAGGTAGGATTCATTTATGGAACCAAAATTAGACATCAAATTGTGATCTAGTACATAAAGCTAAATCTGAATGCTCATACAAAAGCTCCTTTTTTATTCTTACCTTTGTGACTAGATCAGAGTGGCGGATAATGGCTCGCACAAAGAAACGGTAGTCCGTAACCTCCGTCCCCACCTCCACGCGGGCTGCACCCAGGTACAGGTGCATCTTGTGGTTGGCACATGGAATGGCAGTCAATGCGAAATTGCGCATGCGGTTGAGCTCCAACTGAAACGCCAGCGCAGGCTCCAGGTGACGATAGATCCTGTCCTCCTCGAACTGTCGAGACACAGGCAGGACCCAATCACACACAGC
The DNA here is from genome assembly GCA_036785175.1 of Eupleurogrammus muticus. NCBI lineage: Eukaryota > Metazoa > Chordata > Actinopteri > Scombriformes > Trichiuridae > Eupleurogrammus > Eupleurogrammus muticus. The sequence continues at coordinate 17,744,215 of JAYKQN010000007.1, read as the reverse complement.
GACGCATCACCTAAGGATTTATCTGGGACCTTTTTCTTTTTTTACAAGTTAGTCTTCCTGGCCATCATCTCTTTCATTAACTATAAAAACTCAAATTGGCAAATCCAGGAGCACTGAGTTCATATAAGAGTAGAAAGATGCCTGTGAGCCACACAATGTATTAAGTAAATGAAATCACAGGCAATCTCAAACCTAGAAAGCTGCTAATGGGTGTCATTTCTCCTAAATGGGAGACATAATTAAAGAGCTCATTACTTTAATGAGTTTTGGGTGGTGTCATTGTAGTGAAACTATCAGGGGTAACAGAGAGGAAGCATCACTTACTGTAATAGTGTGAAACTTAATACTACCAAAGGGGGAACAAGTTGTAACTCATGACCACAACATAGTTGTGAACCCTCTACTGGCCAAATGAAAAATATGTCCACATAAAAAAAATGTTGACACCAAAAGAATGATTTTAATATATATAGCGTTACACCAATATGGCCATCTGACCCTTTACCATCTTTTTTTGTTTTTTTCGCAATATCGTAAAAACCTACCTTGTCTCTGGCACGGAATGTGAAAAATTTGGGGAATTCTCTCTGTGTGGAAGATAGTGAGGGGAAAAAAAAACATTAACATGTCTTCATAACAAAAACATTGGTTGTAAACAGTTCAGTGTTAATAGAAAATATGTTAGACATGCAACAACAATAAACCTGATCACAGCAATATTAAAATAAGCTATTCTGGGCAATTCTTGGATGTCGACAGCAGTATGGATGGAGTAATATGCAGTGCTCATCAAGACCTTATTCTTTACAATACATTGCAGGCTCTGCGCACCTTTGTCGCCTATCAGGGAATCAGTGTGCATTCACTCTGACATCAAGCTCACACAGCCATTGTAATAGGCTTCATGTATAGCACCACTCACTACGTTAATGAATAAAACATGTCCTCTTTTTTTTTTTCCAGAGACATTTGATCCTCTGAATAATGCGTGCAAGCCCTGTTTGACGTTATCAGATGAAGTGTCCCACTTGCCAAAACAATGCCAGGCCGATTGGAGACGCTTTCATCGGCTCACGGCCTATGTGATAACGACAGATCTCATGGATGTGGAAACCTTCACAGCCGTGATTTGACGATGATTACACATCATGTTCACCAACTCTACAATATAGTGAAATGAGGGCAAAAGAACATTTGAGCATGCGGAAGGGTGCAGACTACTAAAAACAAAAATAAAAAAAAAATCCTCCATGTAATAGGGGCCACATAATGACAGCTAGCATGATTAGCTCTCATCAGAGACAGAGGTCCCATCAAAGGAGAAATCAAAGCCTATTGTCCAAATGATGTTGGAGGCAAAAGATCTGGCCACTTCTCAAACTCTAATCCTTCCCAAAATCCCTTTCATTAGAGCTATCATCTGGATGCTACTCAGGTGTTGATAATGGGTCAATTCCAGAAAGATAAATGTGGTCCACTGTACTACAGCATCCTCTTTAAGAATTGTCACAAAACTGTCATGATTAGAGGTTCAATTCCTACTCGTCTATCCATACCAAAAATATTCCTCCACACACAAACATACACACACGCACACAATCAATTGATATTTCAAAGTGCCACATATATGCAACGAATTGGTACGGGAGCTTTAATAAAGTCTTAAAGCCATTGCTTGAAAAACAAATAGTTGTTAACTGAAGCTGTTATTCATTCGGGACAATGGTGGGTTATGTTTCTTTTATTTGAAGGTTAAAAAAGCTTCTTCTTTTATGGCTTATAAGAAAGATGAAGCAGTCAATGTTTGATTAAACCTATGGAGGCATTAAGATACTAGTGGGTTCCCTACTACAAAACAAGCTAGAGAAGGATACAACTATTAACAACACCATTAACAACAGAGACACACAATTGGTTTCTTGTGTTAATTTATATTATTGGTATTTTGAAAATTGTATTAACCGTAGCACCACCTGGTGGCCAGTGGTGCTGATTCGAAAAGTTTTCCCAATGATGTAAGGAATCAAAAAAAAAAAAGTTTTCTTCTAGACCACAGGGTTATTGAGTTATTTGGCAAATATAAAACAAAAAGGATAAATGTCTGGTTGTTGCAGCTTATGGTCTCTATATTTAAAGTGCTTTAACTTTCCTGGTGGGACCTTTTATAACCCAGATCACTGGGGACAAAGATGTAAATAATTCCCAGAAGGTCTATTATTCCATCAATAACTGAAATTATGCTTGTCCAATAACTAAAATCAAGGAGGCACCTGTCCTCATTCTTTTTGTCTTCCTCTACTTACATGAAACCTCTGGTCCACCTCACAGTTGACTTGCTTCCTGAAATCCTGTCATCATAAATGCAGCATAAGCAAGGCATGCAAAAGGAGATACAGAGACAAAGAGGAATTAATCTGAATTTCAAATGCAAATTACCTCAAATTATGACAATTAGGACAGTATTTCATTCACACATAAATCATTAATATATTATTAGTAATTCAAATAGGAAGATGTGGATAAGTTGTATATTTTTGATACATGCTACTCAAAAACAACTGAACTGGTGGCATGCAAGGCAGCAGAATTTGACAAAACAGATCGACTGGTTAAACATGAATAAAGACCCTCACCTTCTGAGCCACGAGGAAAGTCAGCCTACGGATGCCGTGTTCAAACAGCAGTGATTTCTGGGATTGATAAAAAGGTCAAATGTAAGGATTAAAAGATCTTTCTTGAGCCGTCTCCAGCATTTAACGCTCTCTGCTGAAATGTTTAAATAAAACAACCAAAAGCTCTGCTGTGGACCTTTGATTGAGTGAACTCTCGGAACATGGCTGCCAGGCCATCGTCTTCGATGTCGCTGTCCGTCTTTATGGCCACGTTCATGATATGGATGGGTTCATCCTGGACACTCTGGATGACAAAAAAAATCTGTGTCAAAAAGGTATTCAAAAGGTGCATAGGTCAGCACCAGCAGGTGACAATCACAATACAAGGGTGTCCTTGTAACCTTGTTGTCCTCTTCGCCGTACAGCACGGGATTCCCTCCCTCTGGGAAAGTTGGACTTGGTGGAGGAGAGTCGGAGAAGCAGCTCAACACATCCGCTATGTTCCTGTAGCGGCGTTGGGGGGAAAAAAAACATGCACGCTATTAATCGCATTTGCAATGTCGTTTTGACCAAGCGTTTTGGATTTGTGTCACCGAAGGACTCACCTGGTGAACTCCTGGAAGGAGCGGAAAGCGACCATGGCGCCCATGCGCTGACAAGGCGGCGTAAAAGAAGTGTCGAGCAAAACGTCGCTCACACTGGCCCCGTGTATCATGCCGTAGTGGTTCAGGTTGGATGAGAATGACATTCTAAAGAGGGGGGGGTTGACAGAGAGCATTTACAATGAGAATCTGCCATAGCAGGAAAATGGCTCTGAAGATGTCCCCCTGACCCAATCCACCTTTAAGAACCTCAAAGCAGTTTTGATCCTTCAGATTTTCAGCATTATCAAGTTTGAGTTGTTCGGATTTAATGCATTCTGGTGTCCTATTCACAAAATGCAATTGTAAGAGATAATTTAGTGTCAAAAGAGTCAAACTGAAGAGGTTCAAATGAGAAAGCAAATAACAAAATTCCACTTTTGCAATTGAACACGGGTAAAGGCAGCTGTGCATTATGTGACGACCATGTTAGTCAAATTAAAAGCAAAGAAAATGTTTACTTCACAAGAAAGGAATTATTAAAACCACCAGAAAGACCCTTTAGTGTTCAAGTTGGGTGCTGAGTGATTGACAGTAGCTGTCCCAGAAATTACACCCGTTGTAAAGTACTCTAACCTCTCCACAGATTCCGAATCTGAGGCATTTGTCTTCTCAGCATTATCATCCTTTGATTCAATATCTTGTGCTTTAAGGTCCTGGGGTTTAGTTTCCATTAATTTAGTGTCCGTGGCTTTGACATTGTTGGGGAATGGAGGAGTCAGTTTCCTGGCAGGACAGTCACAGCCAGGTTTGAGTTCAGAGCATTGACACTGGTTGAAAACATTTCCTCAAATGTATTTTGTTTTATAATTATTACACCACACTGTAACTCAAAATTATTCCAAAATAAAAAAAAGAAAATTGAAAAAAACTAAAAACGCATAGTCACAATAGTCAGGATTGTAACACACTTTCACATACACACACTCACACAGACTTATAAAAAATGTATGACACAGAGGCTAGACGTCTGGGGTCATGCTGTTGTCAGTAAAATCAGGTGCTCATCAACTGGTCTAGCTGCTACATCAGTTTCAATTTTGGAAATTTAAAAACACCAAACAGTTAAACACACACTTAAATCAACAGAGGAATTGATTCCATAATGGATTACTGTTTTGACCATGCAGCTAGCTAGTCTACGGTCACTAGTAGTCTATGCAATGAAGAGAATGTTTACAATACCTGTTTAGAGTGGGGATGTTCCCTCTGCAAGCAAACGACATTGATTACTGAGTGGTTAGTGGCAGGCATCAGGAGAGGAAGACAGTCAAAGATTAGTAAAGTGTGTGTTCGTGTGCACAGTTTACCAGTGATGAATTTATTATGAATTGATCGAGAAAATAAATGAGTGCACTGAATGTAAAGGTGGAAGATAAATTGTGAAAATATCGAATCATTCTAACAGGCGCTTCCTGGCTGCTCCCTTTAAAACATGCATGATGGGATACAGCGGCCTCCAGAAAGACAGGATCATTTCACACTCATGCTGTCTTTAGTTCACAGTGATGAGCCAAACTTGAGTTAATCCACGTACGAATCACAACGAGCATGCAATAAAATGATCATATGATGGCATATGAGAGATTTCTAACACTGGAGCAGCAGAGACAAATGAGCAATACAAAAAGACAACATGCAAATACATGCGCACACATTCAAACGCAGACAAACTGGACACAATCACACGGGTAGGATGCGGAAATATCAGACACAGAAGCGTCTGGGGCAAGCTTTTTCTAGTGCTGAGCATGAATAATACAAATCTCATATTTGTATCAGTTTTCTCTGAAATGCTGGTTTTATGTGGCATAAGAGCGCCCTCTATGTGTTATTCTTCCATGACGCATAAGGAACAGTAACTGACATTAGACTCGGTGCTGCTCGGGCCTTGTCACACGCTTGACAAACCGAACAAAAGAATGTGTTTTCAGTCTTGCAAAATACCTTCTTTTGCACATGAGGAGCAATTACATCGACAAAAGCAATGACACATAGCTTCAGGAAGATGAGAGGAGGCTTAAAGAAACATGGATGATAAAAGATTGTAAATATATATATATATATTATATAAGATCAGTATAGGGCTGGACGGTATACGATTTCATACAGAGTACAGGTGCTTTTTTTTTTAAAGGATATTAATTTTTCCATATATCCTATTACCTGTGAGTGTGTAACATACAAAACATTGGGAACACAGGGGGGGCATAGTTTGAGAGAGGGACTGTTTTGTAGTTGCACCACCACCACCAACATCTATAATCTCTAAATTTTGTTGGGCTAAAGTTGTAGCAGCATGAGGAAGGCATGAAACTAAGATCTGCCACAAATATCATTTTGAAAAATACAAGATTTGGTCATACCGCCCAGCTTTACATCACTACAAGATGTCCATCTGATTACAGCTATATGGACATGGCAGCGGAAAGAATCAACAGGATATTCTTGTAGGTATCAGGTTGACATAAAGCTGTAACCATGTATACAGTGGTACCAGCTTTCCAGCATTACTGCCATCAGTAGAAAACTTTAATATGCATGTCTGTTATAAATACTGATCCCTGTCCACTGATGCTGTTAAAAGGGGGGCAGCAGGAAAGGTGAGGCACAGCATGAAAGCATTGTGAGGGTTTTGTGTGCGATACCTGTTGGGGTGTGAGGTGGGAAGCATGAACTGGAACTCTACTATACATGTGTTGTCCCTCAGCTGCCGATGCTGAACGCTGTTGAGCTCATAGGCGATGTATGCTCTACGAACGTACACCTGCGGGTACAAGAGGGAAAAACCACAGAATGTAATTTCTTATTTTAACATCCATTAATGAAGTGCAGGCAGTGTGATTTGCTCCCCCCTCACCTCAAGGGCTGCCATCCTTACAACCTGATTACTGTGATAGAAGAAGTTGGGCAAAACGTCAAAGATGGATGTCTCTGAAAGGATGAGTTTCTAAAGAAAAAAAAGAAGATAATTAAGGCATCTTTAACGCTTATTCAGTCAACAACAACTGCTAGTCACAATTCTTTTTGCATACCTGCAGGTTCTCGATGCAGAATTGGTGCCCATACATATCTATGGCAGAGAGGAAGATGGACTCCACCTGGTTGTGTCGGAGCTCGTAAGACGGGAGGTGGGAGGCTATTAACACCTGGGTAAAGAGGACAAACATGGAAGGTCCTTTTACTCACAACTTATTCATTTATTATTCAATAATTAGGCATAAGCTTGCCCAATATGTTTCTTTATTTTCTGTTCAGATGTTGTGCCCATTTCCATCCATATACAGATTCAGTTACAGACTTTGTTTGGTTTCCAGATGTTTTAGAAACCTTGATTTATTTATTTTTTTTTGGTTTTCCTTCACACAAATAAATACACTTGGTTTCTGTGTGGAGTTGAGTTGCATGTTCTCCCCATGTCTTTAGGAGTTTCTCTCCAGTTTCTCTGGCTTCCTTGCACAGTCCAAAAACATGCTGATCTTAATTGGAGATTCTAAAGTGCCCGTAGGTATGAGTGTGTCAGGTAGGAGCCACAGTAAACTGGTAAACCCCTGTCTGGGGTGCATCTCTGCCCCTGGCCAGTAATGTGCTGGGATTGGATCTACCTGACGTTTGCGAGCCTAATGAGGGATAAGTGGGTATAGAAACGAATAAATGACTGAAAAATGAATCACATTATCCATCTTCTACCAGTGTGGACAGTGACATCTAGTGGTGAAATTGCCACTATGGATAACGGATAAAGAAATAAATCTCATGAGTATTTTCTCTCATCCCATTTGATTAGATACAATAAGCCTTTATTTTCTGCCATTTTGACCTTATCTTAATATAATTTTCACTCTAGCTCAAAGGTTAACCAACATCCACATATCAAAGTACACCACCAAAGACTGCAGTCAATACTAAAATATGGTGGTCTTAAATAAAGCAAAATGGTGAGAAACGATAACCTTGTGTAGCTCTACTTTCATTTTTGTATTTTTACATGCATAATCAAAATAAAGAGAGTCTAAACAACTCCAAATGAATTTAGAAGTTTATCAAGAATACTTTATACTTTCTGCCAATGATACATTGCCATACAACAATTTTTTTTAGATGTACGGAGTCAATTGGGCGTAAATTAATACATATTCTTGAGTTAAAACCTCACCTGCCGTGCCCGCAGGGCCACTTTAGCATTGGTTGTCTTGCTAAGTTGGGTGAGCTCCGTCAAGATTGCCATCAGTTCATCAGTGAGTGTGGGATCACGGCCACACAACTGGTCCTAAAGAAAATAACAACATGCATATGTTTAATCAAATATCCATGTGTCAATAAACATTAGCTGTTCCAGTTTACCCTCATTTAGATACTTCTGCAACTAGACTGAAATATGAATACTGATTAGTTCTAGGAAATACATCAATGTTATATTCATATCATGATATGAGAAAAAATATCCTATTCAATTTTGGCTCTCATAATATGGCATAAATGTTGTCCTTTACTGGTTTAAAAGCATTACTGTAAAGTGATTTCATTTTCTAAACTTATCCAACTAAATTTATAAATCTTAGTCTAGAAAAAATAAATTGGCAGAGCTTTAAAATACACATACAAGAAATAACGTAAACAAAAATAATATCTATATTTATACAATTTCATATTAAATTATTTATACAATCAAAAATATATATAATCTGTTTTATACAATTATTACAGTGTACATTTCTAGGCTATAACTGGCAAGGCTTACAAGTAGGGGATGAATTTCTTTATATACTATTTTCAAACTAATATTTGTATATGTAAAAATGTTTAAAAAAATAAAATAACTAAAATATATATATATATCCTATATAAATTAGAGGTCTTGGAAGCAAAACAGAAAGTGCACTTACAATCAGCATTGTAACCAGAAGATTCTTCTTGGTGACTTGGGCATGGGAGAAGATATAGTTGAGCACGTTGGCCATGTCGCCTTTGTTCTCCTCACGCAGTGCAAACACACATTTGTCATAGTGTCCTGTTAACAAGCCAACGCAGAAGAGCTTTGGTTAATAGTTCACATGGGAAAAGTTATAACGAAAAAAAACTTAACTGGATTGAGTAACTGCATTCTTCCTAAAAAACTATAAAAACAATAGCTCAGACCATGTTGTGGCAAGTCACAACCGTGAGCGAACAGTAGAGTGCGGCTGCTGTTCCTTACCGTTCTGAAACTGGATCTCCACTTTCAGGTACTGTCTGAGCAAGTCCATCACCACCGCCTTCATGTGACCTCGGATGCCACTGCGATACCTGTCGGAGACAAAAACGGTCTCGTCTGACATAAAGGAGATTGCAGAGATTATGCAAGTAGGCGTCTGGATAAACGAAGATCCACCAATCTGTGGAGAGGATCTTGTGACTCAGCAAATCAGCTTTACATAGGTGATCTACGGCATGCAACAGCAAGCGGCTCACATGTGCAATCAGGTCACAACATGTAATAAAAAATATGATTTATTGTGTAATGTTTTTCATTGTACTGAGACAGACCACGGTACTTACTTCTGCACCAACTGAACAATGCTTTGTGTGTTCATGAAAAAGACTTCTCTCTCTGACTTTTTGTTAAGAGTAGCAGCATGGCTGTCCAGGATATTTGCAATCTGGGAAAAAAAACAGAGATAAGAAATATAAGAATTAAATCGCAACAGCAGGAATTATTTAATCCCAGTGGCTTCAGTTAACGTGTTGCATAGCTAAACTAACCGGAATAGGGATTGGAAAGTAGATGTGACATTTGAGGTAACATTTAGAGCTAAATATCAATTAAGGGGTGATATAAAAAAAATCTTGCTGTGCTCTTCATAAACTATGCATAAATACCAAATTCATCAAATATAAGCATCATATCAGAGGACATCCAGTGTATTTAAAGATTGCAATAAAATTCTTGTTGGACAGACCTCTTTTCTCATTATAGAATGTTAATCAATACACAACACTACCATTCTGCTTACTTTTACTTGGACAAGACAGAATGCGGTAATGTGGTAAGATGTGGTAATATGGAAATATTTTTTGAAAGACTCTTTTGCACAAGAAATTGGACTCAACATTAAGGAGGTCACAGTACTCGTCTAGCCAGCGAGTGCAACTGGACACTGCAGTTGAGAAATCCCACTGACAAAACTTTTAAAGAACATAATCACTAGAGACCAACACGACTTATTAAATGTCTTAGAGACCCATTAATATGCCTGGTAAAATGTGCTACATGTCATTCATAAACAACCATCTTCTTCTAATTGGAGTTACATGGACAATGTTATAATTGCTGACATCATCTGTGCAGACCTTGCCTTAATCTGACCAAGGCCTTTTACAATATCTATGCAGGAAAACCACAGCACAACCTGAATATAACATTTAGAAAAAGCTGCTTTCTCAATGTCCCTAAAAACATAAATTATCACATATTTTGCAGTGACAAGAAAATAATAATAAAAAAACAAAAAAAACAAAAAAAAACAGTGCTCAACGGGCGCTTTACTGTAATCGATAGTGTTAGGTGAGGAATTGGCATTGTGTGTGCATGTGTTGTGAGGCACCTGCTGGCTGGGAAACTGGCAGAGCACAGAGGTGATGTTGCTGGCATACTGAGCCATTTCCTTCTTAATGGCCTTCTCCACAGCAGGGGGGATGCGCCCCGACACACTAGTCATGATGTCCTGAAGCTCCAGAAGTGGCAAAGAGGGATCACGCATGGTTTTCATCAGCCTCTCCACCCACTCTTTCAACTAAAAACAGACAAAAGCAGTATTTTTATTTATTTATTTTTGTTTTAAAAAAGGAACTACTGATAGCTGAATAAGCCAATGGTGTGGTTGTGGTGTTGGTGTGTATGAATTCTTGCCTTAACGCTGAAAAAAGGCTCAGGAAGGCAGTAGCCATTCATGATGTGAACGAGATGATCCAGTGTGTTGTGAAACACTCTGTGTAGCTTCTCCCCTCTCAGAGCTACTGCCTGGATAGAAGGCAAAGGCCCTGTGTGCAGCTCTGCCTGCAAGACAGACAAATGTTGCTTAAGCATATTTCATAACCATATTAGCTAAATAAATTTGCAGTCAACCAAAAATATCCTATTCAAGAACATAGTCAAAAATGTGCTTTTTTTTTTCCTTTTTACTTTGGGCATGGTTATCGAACACTGGAAGTGCTCAGACACCTAAGCCTGCATCATTGTTAACAGTTTGCAGTTCCTTCCCTCCAATTCTGACTTTATTTAGTAAAGTGTTAACAACACATACTAGTGGACATTTAAATAGGCAAGTATGTGGGATTTCAATTTTTATAAGAATGTTTCCATTTTAGAAATAAGAGGTTGATCCGACAAACAGAGAGATAAGTGAGCGTGACAGACGCTCCTGTGTATGTTGCATCAATCAAAAACAGAACCTGTTGCACTCTGCTTGGGTCATCTAGTTGCAGTTTGGCGATGACGCAGCCAGGCTCCAGAGCTGCTCCAGCCCTCTTCACATAGTGAATACAACCAGACTCCGCAGCTGTGAGGGTCATTACCATCTTCATAACCTGGAATTTAAAAGTATTCTATTTATACCTATGCACTATATATACACTTAAAAGAAAGTAAATTTAAACTAGTCACTGATTAACATCCTGTACCTCTATTTCAGCATAGCACTGTCCAGAAAACACATGGCCACCGTCCTCCACTGTGTACTGGATGATTTTTCCTGCTGAAGGAGATCGCAGCAGCGAGGGATCGTTCTCCTTCTCAAAAACACAAGTCTTGTTCCCGATTGTGATGCGATACCTGTAGCAAGAAAAAAAAATAAAATGAATAAATGTATAAAATAACAAAAGAGTATAATTATTAGCATCAAACACTTTTCTAAATATTTATTTTGTGCCCCAATGAATTCTTATAGGATTCTTTGGTGCTTCCACTTTTCACGTGTCTAATGATACTCATTTGTAATCCTAGTTTTCTCTTACCGGTCTACTTCCTCCTTCATGTAAGTAGTGTAGCTGCTGCCGTCATAAGAGAGCAACAGACCCCCATCACTGAGCCGATGGACGTCCATTTCCGCTGAGGATTGGTTCATGATGACCACATAGGAGTTGGGAGACTGCCGCGTCACCGTCAGGACGTACTTGGTACCTTCATAGATTAGCTCCACGTCCACCGTGTTGAGCAGTGTGTGCGCCGGCAGTACCTGGCCCCTGGTCAGACAGTTGAGATCATCTCATGTTTGTTTTTCTACAAAAACATTTTTTTTTTGCTTCCTGTAGCTACTATTTAAAATGATTTACTATGGGGATTTTTTTTTTACCTTTCCAGAGAATGTAGGAAGTTGGACACACTGTTCCTTAGATTAACATCAGCCACATGAAGAGCCCCACTCACAATTCCCAGCATAGTATCAGGACGTTCTGCCTGCAAAACACATACTCTTTACTTTAAACAGGAACACAACAAACCTTCAATTAAACTGCTGTCTAGACTGACTCAACAAGAAGTCAAGCTCCAATTCAAATTGCAGGGCACCAGCACCTATTATCACCAAATACATTGTGGCTTACAGCACTGGTGTTATAATATGGGTCAGTATGTCGAGCGTAGCTAATCTCATTACAGTACTTAAGAGTATAGGGTGTTGAGCTGCTGCAGCTGGAACATCTGTGCACACCTGCATCTTCTCAGAGATGAGCCTGTCCAGCCAGCCCGTGTCGATGGTGTTGTGCTGAAAGCTTTCCGTCTCCAGCAGCTTAATGAGGTATTCTACTGTGGTCCTGAAGTCTCCTCTGATAGACAACTCCTTCAAAGCCACCACCATGTTGCTACAAAAGATTAAGATATAACCATATGTATCAACTAATAAAAACAATAAACTTCTAACAATGTGGGCATACATTAGTAATAAAATGCTTCTTTTTTGTTTTTTAACCAGTTTATTTTTATAATAGTGATATTTTAAAAGGGGGTTCTCACGAGATAGCTTCTTCACGATTTTCTCCCCAGGAGAAACAGTGTCCAAACTGGGAGTCGGCAAACTCGTGGAGTCCACCAGCCGCTGCAACGCTGAAGTAGCCCCACACGTTCTTGTTGCTGCGGAAATTCAGCTCTTGCACCGTTCCAGAGCTTGGCTTGAAACCCTGAAATCATATCATAGGTCATTTTTTCACAAGCTGAACCCAAAACCGGAAAATCTGACATTTGGAAGTAATTTATTTACGGTACAACAGTATTAAAAGTCAAAGAAGAACAGAAATACAACACAAATAACACTTTGTGTAACCTTTAGCTGCAAACTTTTTATGCACCAGGAACCACCAGAAGCTTACCTCATCAGGGTTTTCACTGGTGATACGTGCTGCAATGACATGGCCACGGGGTGAGGGGGCTGTCGACAGACCCTCAAAGTCAATGGGAGAGTCTCCCCAGGGCTGGACCCCGTAAAGCATCCTGATGTCTTTCATTCGGTGAAGAGGAATACCCATAGCAATCTAGCAGCAGATAATGGAATGAGCAAAACGCAATTTGTTTTTGATCAAACATGTTGTCATAAACAAAGTCATTCAACAACAAATTTAAGCGCATACTGTATGTGAACAAAGGATGCTTTAAGACACTTCCCGTGCCACAGTTTGTCTAACTGGCTTTTCTGACAGTTATCTGACTGAGAGCAATTGTATTGCCTCGAATGGGGACTGGTGGGTGGATGGGTGACTTCGCCTTTGTCATAGAGAGCATCCCTCCCGCAATAACAACCAATCAGCTTGACTACACGGCTTTCCCAGTAATGCTGCCCTTCAGCTTGACTGCCACTGACCTACATACACACAATCCTAAACACTGCAGAACAGACCACGTGACCAATTGTGTTTACAACCAGTGGCTCTACTACAACATTACTGCTTATTGGCCTTTTTATTTTGACAGCTGGTTGCCATGGAGATCTGGGGCCCGTGTATTGTAGAGGGGTAACGGCGGTGGAGCATGCTAACTTTGTATTCCACTGGACAGTCCTGATTCAAACACATCATACATGGTTTCCTAGCAGCACAGGTGTGCGTGTGTGAGGCTGACCTGCAACTGGGCAGCAGGCAAGTTGACGTCAGCAACCATCTCAGTACAGGGGTGTTCCACCTGCAGACGAGGGTTGAGCTCCAGGAAGTAGAAGCTGCCGTCTTGGCTGTACAGGTACTCCACTGTACCTGCACTGACGTAGCCAACCATCTTAGCCAGTTTGACTGCACACTGAGGAGCCAAAACAGTTCTATTTAGATCAAGGTTTGAATGCATTCAAGCTTCAGTTAATCTAAATTTACTGTGGAAGTACAAGAACAGCTGGGCAGTATACCATTTCATACTGAATACTGTTGTTTTTTTTAAAACAATGTGAATAATGTGTGCATGAGTCTGCATGTGAGAGCTCAGCCTGTGTATGATGACATGAACAACATGGATGGAGAAAGTGTCACAAACGGAGACAAACAAAACACGGGTCAGATGTCACTCAAGAACATGTTTTTTCTAAGCCAATTTACTTTAGTTATTTTCTAAATTATTAGAAAATTTGGTTAAAACCTAATCCTAATAAAAATACTGTAAAATATTGCGACACCAAAATAATTTTGAAAAATACCATGATGTCAATTTCTGGTGATACTGCACAGCTCTAAGTGAAAAAAATGCCAGCCGATATGTACCCTTTCCATATCCTCGAAAACATCAGAAGTGGCGATGGTAGCAGGAGCCTCCTCTATGATTTTCTGGTGCCTGCGCTGCACCGAACAGTCTCTCCCAAACAGGGAAATGGCATTGCCATACTGATCAGCCAAGATTTGGACCTCTAAGTGGCGAGCGTGCTTGGCTAGCTGCATGACGAAAATAGGGGATCCTGGAACTTCTGCCTGGACCTGGATTATCAGAGAGAGAGAAAAAAAAAAAACAACAACATGCAAATCATCCTTGCAATGGATAGATTCCTGTATGAAGTTTTAACTCAAATACTGGATTTAGTTACTGCTTACCTGTCTGAAGAGGTTCGGGAAATCATCAGCACAATTGACCTTACGGATGCCTTTTCCTCCACCTCCTTCAGAGGCCTTCACCATTACTGGGTAGCCGACCTTCTCAGAAGCCTGAAGGTGACACGTACAAATTGTTAGCATTCATGAAGGTATGCACAGCATACTAAAGCACATGACATTCATTTTTGGTGTCATGAAGTTTCAATTAGATGATATGCTTACTTTGAGGCCATCCTCCACATCCTGTATACAGCCAAGCTCGTACACGTCATTCGGAACGTTAATGATTCTCTTTTTCTGGTTGCTCTCTGTCCATTCTACTGTCAAGCCTGAGAAAGACAGACAGAAAACATATTCAGCTGAATGTGTACTCATATGAAATGATACATGAATAATGTTTACAACAGAGCTTTGAATTTTTTTTTTTAACTATTACAGAAAAACCTTTATCTTTCCATAGCTTGGACATGAAACAGACACTGATCCTAGTCAACACATCTGGGGCCTCCAACACAAATGGAGATATACCTCTTCCACTCCAGGGCAGAGTTGGGATGCCAGCTGTCTGAGCCACGATGGAGGAGGCAATCTTATCTCCTAGAGCCCACATGGCTTGACTTGGAGGACCTATGATTGGAGCAAGTGATACAACAAGAAATTGTAAATTAAACCGAAAACATCAAGATAATCTAAAGGGCCAATAAAGTGATAAATGAAACTTCTCTTACCCATGAAAGCGATGCCATTCTTATGAAGGAGCTCTGGGAGTTTGGGGTTCTCTGAGGCATGACCCCACCCAGCCCACACTGCCTGTAAGAATAATAGTATGACAACAGGCAATTTAGCGTTTTCAGTTATTAGCTACCTTGGGATAACTTCGGACAAGTGTGTGGTGGTACCTGAACAGGTATCCGTTTAGCGATATCCAGAATGAGCTCCACATTGGCATAGTTGTTGTTATTAGTGCCTCCTGGCACTGGCACGTAATGATCTGCCATTTTGATGTACTCTGTAAAAAAAAAAAAAAAAAAAAGACAGAACCACAGAAAATTTCATTTCTATCCAGGGAAGTAGCCACAATTGAGCATGCCAAGGTAATGACGTCTGAATTTTTTACACCTCTTATTTTATTTTACATTTTTGCTGCCATTGATCTGTAGTCATTACATTGTGCAATCAACATTTACTTCATCATAGGTTCAAGCAATACAGTTATCTACTTTCACTTTAATTATTTGAGGTGTTCGGATACACAGAAAAACAGCTGAAGCGCGCAAACTGTTCAATAATTCAGTGCCGATCTGGTTGAGTCTTAGCTGAGTCTGGTGTCACTGACACCACAGTTGCAATCAATCAATCTTAATCTGTATCATGTAATCACAGTCAAATATTTATTCAGGTGCTCTATGTGTTCAGAGGCATCGTGGCAAAGTGTACCTGCATTGGCCTTGAGGTCCTCTGGAGTCACCATTACAACAAAACGGATTGCCCTTTCATTGCGAAACATCTCATAAGCCCAGCGGCGGATGGAGCGCATGCATTTGACTGCAGCAATGCCGTTGTTGGCGATTAGCACCTGGTGAAGTAGTAATATTTGCGTTACCGATGTTGATTTTCTTACCCTCTCGTTCCTGCGTTTATATCCATAAAGACTTCATGTGTTATCTTATATGCATAAAAGGCATTAGACTTTATAATGCAAAAAAACAACTCACAACTCCTTGTGATTTGTTTTCATCATAAAATAGGTGGTAAAAATTTGTGACATGCAGTTCTGAATATCACATGACTCATTTGATAATTATAAAAAAAAAAAAAAATTACCTTCTCAATAACCTTGTTGCCACCAAAGCGGGTGACAAACTCAGCAGGAGAAGCCACAGTGAAGTCCCTCTGCAGATCAATACGCCGGCGATCTCTGCCCTGTTTGACCAGGTGCAGCCCTGACATGCTCGGCCTGTTTAAAGAAACACAAAGAATTCATAAAATTGCCCTTCAAATTTGTCTCCTGTTTTTGGGAAAACACACCATATTAGGTATCCATGCCAATGAAAGCAGAGAACCCATTAGCTCTAATTGTAAACCATGCAAAGTACTTAATTATCTGCATGCTACAAGGACAAGAGTCCAATTTAGAAAGATGAGAGACTTCCGACAGCAACTATGATTTAAAACTAGTTAATTGTTTCAGAAATGCTGGACATTGATATCATTTGGTATTAATAGGAGACTTATTGGTTTTAGAAGCAAAACAGCAAAGCCTTTACTATATAGCATGTATTGAGTTACGGAGTTAGAACAGAAAAGCTCAGCAATAATATGTCAGTAAAAAAAAGAAAAAAAGTCTGCTTATAGTTTATTCACTGACAGAGAAGAGAACATTGCGTACTACAGGGAAAGAGCACTTTCTCGTCCTCTAGACATCTTTACAAGCTTGGGCAAGTGGCTTGAATTCACAACAGGCGTCGCTCTTTCAGTGAAGCTCCGCCCCATGGGGAACCATTCAGCGGAGTGGATAGAGCAGGAGGAGGGATACAGCTATCAGCAGGAGGGTGCGGCAGTGCCTAAGCTCGTTTGGCTGGCTGGCTGGTTTCTGTGGTCTGATACTGCATTATTATTGCAACATAGGGGACACCAGTGATACCACCGGACGAGCTGCTACTGAGCACCCGCCGACTCCTGCAAGTGTTTGTTCCATCCCATGAAAAGGGGAAAAAGACGGGAGCTGGGGGGGAGGCATGCATCCTGCATACTGTTAAAACTGAAATCTTAACAGGGAAAGATTTCTTGATTTTGGTACAACTAGTCCAGTATTGAGTAGGATTAGCTCACTCCACTGGCAGATAATTTAGCCTTTATCAAGCTTTTACTGGTTTGGGTCAATTTGATCTGGTTTTAAGAAAAAGAAACATTTTCTTTGGAGGAAAAAAAATTAATTGTCTAAAATTAATTTTAAAAAAATAAATAAAAAAGATAAATTATCTGCCATTAGAGTGAGATAATTCTACCTAATATTGGACTAACTTTACAAAAAACAAGCTGTTCACCAAGTACTTCCATTTTTAAAACTGCTGTACCAAATTCTTTCATCCTCCTCATGTCCTTGTGAAACAGATCACAGTAAACCAGACCGGACAAAGGTATCATTGAGACACAGCAGTTTCTGAGAAGGAGGGAAGGATGAAATTAAGAATATGATATTCCTCAAGAATGCATACTTTAAAACTTCTGTCCGTACTGAATGGCTCCTTTCGACCATTAGATTGGGAATTTCTTATTTTCTCAAACCGACATTTCGAAGCCTACGCCTACTTTCCAGGCCAAGCTTGCAGACCCATGGCACAGAGGAACCCTTCAGTAGCGTGCAGCTACTGAAACCACATTTTTGCACATGTGTAATAAAAAGGGGCGAACCAATGACTGATGAGTGGAGAGTGTACTCCAGGTCATTTTGGGCCTCAGGTCTGCTCCCATTGACTTTTATCACCTCATGAAAAAAGATGTTTTAAAGTGCAGGTTATTACTATGATCTTACCCAGTTTATAGAGAAATCATCAATCAGCCTATATAAATTAGCCTGCATGTTGCATGACGAGCAAAATCTTCACTAAAACTGAGAATAAATATTCTCGTTTTCCTGAAAAGATGAACAGTATTTACTGCAAAATAGAATATATTATTTTAATAGAGCAGGTCTGGATTTGTCTAACCTTAGATTGTGCGTGGGGCCATCGATATGGTCAAAGCCCATTTCATAGGCACTGTCTGAGCTGCCCGATGACGGTGACAGGGAACGTCCGTCCTTCTCCTCCAGCTGCAGGTCGAGCTTCCCTTGGATTTCATCCTCCGAATTCTCCTCCGACACCGACCCCACAATAAAGTGCGAGTGCAGCGCCGCAACAGCGGGGTTCTTCTTGGCAGCACCATCCCGCTGTGCCATGGCTGGCTGACACGAACAGGCTGCAAATACTGACAAGGAGCAGACCAGACAGACAGTTATAAATGAGAGACAGAGTCCAAATATCAGGGTAGAGTGACACAACACAGCATTGGCTGGCATTGGATGCTGTTTGTCGTGTTGCAATAGTTGGTTATAACTTAAGTGTCTTGATAATGAATTGTTACAACACCAGGACCCAAACGGGGAGCACTGGAACACAGGTGCAATCATTGAATAGAACAGTTCAACATCAGATTTCAGGGATGAAATGATCTACAGTAATGCAGTTAGTGCTGCTGGACCTATACACTCACAAGCAAACAGTGGCTTTCTGTACACCATACATAAAGAATTACAGTATTCTTATGAGGTTTGCAGAAGATTCCAGTAGGGTCCCTCCCAAGAACAATTTCAATTTTCAATACAAAAAAAATATGCAGTCTTACACACTTTTGGATCATTATGACTACCCATGTACAACATTTTAAAATAGCTTAAACAAATAACACACAAAAGAAAGCTTAAAGTAAAAACTTGCTAAAGAGAGCCACGTGAAACCAAGTACAATCATTAGATCTGTGTCTGAAAGTCATTTAATTAGTTCTGAGGCTCTCCACATTGATCTTACATTCATTTGGGTCAGGTGCTGCCACCCAAGACTTACAATGGTGGAAAAAAAAAAAACCTGCATATAGTAAGAAGCAAACCGTGTCCCTCTGTAAAACCTTCGTAAGCCATTCCTGCTGTTAACCGAGTTAAAATGTAGCTTACCTCCCAATTATTGTTACTGCAAACAAAAAAAATGCTTTTGAGGGCAGGTCGCCAGTGGTGAATGCAATACAGTAAAATTACTTTTCTTCAGTTTTTTTTTTTTTGCCAGACCTGTACTTTAATAAGAATTTCTATGAATTTTCACTTTTAAACTAGTTCCCTTAAGCATTTGCAGCTTGTGCAAACAGACTGAAAATGATCTAATACGAGCATGACTTGTGACATCAAAAATAGTTTGGAAGACAATTCTGGTCCAATACGTGGTAAATAGTAAAGCAGAGGCACGTTTAATATCAGAAAATTAATTTTGATACTCGAATACAACAAATACAGATACTCACTTTTACTCCGGTAACAATCTAAAGGATGACAATAACGTCTTTATCTGGTAAGATATCTATATTTACTGCAGGTTGCACAGTAACTGGACTCACATCAGCTCCTTTGCTAATAGACTTCCTCCTTCACTGTCTCCTGATATTAAAGCTACATGCTACATGCTCCCTGTAGAAAACAACAACATTACCACCCCGCTACCGCTGTTCATTTTTACCTGCGTCGCAACAACTCAGAACATGTTCCACTCGCTCTGCGTGAGTGGTAAGAATACCCGAGTTAAGTAAGGCACACCTCACCTATCGATAGCTGCTTGCGGGACCAGAAAAACAAGCCGAGCACCGCCGCCAGACACGCTGCGTACGCGAGACAGGCGAACATCGCACGAGACCCGCGAACGCGGCTCGTGCGGAGACTTTCGGACTAAAACGCGTCCATTTAGAAGCAGGTGACGACCCGAGCCAGAGTTACCTGTGAATGCCAAAGCTAACGCTAGCTACCTCTCTCTCTCTCCTTCACTCACCGGCAGCAGCAACAGATAAGCCGGGGGGTTAGCTGCTTTACTGTAGCTAGCTAAGACAATTATAACGTAAAGTCACTAATGCAAGCACCCGGTAACGGTAACCGTCACTGACGGGCTAAAAACACACCGGACCCGTTTCCAAATTTACGACACTGGCGACTCACCGGCGGAGATAAACCGACACGTAATCGTGGCAAGTTGAGTCCAGGAGATCGATAGGTCAATTGCGTGTATCAGACATCGCCGGTTCCAGTGATGATGACCAAATCACATCATGGTGAGGTCACCGCGGCGCCGACAGACGCTTTAACAGCAGAGAGTGGGGTGATGTGACGATGCGCTGCCAGGTTACTCCCGGACACTAACCTCTGACCCCGGCTTCCGCTGTAGAAACACGGCAGCTAGAGAAGCCTCCGCAGGGCTCGCAGGCAGAGTCAAGTGTAGGGGCGAAAGTACATTATGTACTTCTATTTGATCAACTAAATTTCTGTTGAATCTGTATTCTTAAAACGTGTATGTTGTGGAGAAAGTGTATTCAGTACTACTTTAATGCCCTACCAATACGGGAAAATTTGTCAAACTTTATGTATAACTTAAAACAGTTGTTCTCATTCTTTTTCATATCAAGGAACCATAAACTAACAGAAATTAGACCACAGACTAAGATTTTGTCCCAGGGTCCCTATCTGATAAGATTTTTGCTTTTAGATTAAAGAAATGTATGAAACATTTATAAATATCATTGTGTTTTTTTTATGATGGACTTACAGTATAAAAATATAATAAATGATTCCTTTTTTGCTGGGACCCCCTGGAACCACTTCAAGGGCCCCCTGGGTGTCCCTGAACCCCACATTAATAACCACTACTTTAATGCAATAATCTGCAAGGTCATTTGTACTTTAAAATCACTTTCCTACATTACAACAACAATAATAATAATAATAATAATAATAATAATAATAATAATAATAATAATAATAATAATAATAATAATAATAATAATAATAATAATAGTACCAATAGATAATGTGTGTGTGTAGCGATAGTGGACCTACTTCTGAAAAACTCACAAATACCATTTTGCCATTATATTTGAAATTGACATTTGTGCAAGTTAAACCCACCTATTAGAATAGTACTTCAGTAAAAGTCTGAGGATTTTTCTATTTATTGTTTTTAAGCATAAAAATAGATATATTTTATTTTAACATTTTATTTTATGTATCACCATATTAAACATCCATCCATCCATCCATCCATCCATTGTCTATCCCGCTTATTCCCTTTCGGGGTCGCAGGGGTCTGCTGGAGCCTATCCCAGCGCGTTAAGGCGAGAGGCAGGGATACACCCCAGATGGTCGCCAGCCAATCGTGGGGCACACACACCATTCACACACCATTCACTCTCACACTCACACCTATGGGCAATTTAGAGTTTACCAATTAACCTGAGCATGTTTTGTATTGTGGGAGGAAACCGGAGTACCCGGTGAAAACCCACGCAGACACGGGGAGAACATGCAAACTCCACACAGAAAGGCCCCAGACCCAGGCCCAAGGCGGGTCTTGAACCTGCGACCTTCTTGCTGTGAGGCAACAGTGCTACCCACCGCACCACCGTGTCGCCCACCATATTAAACATCGATAATAAAATGCATGAAGTCAGGATAACAAAGAATGGTGACGTTTATTCTGACTGCTTTGTCTAAGAATTAAAACTGTTGTGTTATTGAAAAATTGAAAACGCTGCAAATGAGTTTATAAGTTTATAAAAGAACATTTTGAAAAAAAAATAGTAGGTGATATTGATGATAATCTGGTTTAATCTGGTGCAGATCATATTAAGCACATTTCACAACCAGTAACAACATACTAGACTTGGTCTGCCAAGATACAGCATATTGCCACACGCCATTATTTGATATAGTTAGTGTGGCCTTGAACCGTTTATCTATTTCATCTAGTGCTAGGAAGGGCTGATTCGCAGGCAACCAATCAGGTCGCAGAGTCGCTTGTGTGGGCGGAGCAGCAGGGGAGTGTAGGGGGCGAGTCCCGGAAGAGGTGGTACCTCTGTGTCCGCCCCATGCTTCTCTGCATGTGCTGCCTGCAGCGCAGTGGTGCAGACGTCTGGGTAAAGTCTCTGTCAACCGAGCCTGTCGCTCATGTTGCAAAATGATGAGATAAAGTCTCCCGACACCTACACTCAGATGCAACCCTATGCGCAAGAAAATGTGCAAATCCCCCCCCCCCTCTTAATCCTACCGAAAGTACTGCACACCATATTGCCCAGAACAATATATTGTAGATATTTTAACACGAAAGGAAAAGAGAAATAACATTTAAAAAATAAATAAATAAATTGAGGCTACTCACACAGGGGTCTAAAGATAGACACTTGTCTTTTGCAAGTCATTTTAAAGTCCTCTTTGGCTATATAAATTAGATTAACTGGAGTTGTGTCTAGGCATCTTAAGTATACCATAAATGGCAACCATAGAGCAAAATATGCAAAATTGACCTGTGGGCTTACTTTGAAAATATATGGATCTCTGGGATGACTATACCAACCCTATAGTGCATCTCCATACACAACTTTCAGTAATTAACAATTCAAAGCTATATTAATTCAAGGAACCATGCAGACTGCCCCATTATTAATAATTCTGACAGCTATGACAGGTTAAGTCAAATGTCATCTTTAAAATAAAATTTCTACATGTGGCTCTGTCCAAGACTGTTGGGTAAAGTGCAGGGTCAGCTGTGGAACAAGTCCTGTAAGCCGGTTAGATGTCTAGTACCTGGCTAAGGCTGGTGAGATTCCTGCTGAACACAGGTTATCTGGGTCAGGATCTCAAATCTGAATCTTAGATTTTTTGAAATGATTTGGATTACTTGAAGTTATCAGTATGTTATTTTAAAGTAATATTGCAATCAATGCATTTCACAATCCCTCCATTTTCCCAACTAAACATGCTTCGGCTAAATAGTCAGTTGCAGAAGTGAGAAATCTATAAACCATTACACTAGATTCACCCCATAAACAGTAAAGAGATTTATTTATTGAAATAAACTCACAACAATAGTATTTTTCAATTACAACAGTTGTTGTTGAGTACCCTCAAAGTGACAATGACAAAACTGTTATCTTGTGTAACCCTAAAAATTTGGTACCAGATAGTTTAATTCTCTTAATAAATTAAAAAAAAATGCTCACAACTAGTTTCATATTCTAGGTTGAATAAAAATATTAAATTTATCATACTTTTTTGGTTACACCATATGACATTTTGTGTCAAAAAATCACAAAATCACATGAACTTGGTTTATAAAGAGAAATGCAATGCAACACTGATCCACTAGATGTCTTCAGAGGTTCTTAGTTTGCCGTCTCAATGCATATTTTGGATTGAAGGACAAAAAATGTTATAAAACAAAAAAATCTTTTTTTGCTATTGTTTAAACATGTTTTATTTTGTATGCATATTTTCTTTAACAACGGTGCACTCTATTTATCCTCTTGATGAGTGTACAGCATCGTACAATAAAACAATCCTGTACCAGCTACACTTAGTAGTAATTGGCATTTGAGCCCAGACGATACCTTTTGTTTGTTCAGTATCAGCGGAGTGTGTGTGTGTGTGTGTATGTGTGTGTGTTGCTATCCAAACCAAGACACACTGTGATTTCTCTGGTTCTATTTAAAGACCTCAGTGAGAGTAAAGACAGCTCTGCCAAGATTCCCATGGGAGTCCAGTTATATGGACATATTGTACGAGCCTCTGCAGGCTTAGTTGCACTAGAAGACTGTCTGCTGTCCTTGGTACTGACCACCTATTAAACTCATGGAGTGTTAGAAACCTTCGATCAAAATTAAGTCACGGTAATAGAAGGTAGGATGTGCATGCTGAGGCAAGCAACCATTTGTGTTCACCTCTGCTTGAGGACAGGAATGAGAAGTCTGAGCTGACAGGATGTTCACACACTCAGCATAGTCACCAGTAATCACGAAACAAATGGTATGTTGTGTACGGTAAATCATCTCCTTTTTGTGTGTTGATGTCATGTTTTACACAATATCATCTCATCTGTCCCCTCATTTTGTTATAGTTTGATTTTTGCAGCAGCTCAAATTTTTTGATTCATTTGATTTGATTTCTAATCTTCATTTTGAATAAATATATATCATGCTACGATTCATTCAATAAATAATTTTACTTAAATAAAAATGAGTGGGAAGAAGCGCAACTCCTTAAATTCCATCCCTTCTCCATCAGCATCAGTGCTTTATTCATGAGAACACAGGGTTTTAGGTGATCTCCATGTAGTGTTCATTATTTATATTGTGTCCTACAGATGACATCTTATCCCAACACTTTCTTTCAGAGGAAATTTAGATGCACCTCCTTTTTCTTCACTGTGGCATGCAAGGCATGATGAACTTTGACCACTGTTCAAAAGTACGGCAGGTATTACATGACCCGTCTCTTTTGTATAATGTAGAGCTCTCACATTCTCACATTTGTTAGGTGAGTAGAAAAGTCCAAAAATGACCTTTTGTCACTTATCAAGCTGCTTTCCCTGCTAAAGCCTTTTCAGTGGTTCTTTTGACCCTGGATGTTATCTGCTCTTATATATGGGACAATGCCAAAAACCGCCATGTAGGAAACCTTTGTAGCAGATAGTTATTTCTCTTAAAAAAGCTTTAAAAAATTAAAACAAATGCAAACAACTAGTTTTATATTCTAGGTGGGTTCAATATTTCAAATGTGTCGTTCTTTTAGTTATACTTTTTGACATTTCATGTAAAAGAAATCACACAAAATTGTGTTTTTTATGAAAGAAATGATACAACTTTTTTACTTTAAACTTTTAAATGACAAGAAACCAAGATGAACACAAAATGTACATTTTGAGAGACCTGATGAATGCTTCTCATACCTGTATTTATTAGGTATTCTGACTTTCTCATCTTGCCAAACATAAGTGGTCACCGCCCTGTCCATTTCACAAAACATCTCCCCCTAGCAGGTAGTGAGCTGCACTCATCCATATGTAATGAAGTGCCCAGGACTGCTCATTCACCTTTATTCCTCAGCCACCACCACCTTCTTGGCCGAGGGCAGGAAGGAAGCAGCTGTTGTTCGCCATGACTGGAGAGAAAGAGCAACAGTGCCAAAATATATTCTAACAAACTCTTGGGATACTATTAAATTCTCTTCCAACATTCCATGTGATTATTAGTGATTAGAATAGTATTGATATCCAAACACATTAAGTTGACCTCATTAAACGTGAACATCTTTATTTTAATTGTGAAAACACACACGCATACACACAAACCTGAATACTTTGGCAGTTAATCTGCCACATTACCTGTACTGAAGACTTTTTTTTTCTTAAGTGCTGGTGAGGAAAAAGAATCCTGAGTCCACTGTGCTGCTTTGGTACATCATTAGAACGTGAAACGGTGCACAGGTGGAATACAATTACCCCATATCTCATTGGCAGGTTCAGGTATCTGAAACGTATTCGGCCTAAATAGGCTTTGATTATACATGTTTCATACAGCATGGGAAACTTAAAATGACACAGACACCAGCTTAACATGATTGTACAGAATGAATCAATAAAAATCGGTGTATTGCTCCTATTTAAAGCACATTATTGTCTGTTTATAGTGCATTTTTTTAAAAAAGGGAAATTCCAATAAGCATCATTCATATATAAAATCAAAATCAATCCATATTGTTAACATAGCAAACCTGCAAATCACCAAATTAATGAGAGAGAAGTAGCAGCAATATACGGTTTCTTCAAAAATATCTATTTTAGGTAATTGTCATAGTGCAATTATGAACTTGTCCGCGTGTCTTTTCTTGTCAGGTGTCCTTTTGATCTGTGTCCAACATGTGGAATGAGAAACAGTGCTATAACTGTGGAGGAGGCAGCTTATCGAGTCTGCTTACTAAATGATGCATGTTTCGCAGTTCGTCGGTGGAGCTCTTAACAGCGGGCTCAGGTGAAGTTGTCTTCTGCTTGGCCTTGCTCCTGTAATTGGAATGGTCGGTCGGGGGACTCGAGCCTCCGCCGCCCGGTTTGAAGAGCTCGGACAGAGAATTTGAACTGACAGGCGATCTGCTCGTGAGCAGGCTTTGGCTTGAGGTGACGGAGGCGGGCACCTGATACGGGTTGAACCGCGACCAAGGCTGGGCGCCGCGGAAACAGCGGTCTCTGGCGAGCGTGGAGGTCGCAGAGCAGGTTGGCAGGGCAGGCGCCAGCGCAGCGGGCGCGGCCATGTAGTGGTACGGGTACGAGAACAGTCCTCCGAAGGGTGACAGTGAGATTCCCTGTATGAAACAACAGTAAAAACAAGTCTTAGGGCCATGCACTGTGATTACATTTAGACAGGTTCTCTTAGGTGAACCGGTGATAACAGAGAAGCTGCAGAGTTGTGCATTTTTGGTAAAAAAGTAATCATTGTCTGCCACTACACTATATTTTCTATACAGTTAATGCTAAAACATAGAGGAATACTGAACAGTTTCGCCAAAGAAGGTATATGTATCATAGATATATCAACTCATTACAATCAGTTTTCCCAGGATTTTAAGATACTCTGTGTGATGTTGTGGAGTACAGGGCTCCTGTTGAAGTGTACCTGAGCTGCCAACATGTGCTGTGACAGGTGAAGCATGAAGGGAGAAGGGGAGGCGACGCTTTGAGTAGACAGGCCTCCGTTTTCCAGGTCATTTACTCCTGACAAAGCAGGAAAAGGATGTCCCGCTCCCGCGGTGGGAAAAGTGTCCGACTTCACCGACAAATGTCCTGGGTGAAACAACAGAGGCGCCCCGAGCTTGAGAAACCGCTGACCGTTGGGGAAAGCCAGGTTCTCGAGGTGACCGGCGCTGACTGATGGCGAGCACGCAGCTCGCAGCATCGCGGCAGGGACGCCGTCTTTGACCCCATCCGTGGGTTCTTTTGAGTCCCCCGATGTTCTGGATCTTGTCCTGTCTTTCGCTGTGTGTTTGTTGTCCCTGCCCGTGCTCAGGGCAGACCTGGCCTCACTCTTCACACTCAAAGGGGATGGACCTTCAGCAGTAGAGCAGCCAGCCTCGGGAATGTCCTCGTCTTGTTGATCAATATCTGAATCACTTCCAGTGTTCTCATCTGTGGGGAAAAATAATTATTTTTATGAAATGAGTTTGTAATGAAAGGTAAAAGGCATATGGGCCTTGTTAGTATCGTATTAGGATACAGTGGATGGAGGTGATAGACACATTATATACATATTATATATATTATTATATTATTACTGTTATATTACATCCTGCATTTCTCTTTTAAATGCTGTTTCTCTTATTACTGTACTGTACTATATACTACTTCTATTATACAACTATTATAATACTATACTACCTTTGTTACTATACTATAACTGCACTGTGAAACCAGCACCTTTAATATACAGATATTAGGATACTTATATTTGACTATTACTATACTAATGCATATGAACTATTGTTATATATTATTACTGTACAAGCATCACTATGATTACCATCACCTTGCCACTGCCCCTTATTTTATTATCTTGTGTAGAAATACTTTCTTCATATTCTATTACTATTCAATCTATATGTTATCTATATTATTCAAGTAGTTTAATGACAGTTTGCAGTAGCTTGCCAGTTACAATGGTTAGTGGTTCAACTAAATTCATATTGGCATAGTGATTTTAGTAATTACTTTTTTGACATTGTGAGTTGGAATTAACTACTGGAACTACAGTTTTAACTAGATGCTAGAACAG
Source organism: Eupleurogrammus muticus (assembly GCA_036785175.1). Lineage (NCBI taxonomy): Eukaryota > Metazoa > Chordata > Actinopteri > Scombriformes > Trichiuridae > Eupleurogrammus > Eupleurogrammus muticus. Next base: position 17,716,545 of record JAYKQN010000007.1, on the reverse strand, counting down.
GTTTTAAGTTGAAGGTCCCAAGTCATGTAAAGCCACTTTCATGTTTCACAGCTTGTTCGTACTCCACATCTTTGTGATGTCCTGCATCCTGATGCACTGCAACACCCATTCGAGCTTTTGTACTGAAAATTGCAAATATATCACGCTGGCTGTATCAAAACTTCAAATAAAACTCGGTAAAGTGCATAATGTGGGAGCCTAAAGACCCACATGAAAATGCAGCTTTACATTTTTGCATTTAGCTGTGTTATATTGAGTATGTGAGAAATAGCAAACAGCCAATACTTTGCTCAGTTTTAAGTTTCAAATGCGCTGCGTTAGTCATATGTTATAATGCACTCTATGCATTGCAGATGCTATTGCATTTTTATGAAGTGGTTTGAACTACTTTTTCCATATTTCTCTTGAGGGTAGCTTTGCTGTACCTTCTTCCTTATATGGTCTCAGCGTAGCTTCCCCAACGCTGATGTTTACCCACCTCGGCAAGTCGGCATTGACATCAGGGGGCTGCTCATCAGCTCCTGGGAGGAGCAGAACGTATCGCTGGTGCTGGGATGCTCATATGAGTCGTCAGAATCAGCACAGTCCTGGTCCGCTTTGCTTCGGTTCTCATGCAGTGAAGAAATGCTTAGTTTATTCCTGCGGATCACAAATTGAAATGAGGTCGACGTACAGGCACGTACAACTCACCCAGATCTGTTCGGACTGGAACTGAGAGAGACGTACCTTTTTTCCCGTCTCCCGTTCCCCGTGTCTCTGAATCCTTTGGCAAAGGGGTTGTTGTCGATTTTTAGCTGTGTAATCTAAAGTGAAATCTGCAAGTCAGCCATTGCAAAAAGAAAAAAACACAAGCCCCTAGCTTACAGCAGAGTGACAGGTACACACTATAAGTGGCGATTGGGACCATCAATAAGATCATCTTTCTAAATTTAAATTGCACCTCTCAGTTTCTCAGACCATTCCAAGACATAGGGATTTCTCAGCCTTTCTTAGACTAATAAAATCCACATCACTGCACATATATTTTGTTGTCAGGTGCATTCCGAGGACTGTGCATCACAACTAGATGAGGTCTACCCAGTAGCCTGAGTGTGGAATACAGGGAGAATGGGGAATGATGAGTGCATAGCTACCTTCTCATTCTGATATGCTGTGACAGCGATGAATGCCATCTCCGGGAAAACATACGTCCTAAAGGTGCTGTATGGGAGCTTCATGATGTCGTTGGCTCTCACAATATGAAACCTGGGTTGGTATTTGTGCATTGAATTCAGAATTGTCTGGAAAAAATGCAGACAAAGAAAGCTGAAAATGCAGGTTTTCATTCAAATGGATGAAATGACACATGATGACAATTGCACACATTAAGTAACATGACTAAAAAATATGTAAACTAAGTTTAAAACTAACTAACTAAATACTGACAGTGATATTAAGAAATGTGCTATCAATAAAAAAAAAAAATCGCAATGCTTACAAATCCGTGCTTGTCTGCTATGTTGTTGGTCAGTTTGAGTTTATGAAAAGCAACAGGCTTGTTCATCCACTGCTCCCCCTTGGACGGGCTGTCTGGGTGGATGTACATGCGCTTTGGCATCTCCGGGTCCGCTTTTCCAGCCACCGTCCAGCGGGAGTTGTGGAATTTGTAGCGACAGTCATCAACGGCGACTATGTCCATCAGCAGGATGTATTTGGCTGTTCGGTTCAGCCCCTCCACACGCACTTTGAAGGCCGGGAACATCCTCCTTTAACAGGACAATTAAAGGTTAGAACTTATTTGACTTGTTGGATTCAAGGAGCCTATTAAATCATATAAATCAGATAGCATGTTTATTATAACTGATTAAGGCATCTGACATTTTATATATTTATTTCTAGAGAACTAATAGCCAATTGTATCTTGACACTGAAATTAGCCTGTTCTTTTTTGTCTCACATCTATTTTGGCGTGAATTTACACAAAAATTTACATTTACACATTAAATCCTTTATTATGGACAGTTTCCACTCTGACGTCAATCTCTGCTATACAAATGTTTTATTTGGCAGTCATAATCACAGTAATAAGACTAGTGATTATTTTTTCCCCCCGTTATTCTGATCTTACTACAAGCCAAATTACATATTCACAAATACAAATTCTGCAACAAAAAGCTTAGCCCCCTAGTGTTCAAAAATCAAATGGGGCTGTACATCAATAGAACAATTTCCCAGGTGGAGAAAAGAAAAGCAGCTAAAGTCTCGTGCATACATTCCCTATGCATTTTCCATCTTTTTTCTAACTTTTATTCCTTTTTTATTTAATTTTTATTTCAAGTTAATGTGTCAGTTGTCTTACTTGTTTTCCAAACTTGTGCACTCTGTGTTTCAATGAACCTGAATGTACGACTATAAGAAAATAAAACGCCTATTTTGTTATCATGTAAAAAAAATAATAATAATAAAAAAAAAAAAGTCTCTGGCAACGTGTTTACTTGCCTTCCCGATTTGGTGATGACCATCTCCGTTCCCATTTTGTGAAACTCATTCCACAAACTCTTAGATTCCAGGATGACTCTGGGCTCATCCTCGGGCTCCTCTCCCTCCGCCGGCGGCTTCTCGGAGCGCCACTGGCCGGGCAGGCGGCCCGCGGCGGCGGCCTCAGCCCGCTCCGGCTCCCGCTGCGGCTCCGGCGGAGACGCCACGTCCGGGAACGACAGCGCCGGGAAAAGCGAAGGCTGAGCGGCGGCGAGGAACGCCGTCAGCGGCAGGGCGCCGGAGCGGTTGGTGCTGAAAGGATGGTAAGCCATGGCAGCCGCTCTGTGGACTGGATCTCTCATCAGGGCATCCACAAACAAAAAAAAAGAAAATGACAGGTAGATACTTCAAAAAAAAAAGTCTCAGCCCACCTGCTGCAGGCGCCGGGACTTCTGCAGTGGAATTAAAACACCGGCAGATCCTAAGAGGAGGATGGACATGTCCAGAAGTCTCAGATATGAGGGCAAAGGCTCTCTAGCCTAAAAAAAAAAAAACCTGTATGCAGGACGGAGATGATGGTTTACACCGACAGACAGGTCCGTCTCATCCGACACTTGCTTCACTAATGAGCCCAAGTTGTCCAGCGGAGCTGCGCTGTTCTTCCAATGGCAGGACGCTGGGCGTGGTTACAACTGCTCGTCCTGGGAGGAGGCAGGTCAGGGGGGGGACATGTGGCTCATTTGCATAATTACCTTATATGTCTTAATTAACATTTTTTTTTCCGTAATCGAATACTAATAATAATCTTTATTTATAAGGCACCTGCCATGCGTGTGGTGCAGCTCAAAGTGCTTCAATGGGCATAAAATGGACTTAAAAAAAAGGTCAGTGACAAATGATGTTTGGCAAGTCCATTTGTATCATATGTTTATAAATTACAATGTTGTGCAATTTGACAAAAATGGTCTAACTGAAAAAGAATGATATATATTTTTTTTAATATTGACAGCATGTGTTTAGAATTACACCACATGACAGTTTTGTCATTGTTTTAAACACATGAGTGTTAATAATAAAATGATAATAATAGTGCATGAATAATGCTGCTGCTACAGGTCTAATTAGGTGTCTGATTAACCCTAAATGCTGCACACTCGTACTTTTTAACTTTTTTTCATCCTATTGAATAGAAAATAATACACATTGTCTCAGGTGAAAAAAATAGCTCAGCAGAGGCAGGGGTGGGCTATATACAGCCCCCTCCCTAGACAAATTGTACCCTGCTGATTCCAGTCAGGCTTTTTGTAAACACCCAGGTTTTTTGATTAAGTGAACCTGCATGGATCGTGTTCATTAAGCTGGACTTGGCGCCGGTTTGCTGGCGTCCCACAAAGAGCCAAGAGCTCTCTCCTGTCACTTCACATTTAGGCAAGTCTCCAAATCCTCAAGTTGCCTGCTCCAGTTTTCCGTTTACAAGCTACAAGCTTTAGCCTCTGTGAACCAAATGAACACGACTTAAATTCGAGGAATGAAAAGAAATACTTGGGAGTTTGAAGTCAGGGGGGCTCTGTTTTACTGATAATCAGATCGTCACACAAGTTAGATTCTCCCTTTTCTTTAGTTTGTTTTTTCTGCTGAAAAAATTAAGATCAAGTAGACTCTATTAAACTTTTCAGGAGCCATCTATCCAACAATTACAATATCCATCATTTTCTCTGTTTCTTAGAAATTAAATTACATACAGGAACTAAATGTCAAAAAATAAAAAAAATACTGTAAGTGAACTATTTTGAAAAAACATTCGAAATTATAAGCAAAATTCTAAAGCTTTCTTTTTTGACATTTTTATTTCCTATTTACTAACATACTGCAAAATACAGGCATAGACCAACACTATAGATGGAAAATTTATTGTATTGAGATACCACAAGCTTACTGATATATTAAATGACCATGTTATGTCAATACATATATTAAAATATTCTCATGCAAACAAACTGGTTACATCAGTTTTGAAAAGAAAACATTTTTAAAATAATTTTACCAATTCACTTAGAATGTATCGTTTCATTTTCTATCCATCTAATTATGAGAAGCCCTATGGCTTTCATACAATACTACATGCTTTAGGAAAACAACTTTTTCTCTTTGATTTCTTCGGAAATGGTGTTTCTTTTTTTAGGTGTAATCCGTAATCAATCAACTCTTCAGTGACACAGATAAAATATGTTTTCAAAGTGTTGCATAGTGATGAGAACTTGAGCGCATGGATAAAGCATGACATATTTCCTCTCATGAGGGAGCTTCAACTGAATTGACTGATTCATAAGATTGTTTGGACTTTGCTTGGCGTGTTTACTTCTCTCGGACTAATTCACCAATTTCGTTTTGCTTTTGATTCATTTTTTCCCAAACTGTATATTTGTACAATATTGCATAGAAATTGAAATATCACAAACCAACCTATTAGATAGTGCTATAATCATAGACTAATAGAGGGATCTGCTGTTTCCCTTTATTCCAAGGACTGATCGGTTTCTGGGGTGAAATGGAGTGCTACTTGATGGTTACAAAGGCAGTAAAGGCTCTGGATAGGAAGTGATCTCACAGGTCCTACAAATGACAAATGGCTCCCTGGATAGTGAAAGGTAATAACTTGTAATCAAAGCCATAGCAGAAGTTCAGAGAAGCATGATTGAAGGAAGACAGGGGGGAAGTAATCTTTTTTTCATTCCTCTCTGTAAATATTCACAGATATGGTGTGCACAAGGTTGCGTGTAACACAGCCATAAACAACACTGCAATAAGTTTGGGATTGAGATGGGGGGGTTGCGGCGGCCGGGTCTGCTTTTCTTCATTCGCCGATACTGTGAGGGATGGTCTATGATACACCACCATTTCTCTCTGGTGCAGCCCCAGCCGAGTGCACAAGAGAAGCGCCAGAACAGGAAGGAAGCAATCAATCTGAGTGACGGTGCACGAATTCTACCTCTCTGGTCACAGCCCACACCTGGGATGAATTCAGGGGATTGTTGGGCCACTGAGGGTTCCTGGCAAGTCATCCAAAGGGCAAGCCAGTAAAGTACATATCACATCCGAAGGTTGGAAAGCAGTCTGAAATGACAAACGAGAGGATAGGGGAAGATAATGTGACTTAAGGTTTGAGCAGAGAGGTCTAAAGAAAGGTCACCTGTCAACGGTCTGTCGTGTCCTGGTTCAGTCATGACATCACACTGGTAAGGCACTAGATCAACACATGGATCTGTTTATCCAGACAGAGAACTGGCTGCTGGATTTACAGCACGGAGACAACCTCAAAAAAGTTTTTATCTATTCAATTATGAGAATCTGTCTTTCACCCTTCCTGTATTTACAAGATAAATATATTCATGTACAGTATGATAATAATTTATGATAATAGCAACTTTTTATATTTGTATCACTAAAGATCAGGGTGGTGATTCCCCTCTTCAAAAAGGGGGTACAGGGGGTGTACTCCAACTGCAGGGGGTTCACACTCCCCAGCCTCCCTGGGAAGCTCTATTCAGGATAGCTGAACCTCAGAATCAGGAGGAACAGTGTGGTTTTTGTCCTGGCCATGGACCTGTGGACCAGTTCTATACTGTTATTGTGGTCATGGAAGGTGCATGGGAGTTCGCCCAAACAGTCCAAATGTGCCTTGTGGACTTGGAAAAGGCCTGACTGTGTTCCTTCAGGATTCCTGTGGGGGGTGCTCCAGGAGTATGGGGTTCCAGACCCGTTGACACAGGCCGTCCAGTCCCTGTATGCTCGGTGTCAGACCTTGGTCCACATTGCTGGTAATAAGTCAGACTTGCTTGTGGGTGGAGTTGGCTGCCCTTTGTCACTGATTCTATTTATAACTTTTACGAACAGGTTTTTTAGGTCCAGTAAGGGATTGGTTCCCTGTTTTTTGCGGACAATCTGGTCCAGTTGGTTTCATTGGTCCATGACCTTCAGCTCTCGCTAGACTGGTTCGCAGCTGAGTGTGAAGCGGCTGGGATGAGAATCAGCACCTTCAAATCTGAGGCCATGGTTCTGAGCTGGAAAAAAAGGAGTTCAGCCTCCGGGTCAGGGATGAGATCTTGCCTCAACTGAAGGACTTCAAGAATCTCTCCCAGATATTCCATAGAATATAAAATAGAATGGACATATCTGACACTAAGTGCCTAATGAGCAATTCTCTAATTTAGACTTACAGCCAATGTTATAGACTTTACAATGGATCACAGCACCTTCCAGGAGTATGGGGAGGTGCCAATTCTATATTATACACCAGCAAATTTCAGTGAAATTGGCCCAGAAGTTTTTTTTTCCCATAATCCATATCACAGATGGCACTGATAACAACACCTCCTTGTGGAGGTGATAAATTCAAGGTAGCCATTTACCGGTCTATCTGACCCAATTGTTTTCAATATAAGTCAATTTACTAAGGAACCCATTGAATGTCCTTCTTAAATTCCAACAATGTCCAGCACTACAGCAGAGAGATTTTCTGTCTGTTTTATAAAGACAGGTCCAAGTCATTGTGAGTGCTGCAGGGATTGTATAGCCCCAAACTTAATAAAGGCTTAATGGACAGGCAGTAAGAGAAACCAGTCAATTCTAACCATCTTAAAGCCTCGTGAACATGCAATGCAAAGTGGCACTGACTGCAAACCCCCAATGGCCTTCCAGAAAGCTTCTTTTGTTCACCTAATGGAACTAAGAAGTTAAATATTTGACTTATGGCATGAGAGACAGATGTCTTATTTAAGGAATAAATTGTTTAACGGCGTAATTTATATAGAGTTGAGTCCTTGCAGAGGCACTGTCACACCACCGCTGAAGTAGTTTGTTTAGATTTATTGGATTTACACTAAGATGTGTTTTCCTACAAATTCACTTAGCAGCAGCTTTTGGAAGGATGGCAGTCAAACCAGGATCTGATGACAATGTGTGTAACCCCAGACTTCCGTTTTGTTTTCTTTAATAAAGTATCAAAAATAAGTAATATGCTGTAATTATTATGAAATGCATGTATAATTTTATTGTTATAAAACCTACTTACCCAGACGGTTGGAAAAAGTCACTATTTAAATATTAGCTTTAAACTTTTGTATTATGTATGAAAATAGAAGCATGAAACATAACTGAGGTACTAAATGGGACAAAATATGTTAATAAATTCTGACTAAAAATGAACCAGGTCATGTCTGACTGAGGCCATTTTTAGTGAAAATTCGAAACCTTTATCCTTTGGCGAACTGCAGCTCTCTGGCTGCTTGCTGCATTAGATTTGCTGTTAAATCATTTACATCTCTTCTTCTTAAGCTTCCACTCCTGTGCAGTTTCTGGGATCCAGAAGTGTCAGAATTCCCACCAGAGACACCCAGCAGAAGGCCTTTTGCAGGGCTGATTTTTGTTTGTGCATGTCCAACTCACCCAAGGCTTCTTGAGCAACCAACAGGAAAGACATCATCATCATCATCATCATCATCATCATCATCCAGAGCCACTTGTAGCAGTTATTAGGGTCCTAAGTGTCTACCGTGCATAACACTTTCAACACTTCCTGCCTGCATCTTTTCTGAGAGCAGAAGGGACCTTTCATAGCCAGATAAGCCTGCCTGAGGGGATCTGACAGTGGTGGATGGGACGTGAGAGGACGAGACGGCCCCACAGTCCTCAATATTACATGACACTCAGCGGAGGTGCTTGGCACTCAAGCTCACTTTACACAGAAAAGCTCCAATGCTGCTGTCTCTTATTGTACTTTGCATGTTTGCAACATTAATACAAGTAACTGCTGTGCATCCTTTCAAACTGTTTGTACATACTATAACACCGTAAATTACTAATAGAGTTATGGTGGTTGAGTTTCAACTGGGGTGTTATTGAGATAGTGACCAACTGCTGACATGCACAAATATCAATGTATTGCCAGTGAACCAAGATTGCCTTTGAAGGCATCATGGCTCCCTCCTGACTGTAGTTTCCATTCAGTCACACCCTGCAACCAACACCACTCTGCAAAAGGCTGTGCCAACGTGTTAATAGTCTTTGCAGCTGAGCTGGAGTTTGTCTCTGTGTAGCTGGAGACTGCTTGCGTTATAGAGAGCTGTGTTGAGCAGGCAAAAGTGTAAAAAGCAGCAGACACACACACTTTGCCAGTGACACAGGAGGCGTCGGACAGCTCCCAGGCTACAGCACGTCCTGCTGCCTTCACTTTCAAATTAATCAAAAGTGAAAAGACAACACATTGTAGTGATACAAATTCAGTGACTTGAGAGCTGCCTCCGTCGCCAGAGGGGAATTAGGAACGAGGTGAGTCAACTGTTTTCTTTTTCTTTCTTTTTTTTTTTAACTTCTCCTTTCTGTGTTTTTACATCTGCGAGTGTCTGTTCATTTGTACTGTGGAGTGGTTCACAATGTAGTTTAATTACGAGTTAACTAGTTTCCTGTATTACTGTATAACACCAGCCTGATTGATGTGTACTATCATTCATGATTAAAGTAACTTAAATCAGGACATTTCTCCGCTGTCTTACATTCATATATTATGTCGATTGGATTGCTATGACATACTTTACAGATATTCGTTATCCCCAGAGGATCCCTCCTACTGGCTTAGGTAATCCTACAATTTTGCTTCTAGGACTATCATGAGGTTGACACTTCTACTTTGAAGTAAAATGTCTCAGCAACTATTGGATAGGTTGCAATGAAATTCTATACACATATTCTTGGTGCCCACAGGATGCATCTTAATGAAGGTGGTAAACTTTCGATGTAGCACGAAGGGGAGGTTAAAGTTTTAAAATATCTAGTATTGCAAATGATTACCAAATGGCAATAATTACTTTGGCTTAATATTATTACAAATCAGTTATATAAAATCTATGTTTTACTGTTTTACTGTCTCGACAAAAAAAAAATCTTTGTACATGGACTGATAAAAATCTTGTAAATACTACATAATACTAACCACTAGTTAGAGCGTACTGAGAGCATACCTATGTGTGCCTACCATGTGGGCATATTTGTTGCAGCAAATCCAAATATCTCAGTGCAGTCTGGAACAGAATTTGAAGGAGACCTATAGACAAGAATGTGTTGCCTTATGCAATAGAGCGTTAATTTAAATAAAACAGGTTGCCACAACATTTTGTATAGCCATTCATGGTTCCCAAAGGATGAATCCTTACATTTTGGTGATCCCCAAATTTTTTCTCTAGTGCCACTGTAAAGTTTTCAACACAATTTGTTTGGACATTCATAACAACTTGCTTTAATATCTACCACCATCATAGGTTACATTTGTTGATTGGCTTCTCCATAAATTTGAAAAAGATAAACGCTAAATGTTATTTTTAAGTTTGGTTTTTAACCTAAAAGTTGAGAAAGAGGAAGACACATTTGAGTCTTATTCAATGGGAATGGCTCGTGTGTTTATCCACTGGCGTCTGAGAGAGCGACGCTTTGTCTAGGAGATAAACCTAATGTCGCAGTAATGAATTTTAGGATGCATTAACCCATTTGTGGCAGTGTTTCAAGCATGAATTCAGAGCGTCTGGGATTTCCCCAACCTAATCTAATGACACAGAGGCAGAGACACAGCTAATTGTAATGAGAGGGCCAAGTCATTGTTCTTGCTGCAGGAACTATAAATATATAGCCCTAAACTTAATAAAGACCTAATAAACTGAGTAACAGACGCCAGTCAATTCGGACCATCGGCCTGGTGAACACGCAAAGTAGCTGAGTCCTTGTTGAGACTGTCACAGCACAACTGATTTTTTTTGTTTAGATTCATCGGATTTACAGAAAGATGAGTTTTTCTACAAATTCATTTGTAGCAGTACTTTATTATGTATTATGATTATGTGTGTAGCCCTAAAGTTTTTTTTTTTTTTTAAGTGCCCCTGAAATAAAAAATGTATTCTTAATCCTTTTTGATCACACCCCTGACAAACTGTATTTTCCAAAAGAATAATTATAATAATAATAACAATGTTTCTTTGCATCTTTAAAACAAAATGTAGTCATATTTTCCTACTGTAATTTTTTATTTTTTTAATGTGACACTTGTCATCTCGCCCAGAGCAATGGTATCACTACATCCACCTGTCAATCACGGCAAGTTATCCTTGATAGATTGTCGGCTGAACATTAGTTTAATGTTCAGACACATCCATCATTCAATGGTCCAATCGAATTCCTACTACATTCTGGTTGTAGCACAAGATTTTCACAGAATAACATTTCAGGTGAGCTTCAAAATGACATAGCTTTCTCAATTTATGCTTGATATTGTTTGGTTATATCTCTGTCCTATTGTTAGGTATTTTACTGTAAAATACATCCTAATGTAAAAACATAAAATAATTAAGAAAGCCCTCTCAGTAGAGGTGAAACCAGCTGTGATTTGCCCGCCATATACTGTAATTATGATATAGTCCATAATAATATCATTATAAAACCCGTTCATCCAGACAATTTGAAGAAATGAGAATAATGATAATAATATATTGAACTCTGTTACATTATTTATGAAAATATACCATTTAAAATAGAGCCATGGAACATAACTTAGGATCCTCAGTGGTACAAATCTATGTTAATAATTCCAAATGAACCATGTCATATCTGACTGAGGACGTTATTAGTAAAATGGTTGAAACCTTTATCATGTGGAGAGCCGCAGCTCTCTGGCTGCTTTTGCTGCATTAGATTTGCCGTTAAATCATTTACATCTTGTCTTGGGATGTGACATGAGAGGGCAAGCGGGCTCCACGGTCCTCAATATTACATGACACTCAGCGTAGCTGCTTGGCACTTAAGCCTCCTTTACAAAGAAAAGCTACAATGCTGCAGTCTCTGATTCTACTGTGCATGTTTGATACATTAATACAAGTAACTGTATTAATTGTTGCTATTATTAATTATTATGGTTGCTGGGTTACAGATGGGATGCCATTGAGGTAGTGACTAACTGCTGACATGAATAGTAATGTATAGACTCAAAACCTACAAATGACTGTAACAAAGTTAGTTAGTTATATTATTTATAGATTATTTTAACAATTCGCTCAACTTATCACACAGATAGTTTATGAAGCTTAACACTGACCCAAAACATGGTGCCTTTAAGCAGCTTCCTCTCAAGTAAAGTTCACAGCTGCCTCTTCATCAAGGTTGAGAATGACCACATATCCAGGAAAAATGTTTTAATTTGTGTAGTGAAGGATAGATTTTACTACTTTTTTATAACCAGCTTTTATGGGAAAAAAAGATTGTAGTTTTCATTTTGGAGCCAGGTTTAGAGGTTTGTTCAGGTTCGGATATCTATCTATGTCTGTGAGATTTTTGGATTGTACCTTTTTTTCAATGGGCAACTGTGGTAAGAATTAGTTATTTTAAATAAAAGGTATGACAAAGGCCTACGAAAGAGCTTAGAAAACAAAAAGTATCCTTGAGTAATGCATTACTAGCATGCAGGATTTGAAGAAACTGCATCAAAATGACCTCAGCTAAGAGCCTTCAGCTATCAAACCTAAGGAGATTACAAAGAGAGAATTGTGTGACATGATGATTAGCTATCCAAAGGTGACCTCTCGAGAAGTGTGGAGTTTTTTTTTTTTTTGCTAAGGCAGATTTGTCACCATGCAGAAGACCCGATTTAATCCTCCACTAATGTGTCCTTGTTGGCTATCATTGCATTCAGGCCTCTGACCTCCCAGCTTGTAAGGCTCTTACTCTGATAAAACCTCTGAAGCCTGGACTATAACACCATAGAGGGTCATCAGTGAGAACCAGAGGTGAGAAGAAATTTACCCTGCCTCAGTGTGAGCACTGTTTTTTGACAAGGTTTAATAGGAATCCTTCTGACCTGATCAAACGCTGTGCAGACCTAACTTACTGTTGAGTGATCTGACGATGGTTGAAGTGTGTATGATCAAGAAGAATAAATAGTAATCTAACGTTTCATCTAACTATCTAACTAACACCCTACATGCACTGTTACATTAATATATATAACAGTGCATGTAGTATATATATTTGAATCATTAAAATCTCTTGTTTTGTAAATGCTTGTATAAAGGAACTAAATTACTGAGACATGTATGTGTAATTTTCCTTATTGCTGCTGTTTGTCTTTTGCTGTTTATGTCATTGTGTTTATGCCGATTTTTGGAATATGCACAAACACACAAACACTCACAGACATTGGAAAAAAATGAAAAAAAAAAAAAACACAGAGCAAAAGTAAAGAAGAAACAGTTGACTCATCTCGTTCCTGATTCCCCGCTGGGGATGGAGGCAACGCTCAAGTCACTGAATTTGTTTCGCTAGAATGTGTTGTCTTTTCACTTTTGATTAAGGTGAGAGTGAAGGCAGGAGGGTGTGCTGTAGCCTGGGAGCTGTCCGACGCCTCCTCTGTCACTGCCAGTGTGTGTGTCTGCTGCTTTTTACACGTCAGACCACTCCAGCTAACCTGCGAAGACTATTAAGCCATTGACATTGGCGCAGCCTTTTGCAGAGAAGCTAAAGAGTTGGTGGCGGTGTGGATGAATGTGAACTACAGTCGGGTGCCACCATGCTTTCACAATCTTGTTTCTCTATTTATCTATAAAGCACGGAACATCTGTGTGTCTGTGCCTTGTTTATTTGTCTATCTGTGACTGTTTGTCAGATCAACCTCAGCTTTCGAGTATGGCTTGTGTATAGCATGATGGTGTGCATCCTTATTTGTGGATTTCTTTTGATAGATATTCAAAATATCAATATTATCATCAAAAGTTCAAATTTGATAGACTTTGAAATTACAGCATTATCCTGAAGCAGCACTCCATATGTCACTGCATATCACAGCATTCCTCATGTTGCTTCCCAGCACTTTCATTACAATTCAAAGCTCCATTGTCCTGTTTCTTTCTGCGTTTGATCAAGCAACCAACGTAACCAAAGTATTGTAACGTTTCTCAAAAACCACACACTAAGGCATTAGCTGTTTAGCTGCTACTTCATTCTTCACACTAACACAGGCCGCTGTGGGCTATAGCTGCCTTACTTCAAGACACATTCACAGACCCTCAGGAAATCCCAGCACTATCACCTCACAGAACAGAATCCAAGCCTAAACTCATTTATTTAAAAAGGCATATAATAGTGACAACCCAGGTTGCTACACTATACAGGAAAAAAGGAAGAGATTTACTTAGACTGTCAACACAAATTAAAAACTGATGTGTAGATTGAGATTGGCACTTTCAACATAAATTGTAACCTTTTTCAACTGTTTTTGCATGTCTCTCCTCTCAATGTATGTTCATGCCTTACCCAGTGTCAACTATTAAGACTACGTAAGAGTCCAACACACACTGATTTGGCCAAACATGAAATATCTATTAAAACTTCCACTTCCACACAGAAATACATACTGTACATACTGCACTAGTTTATGCAAATTTGTAAGGACAGCATGAACACACACTAGAGTTGAGGTGCTGGTGGCGGAGCAGAAACCTTGAAATAAGCAGACACCAACAACTGCAACAAGATTTAAAGTGAAGAGAGAAACATTTCAGCAGATGAATGTCATGTATATTATATGATATAATGCAGTAAACCAGGTGCATATTAAGTTGACACCATGACATTGACTTTATGTGCATGTGTGCTAAAAGCAGAACATAGTGACTCCCTGCACCTACAACAAGAGAGTCAATAAGTGAGTGGGCTGAGACACTATGACTGATGGTAAGGGTTTGTCTTTGGCCGTCGCGAATAAGCCATGAGGTTGTAATGACCCTATTAAGGTTGAAAGTATCATCAGCCTAAATATATTACTCAAAGATTATGAATGGTGAATGTGAAAAATGACTCTACTGGGCAGGCCCATTTTATCCTGGCCATAAGCACAGACCATCCAATTTGGGGGCGTCAGTGTGGAGCCAGGCCTCATGACCTATAACCAAGGCCAGTTGTTGTCTTCCCAGTGCCCCTATAGACATTTTACACAGTTCGCCTTTCTGACATGGAATAGTAGGTAAACAGGTGTCGTGATACTATTGAAGGTTCTATTCATGTCAAACACAGTTAAGATGCAGCTATGTCGCCACACTGGAAAGGCTTTTCTACAATAAATGGGCTCTTTGCACATTACTCTTTCCACGCCAGAAATGAGGCCTGGTCTTTTCTGGCTGTAGAAACAATGGTGCCTTTCTATACGTAGTGCTTAAGACTTGCCAAGAATCTACATTGCATTTGTAAGGCGTCCTCCAGGGCACATCCATGGATACGAAGGTAAGTCTATATTATTTATAACCCTGTGGCTTTGTAGCAAAATGTTAACTGGTAAATTGTCTGTGACCATATATGGGCGTGGTATGTATTACTGTTTGTATGCACGTTTTCGTCATTTGAAATGATTCTCCACCCCTATGTGAAATTTAGTCATTCCTTGCCCTCACCATAATTAAATAGGTGGGTAAACCATTTTTTTAAGCCGGCAAAGCCGTTGCCTTAAAACGGCAACGCTGCTGTTAGCTTAGCATTGCATAGGCGCCGTGATGCAGAGTCGCCGGCTAGCACGAAGTTGCAATTTCTCTGGGGACTGCAAGAAATTACGGAATTTCACATAGGGGTGGAAAATTCATTTAAATGACTAGGAAAGTGCATACAAATATTAATACATCACCACACGCATACACGGTCACAGACAATTTATTAGGGAACCTTTTGCGATAAGGTTTTAAAGAATTTATAATGACATCTAAACCCATTGATAAATAAAAAAAACATAAAGCCGAGTTTGATGGCTGGTGCCTTGGCGGATGCCATACAAATGCGATGTACATCACTAAATATGATTCTCGGAAAGTCTTATGAACAAAGTGTATAGAAAAGCACCATTGTTTCTACAATAGAAAAAGACCAGGCTGCATTTCCTATGCGGCTAGAGTTATGTGTTGAATGAGCCAAAAATAGAATAATTGACAATACCTGTATTTACCCTAATAACTTATATAAATAAGGCTGAAAATTGTGTTTTTTCCGGCAACTATTACCATACTAAGTCAACTGGAAGCCTGTAAAAGAGACAAATGTGACAAAGGAGGACAGTTGTCACAGGGAGGAAAAAAAAAAGTTGAATTGCTGCAAGCCTATTTGATAGTAATATTAATAGTATATGATTAGGGGTCTTTCCAGCATACCAATTCAACCACATATACTTCTGCCCCCCTTCTTGGAGTCGGAGAAAAGGAGCGAAAAAGGAGGGCACGTCATCTCCCATCATCTGGAGAAGTCTTCTTCCTCATAGCACTTACTCTGGAGCCTCCCAAGAGTGGCAGAGGGCAAGCCATTAAAGGCATGTTGAAACGCTACAGATACTGTCAGAAGGAGACAGGAGATGTGGGAAGGAGCGAGTTAGACAAGTTCCACCCAAAGACTGTGACACTCTCACACTCGCCGCTCTCACCGCTACTGGCCACAGTGAGAGCGTGAAGGTGCCAGGTCAACATCAGTCTAATTTAATCAGCGGGATTTCATGGGAAACTCTTGTGGGAAATGATGCAAAAGTTGGAATGTAAATGTTCATTGTATGCTGCCATTTGTGAAGAGGGAGCGCGAGAGTAGGAGTCTTAAATGTGCACAGGACCACTGGGCTCAAGCATATGCACCGCCCCCCACCCCAACACACACACACACACACACACACACACACACACACACACACACACACACACACACACACACACACACTATTTATTCATTTTTTTCCTCTAATTTATTACCTTTCTGTATCTACTTGACTTTCCAATAAAAATGGTTTTAGAGTTTTGATTTGATAGTAACGTTGATGCTATATGTAGAATCAGAAATAAACCATAGGAGACAGAAGGATGTGCGAATGATGTGTACAGAATAGAGAGCAAAATTCCAGCATGGAAAAACAGGATGAGGAACCAAGTGTCTCGCACACATACACACATGCACAAAATAAAAAAAAATGTACTGCATTCACCAAAACTTCTGGAACAGGTAAAAAAAAAAAACATTCTTGTAAATATTTGACCTTCGTCTGGAAAGGGGTCTGTCACACACTCACACACTCAGCTATCTTTCCACTGAATACGCTTATAGACACGTTGGGAGAAGGTTAGCATAGTTGGCATGTAAGGAATGGTTCATCAATTATGTGCACTGTATACAGTGTTTGCTATTTTAAGTTTGCTTTCCAAATGCCTCCCAGTTTTCTGTGAAGATTCCTATTTGCGGCGAATACAAGGAGGGGTGTGCGGGGAGCGGCGGTGAACACTGTGACGCTCCGCTGGCTGATGTACAGTGACAGACTGTCTGCGGTAAGAGGGGAATGTTGCATGTTAGGCAGGTCAGCAGATGCTGGGTTGACAGTCGATGAAATATTCAAGTCGAGACACCGCGATCATGGATCTCATGTCTGTATCGTCTAAGAAACAGACGACGGGTAAAGACGAGAAAAAGCGTCCTTTAAGTGCAGTATCACAAAGTGTCATGTGCTGTAGTGCACAACGTTTTACCCCCCCCCCCAAGTCTTTGCAAGTAACATTTCCAAGATCATCCTACAACAGGGTAAGCTGAGGTACACGCTCATTAGAACTGACCACATTTTTTTTTTCAATCTTTTCAAACTACTGATTTTTGCTTTCTCAATTGTTGACTGTATTGATTTTACTTAAAAGCCCCCATATCACAGAAAGTGAGATTGACAGTCTGATCTTTAAAAATTGTCAAGAGTAATGCACACAACCTATTCAGAAACTATGTGTTAAAACAAGCCGTGAGGACATCCCTGAGGTTGTGATGTCATAACTATCCAGTCAGACTCCCCCCACTCACAGCTATTCAAATCAGCCAAACAGGAGAGAGGTAAATTGATATTAATAAGACAAACACAAAAATTCTACATATTCGGAGAAAAAGCTTGGGAGGAGATGTAAAACTGAATTTAAGTGATTTTATTTCTTAATCCACGAATAGTGTATATCTTGTTAGGGGCATCACTTCAAACTTCAAATACAACCAAGGAAAATTGTATGATTATGGGACTTTTTAAGTTTTAAAAATGTTAAAAGTAAGCGCTAATGATTTTCAAAACAATCTAAATGTCAATTTACTTTTACTTTTATATCACAGCAGCAGATGGAGTTTGTTCATTTGTAGATTTAATAGCAACTGTCCATTACTCTGAAAACTCCAATGGTGGCTTATGAATTATGCATTAGTTTATTCTTGGCCGTGGAAACAGAAATATCACTCCCTCGTTGAGCTAAATAAAGTTAAAAGAGTAATAAAGGCAACATTTTATTACCAGATATTAAAGGTGTTTCTTTTAGTTAGCTAAAAACACAATGTTTAAGCCAATTACATTGCTACCATCTACTGGAATATAATGGAATTACTGGTGCCTAAAAATTGCATACCACACAATAGCTAAAGGCAATACTTACACTTTCCAAAGTAGATTTACAGGATTAATCACTGTAAACAAGGTCCACAAATTGGACTAGACAACAGACATGACGCCATTCAGAAAAATGAAAACTTTATTACAACACACAGACACTGTATATCCAGTCATTTTCAAAGCATTTAACAGACAGCTAGTACTGACAACTGGCTGCAGTCGATATGAAACCAGAACCAAATATTGTATTTGTCATAGCACACCACATGCCCATTAACATCCATTACCTCTTTACAACATACAGAGTAGATCTGCGCATGTCAAAGAGTCATGTAAAAGACAAAAACAATTACTTTGCATATTAATAATGTACTGTACAAACTTCTATTGCATATCAATGTACTGTACAAAATCCACAAATCACTCTGTAGCATTAAATGGGAAAGATCAACCATGTGGAACAGGGTTAAATACACAGCAGTGTCAACAGTAATAGGACATTGGTGCAAAACCAAAGGTGCATGCTAACTGGGATGAGTTAGAGGAGTCCCAAATATGAAAGTACATAAAACCACCCCAGACTCATGTGAACTAAGGCAATCATGACAGTCATGTTTTTTTTTTTTTTTTTAAAAAGAAGGCAACAGCTAGAACAGTAACTGAGCTTCCACATCAACACAAGCTACAACTTCAATTACCTTGTAATATATATATATATATCACCAATCTGGCACCTTTTTATGACATTAGTACCATACATTGTTTTATTGGAGGATTAAAACACAAGTTATGGTGCAAACGATAAAATAAGACACCACGTTTCAAGACAAGGAGGAAGACATATTGGAATCGTGTTAGTGCCTAGTGAATGTTTACAAGAACTTAGTGAGGGTAAAGGGTAACACCACCATCCCGTGAGGCACAGGTATTTAATCTTGGCTTTTACATCAGCACCCGATACAGCCAACAGCCAGTACGTCTGCTTGACCTTTGACAACGTAACAGAAATAAATCCAAACAGATGATAAATGCATCAACATGTCTCTTCTTGCATTTTGTACCATTGCATGGTTAATTTATTTAAATCACACATATCTATGAATATGGACAGATGCCACCTATTCTATGTGATGAATTTTCTTTCCTTCCCTCCTCGGCTGAATGACAATATATATTTTTAAAAGACTTAAAATCAATACCCGCATAATTAACAATGGTCCACCTTCCCTTGGACCGTTGCTTGTTTTCCATAATTTTGAGCTTTACTCCAGCCGATAGCTTCTATTGCAACTGAACAATATATCATCAACTCAATTATATGATAGTCTTTGACAAAGCCTTTGAAATGGTTGTGTAGCACAACTCATCAAGAAGAAAGCTCATCAACAACTGGTCTGGGGTATTAACCCCAATCAAGGAAAGACATGCATATTAGACGATCCAACAATTTAAAACAATTTAAAATTGTTTTTCATTTAATACAAATCTAAACTGGAAGATTTGTGTGTCACAAGTCTAAATTAACGGACGTCATTTGAGATTCTGTCTGATATTTGTCCTTCAAAATAGGTCTTTTGGATATACTGTACATACATTTAAGTATGAAAATAGACTGTGCAGACCAAACAAATCTAAAATTTCCACAAACACTTAAAATTAGGGGCCAGGAAATGGAGAATAAAAGGTCAAAACAGAAAAACATCTATACAATCTCAAAATTCTCACATATTTACAAAAACAAAGACTTTGTATAAAAGTATACATCTAGTAATGGGCCTGTGGCACGACTGGTACATGTCTCAGGGTAAAATCATTGTTTATATGGAGACAAGACTCAGCACGCGCACAAGGCAGCTTTGTGTTGCTGTGGTAGGACTTCCTCAGAGGAGCTTTTTTCTCTCTTCTGACCACGAGTTTGACGGGATTGTTCACTTGGTACTTTGCTGTGAGACATCTTGTGGGGGGAACTTTTGTTGGGGGAACGGCCTGGGCGACAGCGAGGAGATCGGAGTTTGGAAGCGACAGGTGGAGAGTGGCGAGACCTTTTTAATGGAAACGCAGAAGGGGCGACGTCCATTTGGGTTGTTGAGTCTTGCTCTTCGAAATCATTCAGGGAGCCGCCCGTGGGGGGCTGCGTGGCACAGAAAGCGGCTTCATACAGCCCGAACGCCTGCTCCAGAGTGGTGGAACCTTCTTTAAACGGGGAGGGAGCGTTCTCTGCATCACTCCGCTGAAATAAACAAATCAAGAAAATAACAAAAATATTAGAAGTGACATTTTTATTATTCAAGTAATAATATCAAAAAATAAAGCTTATTTGTAAGTTGTAATGAAATTAAAAATTGGTCTGTTCATTTAACCAAGAAAAAAAGATGATATCTGAAACACAACTTGGCAATAATCAATCTAATATAAGGCCACACAAAGATGAAAACTGGTACAAATGGACGAAGTATAAAATCATGGACATAAACAATAGTTGGATTAAAATTTTGGTGCATATACATACAACATAATGTGCGGAATAGACAGGACACAAATACACACGTGAGCTACACTTGAAAAAATGACAGCTTAAGCATTCTAACTTGGAGGTAGGAGCAGCCTCAAAGATCTCTAATTAATTTGAAGTAAACCAGTATTTCCAAAATCTCCCTCTACTGGCACAATATGACAGTGCATTTAGCCCCTAAATTAACAAATACTTACTCACTATTTACATTTTCTACAGCTGTTTTTTGTAGCATGATATAAATACCACTGTAGCTAGGGTAGGAATTCCGACATTTTTATCCAATAGTTGAAATTTATTACTTCAGCAACCATAACCTCGCTATTCAGCTCATATGTAAACTAGTTCAGCTACTGACGTTATATTATTATTTTTTTTTATGAGCAGTCACCTCACTACCACTCCAGGCATGGCCATCCCTCATGTCCTTCTCCATATATTTCATCTTCTTCACAAAACATGTCATCCTCATGCTCCGCCTGTTGGCCCCGAAAACAGTGATTGTGAGTGATATGGTGAACCAATGGGACACTGATGGAAACTGATGCTATGAACTTATGTCAACATCAATTGGTGGTTATAAACCTTCATAATCTAACTGGTGAAAGTTGAAAGCAAAATGACAAAATCAAAGAAAAATCATTTTTAAATGGTCTCGAATATATATACATATATTAGAAAATGACAATACAGTGAATGGGTGAAGGATGAAGCAAAGAAATGGCACTGACCTGTCGAACTTCACATGTGTTATATGTGGTTCCTGGGTAGGGAACATGGTCAATGCCTGTTGCCATGTCGACAACAATCTCATCTTGATGCATAGGGATAGGAGGTCCTCCATGCTCCTGCAGTGCCAGAACAATCACTGTTGTGTTGTCTGCCCGAAGCATGCGTTCTTTCCAAAACAGTAGGGCTGTGCATCCCAGCCGGCGGGCACAAGACCAGCCCTTTTCGCCCTAAAAAATAAAGAGATCAACAGCAGAGGGAGGATAAAAATTTTAAATATTTTCATAATATATATATATATATATATTTATTTTTTTTTTTACAATAATGCAGATTCTTCTGGACTCCAACAAGCATGAAAACCAAGGCAAAAGTGATCATTTTTTAATTTAAAAAAAGGAGTTCGTACACAAGTATTCTGGTTTTAAACAATTCTGGATGAAGGTGAAGATTAGAAACCTCAATTTTACTATCCCTCTATCCAGGTTTTGATGAAAACACTAGAAACTATAAAAGCACAGAGCACAGAGCTCTGCCAAGCATATGGCCAAGCTATGCAGGTGCAGGCTACTGCCACCAGGTGGCCCCAAACAAGCACCCGTTTGGAGGTCCTTTACCACAATGTTACCAAACAAAAGATTCAAAGTGATCCAAATATCAGCATTTCTTTGGAGTTATTAACAAAATTGAATCATCTGTTCGTGGTACCATTCCCAACATTTACTGAAAGTCTGTCGAAAATCTGTTAAAACGTTTTGAGACATCTTGCTATCAAACAGTCAAACAATCGTTGGTTAAAACATAACCTACTTAGTTGAGGCAACAATTAAGTATTATTACATGTATTATTATGATTTTAGTATTTTATGCTATATAGTTATATGATGAAGAAACCTTTTTTTTTAATATGTCTTGCCAAAGTTACACTGAAAGAAAAACAAAACTATATATTCGTTAGTTACGCACCACCATTTTATCATGACTATAACACATGTTGACAGCATTCTTGGGAGGCATCATATTCCACAATCCGTCGCTGCCCAGGATGATGTAGCGATGTCGTTTGGGGTCAAGGGTCATCACGGTGGTATCAGGCTCTGGAGAAACCACAAACTCCCCACTGTAAAAGTCGTAGCTCCAGAGATCACCTTTCAATAGATAACAGAATATTAATTAACAGAATACAGCGCAACCATATGGACATAATCATCAGAAAATGGTGCCATTTTTACCGAGGGATCGAGCCACAGCCAGGAAGGGGATCTGGTCAATGACTGTGCTCCTCCTCACGGGCCCATTATGGGTCAGTCTGGGCCTTTTCCACACAACACGGTTCACCCCAGATTTCTTCATTACACTACAGATACAAGAATAACATAATGATAAACTGTTACAATGGCATGCTTTTGAACTAGACAGAAAATACCAAACAATTAAACAAAGGAAAAAAAATGTTTGCAAGTGTAGCATTACAGATTTATGCTTATTTGAGTGGAATTACTGCTTTTTATTGCATCTTGAGATCTTTTGAGGTAGTGACAGTGCATTGAAAAGTACTGCTTGTTAATGTATGCATTATCAAGTAGTTATCGACAGTCATGCATTATCTCACTGTTTTAATTCCATTGTCATCTTGGTTTATCTCTGCGATATCTTAAATGTGCGATCTGAAACCCGAGTCACGTTGGTCACTGTATTCTTTGAGAGAAGTGACTGTCGGTAAGTGTGTCATCTCTAAGCTGTTCACAGACTTCCCTCAAAAGTAACTGTGCCTGAGTAAGATCCACTATACTTCCGAGGTCCAGGGAGCAATAATGTAATGCTAATAGGGTGGCTGCTGAAGAGTAAATCTTACCACTGTTGTGTTTCAGTGGCCGGATAGGAAAATGATATAAATACTAGAGATGCACGTTTAGGAACTTTTGCTGATATGCAAGTCATTTGGCCAAATGCTGATGCATGCACATATTTTTCCCCCCACCTAAGAACTTAAATTGCTCCTGTAATGGAATTAACATATTACGATGCCAACTCTCATCGTAATGGCCCACTGGCAAATGAGAATTAATTTATAGTTATAAACGTTTATTTCTACAGCAGCAACAGAAAGGTTGACAGCAAAACTCAATAATATCATACTGGAAACTAATCCAACATGTCAGGGACATAAATAATATTCCTGACGAAGGCCATAATATAGAAGGAAGAACACAGACAATCGTCAGTATCAGTTCTTCCTCCTGTCCTCTGCTGCAGACCTGATACACTGCTGCAGGTGGAGATATGAGGAGCTGGTTTTTCCTCAGCCAGCATTTTAGCAGAATTTTGTGGCAAAGCTGCAATACAAATGAGACAGACGCTAGGCAATCATTGCAAATATACTCAAACACTCTACTACAGACTTACATGTTGCACCCTCTTTCACAAGCATAGTCAACAGTTCGTGTCACAGGCACATAATTAAAGAATCTTCCATTATTTCATTTTTAAAGCAATCATTAGCAGATAATGATGCGGATATCATCATGAAAAACTCAACTGTAGTAGTTAAGGCATTGTGAATATGATCTACTACAGCAAACAGATTAGGGAAAAGTCATTTTTGTTTACTTTTGGTGAATATTTTTCCTCAATTAATTCATATTGAAACACGTAACTTGCAGACAGTCTCCAACATGGACTACAGACGGTGGTTTGGCGATGTTGAGATGCTGTTTTCTCGTCAGAGAATGATAATGTTGCTTTATGCTACACTCTTTAATTACTTGAACACAGCCTTGGCCTCTGATTAAAAACACAAATAAAACCAAACATCAAGATAATATTCAATAACCAGCCAACTTCACAGAAGTTTGGTTCCTGAGGTAAATTATCACAAATAGCAACCACCCTGACAATGACACTAAGATTCTAAAACAAAACGTTTGGCCAGACAGAACTTTTAGGTAATGACAGTTCCACAACTTATTTAGGCTGTTTTAATAAACCAAAGTAATAGTTATTGACAAATAAAACTTATGCATTACAGAGAAGTTACATCCTGCACAAATTTTAAGACCCAGATACCAAATTTCAAGACCTTTTTCATGTATCATTTCTAAATTCATAAATTCAATGGTTTCAAGACCTTTTAAGACCCCTCGGGAAGCCTTGCATTAGTAGTGCCAGTGTACATACATGATTATAGCCATGTTGCATTATTTCTGAAGTTCTTTACCAACTCACCTGCCACCCAGTCGTTCGATCCTTTCTTTTTCTTTAGGAAGTTCGGGTTTATGGTCTTGTGTAATTTCAAGGGCCTGGAGTCTGATATCAGAGTCATTTTCTTTTACTCCAACCACCACTGCTGAATCTCCAACATGCGCGACATACATGTGAACTCCACGGATTACAATCACGCTGGCTGTGGTGCCCGAGGTACTGGGCAGGCCGGTAATAGTCTTTGGCCACTCCGCTGTAAGAGAAGGGAAAATAAAGGTTCATAGATGTTCATGTTGCTCACTGGTAAAAGTTGCTTGAAATTTACAAGTGAAACCCTGCTGCTGTTATCAGTAAATACAATACCACAATGTCAAAAATGTTGATAAACTAGTCCACCAGTTCTTACCATGTTAGAATACTCAAAAAATGGAGGTGTATTTAAAAAAAATAAATAAACTATGCCTCATGATCCAAAAGCAGCTTGTTAAACCTGTAGTAGTAACGCACTCTGCCTTCTCACACCCTCACGTTGCTCTGACAAAACAACAGGAGCAATTTCTAAATGGTTTGTGTTCAGCCAAGTTTCAGCAACGCTACAGGGGAGGCCATAACACAACAGAATGAGTGGGTGGTCTTCTTTCACAATTCGTGTGTTAGCAGAACACCAGAGACATAAATATTTAAACACAAGCACCGAACAAGTGTTTTACTTTTTATAATAGGCCTTTAACAAGAGAATCACTGGCAACACTGAGGGGAGAAAAACTTCACTAGACTTGTGTCTCATTTACACTTCACACCAGTGGAGGCATAAAAGGATTAAGAAAAGCAGGAAGAAGAGAGTTAAGACGCCCTTGCATCTGTCATGAAGGTATTAATATTGTTTTCCTCAGCTCATGAAGCCTTTCCTCCTTTTTAAGTATAACAGAAGATATGTTACCACACACGTGTAAACAAACAAGTCCACACAAGATGAGCCTGCAAGCAGAAAGTGCATCCATGGACCTGCTCAGCTACAATTTTGCAGAAGCCGTACAGTTTGTGGCCTTAAGAAGAACCACAGGGAATCACTTATTTCTGTATTCTCTAATCCTAGTGATTTATCAGAGGCTTCCCCTAACAGCATTATCAGGAGTTCAAAGTAAAGCAATTGTTATAGTACTTGTGGCCACATAGAAGAGCTAGCTAAAGAAAACAATGCTTCTCATTTGTGGGGAAAAAAAGACAATGTCAAAACATAATATATGGTTAGTATGTAAGGCTATAGACCTTTCTAATTTAGAGCACTTTTACACTTTAACTGGCCCAAACAGTATAATTCTGTGCTTGAAGTTGCTGGTCCCATGCTGTACTTCTGCTTGGTTTTCCGAATTGGGAGTTTGTCGACCTACATCTACTCCAGGTAATACACAGACACACACACACAGTACCCCCCTTCAAAAAATGCTAACTTCCCCTTTAAAAGCTTCCCTGTGTGCCTTTCTTTGCCCTCTTCTTTCTTTGGCAATATGAAACGGCTAAATTCTGGCTCAGGTTGTTAGGCTTCCTCTATTCCAGGTGTGTGTGAAACGTTACAGGATGCATGTTATACATGATTTTTTTTGTGGAACTAAGATTATTGAAATTTACATGCTTTTAATGAGGGTGATCTTGGAACTGATCGGCCACCTGCATACCTTCCATATAGAATGGATAGCTAAGCACATTCACCCTGATTTCAACCAGAGCTGACTAAATACATTCTTAATTGACTATTAATCAGTTGACTAATCGATAAGGTTCCATGATTACACGACTGACAAATCTGTAAAATTTTAGGTTTTCCGTACGCAATAATGCCCTTTAAAGGTTGTGTTCATGTCAGTTGTGCTCGTAATTCTTCAGCATATAACTAATCCAGCGTGGAAAAAACGCATAAAAGTCCACTAGCTAGTCGGAAAAGACCGAACCAATCGATTATCATCGACTATGAGGTTTCGGCCACGATTTAAACCCCCCTCGTTGTGATTTTATAGGATTAGAACATGGACACACGCGCAGAGCAAAGCAAGCGGCTCATTCAAATGCCCCGGCGTCGCATTTGTGTTTCTAATCCGCTGCGGCGGAAACATTTGTCGGGGCTGAAAGCTGCGCGGTGGTCAGATGATGGCTCACTGTGCTCATTATCTGTGGGTGGGAAGTGCATCATCTTACCAGCTGAGTGGGATACTGTCTCACATGATACGCTTTAAAACGCCGCAGAGACTACGACGGCAGCAACCATGCAGCTACGTGCACGGGCAACAATTGCATAAAACGTTAAGGGGGGGGGGGGGGTAAACCCACTAGTGAGTGTAACTTCGGCGACTTACGTAGCTCTTTCCACATCGCGTGGTGACAGGCGATGAAGCCTTTGCGGAGGGCAGCGCACACCTCGCTATGGTCCTTCGACCAAAAGCCCCGCTGTCTCTTCAACAAATCCCACAGGTTCTCCCGGGCGAAGTGCGCCGCTTCGCGACCCCCGTGGCCGTCGAACACGGCGAAAAACGCCACGGACTTCCGAGTGTTGACGACGTGCTCCGAGACTTTTCCGAGCGGTGCTGCCGGCGCGCCGTCGCCGCCGCCGCCGTCCTCGCTGGAGAGACTCTCTACCCACATCGCGGAAACTGGGTCACGCTCGGCGGCGGCGTTATGTTCGCGTTTCTCGTTTTCAGTCTGTCGGGATTCTTCGCTCTCCGCTTTCTCCCGTCCTCCATGTCCCTGCGACTTCGGATAATCTTCGCCTGGCGACGGCTCGTACTCGATTCTTATCTCGACAACATCCTCCATGTATTTCCTCCCTCCTTGCTCGGAAAATGCACTCATACGAAATATTAACGTGTCGTCCATGGTCGTGAACGCGTAATACTACCTACCTAAGCAATACAAGGACATGTAGTCGCTAACAGTAGGCTTACAAGCTAAAATTTCGAACCAATTTTGCCGCGACTGTATGGCCGAAGGGTTCCTTCCTTTATCTTCACCGAAACGTCCCGCTCTACGTAATGACGTCATGTTTTTTCCGCCTATCAGCTTCGCAACTACGCACCTAGCCTGTATCTTTTCTTAAAGATACAGGATAGGTTAAGTTTAGTTTACTTTAGAATTAGTTTAGTCTATAATTAGTTTTAGTTAGTTTTAGTTTTTTCCAGTTTAGATTTTGTTTTAGTTTGTTTAGTTTATCCTTTTTTCAACTAGTGGGGCAGATCAGCATCTAGTAAGCAAAACGATGAAGAACTTCCTGGTTTTATGTTACAATCTTACGAAAACATGTGTTACCAGTGATACAAATTGAAGTTCTGTGCAGGTCAAAGAAAGTCAAGATTCTGCTACTCTGCACATTGGCTCACTGGTAAAGCTCTGCTATATTAAAGAGAAAGGAGCTTTAATTAGCATTATTGCTAACATCTGTGTTAACCTTCTATTGCATGTCAATATGGGCTCCATTACAAATCTAAATGTAGAGTGTCACATTCCGCATATAGACCTTTAATATAACACAATCTGATAGTGTACTGTATAATATTATAGTATATTATATTATTGGTTTTCAAAGTGGTGTCTGGTGTCCCACAGGGCTCCTTGAAGGTGGTCCCTAAGATTTATTTTCATTATAATTCCACCTGTAAGTAACACAGTGCCTCATGTGGGCATGGCTTTTTCTGTAAGGAGATATCTAAAAACGAAAATAAAGGTTGTCTTATCCTATCAGTATCATTATTACTAACAGATGAGTAATTATTATGTTGTAGTGTATGGCATTATAATTATATTTCATGTAAGCGTGCCACGTATTTGTTTAATGCATGTTATTCAGCACTTTTCACTAAAGATTTTTAAAAATAGAATATTAGGATATACTAGGATAGGATATATACATTAGGATATATTTTATGCCAACCCTGATCAGATAAGTAACTCAAGCTGTCGAATAAAGAGTGGAAACTTTCCCTACAAAATCAGGCAGGAGTTGAAGTATAAAGTAGTATCACATAGAAATATCCAAATTAGGTACAAGTACTCGGCCTCAGAAATTACCTTTAGTACAAAACTTGAGTAAATGCACTTAGTTACTTTCCACTTCTGCATCATTTATTTGTACTGAAGGTTTTTTTTTTTTTAATCCTAATTCTGTTTCTGTTTTACATTACTACTATGATCTTTTATTCATTTGGGTAAATTCCTGTTGTTATGCTGAGCACACATCTGCACTGTCTTTATGTTTGAACGCTTCTCAAAAATGATAAAATGAGCTTGTGAGCAGCTCTCACATAATAGGTGAACCTTTGAGGAGCACATCCAATCCATGCTAACTCCCTAAAGAGAAAATGGCTTTTTGAGGCAGAGACGGACAAGACGAACATATTCAACGGTCAGACACAGATCAAGAAAGAGCACACAGAAAATTAATATTTCAGTTTGCATAACTGAGAGCAGAATATCACGTTGTCTGAATTCTAATGAGAAGAATAATACATGTAGAGAGCTCAGGGAGACTCCAGGCAACATTAATTGTACTTGTTATTATTAATACTAGGCTATAAAACATTTATAAATGTATATATTCATGAATTCACAAATCGGGATATATGCCCCCCTTGGTTTGTGTTTGCCCATGAAAACATCATCTTTAGAAGCACCTGATTTAGATGCATATTGCTGAAAGATGCACAAAGAACCATTTTCACCATTAGTTGTGTCAGAATATCCCTCATAAATTCAGTATAGGCCACCGGCTTTACCAACGGTACGTCATCTATGCAAAGCATAACAAACACAATGCAGCTACTGACATTGTGGAGGGCATGTTTGCCTCTGCATTTTGCATAAAGCCAATCATTCATCATTCCCATTAATTACTAACCTCATGTGTGTTTGCTATTGCAAACACATTCAGGTTCTGCAAGGGTTTCTCTCTGTGACAGCAATTAAAGAGCTAAGCTTTAATAACTACAAAAAATCACAAGTAATTGATTTACCCTACACATGATTATAATTTTAATGACCACCCCATTAGGGTCTCTGACAATCACATTACATGAATCTCATTTTTCAGACAGAAATTTGTACTTCGATCCAATTTGACCAGAACAACAACAGGAGGATTGTTGTACTTTATATGTTGTATAATGCTAAACAATGTGGAATTAAATTATACATATATTTGTTCTTATATGAGACTTTCATTACACATACAGCTGCCAGACTTTTCACAGTTTGCCACATTTTGAGGAATTAATTATAACTGCAGCATTCTTATCAACAACTTCACAAATATAGTAAACATAATATTGCCTTTCATCTATATCAGGAAAATTTTGGTGGCTGATGCTCCTTATTAAAAAAAGGTGTGTTTCCAGGCTGTGAAACACACATTCACAAATTCTGCAGCATTATTTGCAGTAATTACAATGCAGCTACCTGTCCATTTAAATGTACTGACTCATATATTAATTATACAGTTTATTTACAGCCATTCTACTTCTGGACAGTTTTAGAGGAAAGATGATGCAGACTGGGGGATGTAATAAACAGCAGTTTATTAGTTTATTTTTCACGTGTTACTTCAGGAACCACTCATTAATAATACTATGCGCAATGCTGGATAAATCAGTGTATCCATCATGATCTTATGCGTGGCTCTGTGACCGGTTCCAGAAAACGTTAAATCAATAATGTTCTTATCAATTTCAGAAATTGATAAATAAATACACAGTAGACTATTAAACATGCATAATGCATAAAACCTGTGACACCACACCAGGCCAGTAGTGGCCAATAAACAAATGTTTTGCAGTACGATGCAGCAGTGATTCAAAAACACAGGAAGATCCAAATGGATTATGTCATATGTGGATCTACTTGCACTTGATGCAGTAATTTTAAATTCATCTGTAAAGCTGCAAATGATACAAACTACTTTCATTACTAACCTGAGACACGTCTGCCATTGTGTCTGTTTTAAACAGAACGTATGACCAGTGCTTTATCTGTAACATGTGAGCATGAGAGCCATGCTTTGACATTATGAATCTGAAAAAGAACAAGATTTCGGTCACTACAAAAATCTAATCTGATATTTTTTAAAAATTGTGTAGATAGGAACTTATTGTGCCTTTTTCTGTTCTAGGGTATTTATCATAAATACAAAAAAATGACATCAATATTGCACATGAACATCCCCTCATGTTGTAGTTTCCATTGGAAAGCTGGATTTTTGTGATACACAAGTTGATGAGATAACCTTTTATCATGGCAGAGAGCAGCCCAAGTGTAGTGAATGGTAAGCATTACATTCTGTTAAACATTCTCTGCTGCTTTCAGTTGGTTAGTGTGTAGCCTAAATAATGCTGTGACATACATTGTTAATAACGTAATAACGTCCCCATTTACTCTTATTGTCTTTTTTTTTAATACTGATATTGTTCTCTTAATGTTAGCATTTAGGGCCCGCCATTATTGACTTCACTCAGAAACAAAAGCACTTAAACACTACACACTAATATTTTCCACTTCACAAATGATAACGTCATTCTTTCCCATAGCACCTGAAGGCAGCATTAGTCTACAGTTTTGTTTTTAACTGAGGGTCCTACCTTTGGATGTTGAAATTATTTGAATCAGTTTATTGTCATTGTTATTATCAGATTTTTCACCTCCTGTTTCTTTGTGCCATCCTCCCCACTGTTCCTGACTGCTACCAACCTTCCCCAGGATCACACATATTATTTAATGAACTTTGTTCTCCCATGTCTTACCTGTGTCTGCATTTGGGTTCACCTGCACTTTGCATGACACAAAGGCCACTCTTAGTGTATGTGCACCTTTGTAATTTAACTATTGGACCAGGATTGGCCTCCAAACTATTTGCGTTGTCACAAATCTTGCTGGTAGGCCCGCCTCTTACAATTGGATTTTCAGTGAGCTCAGGGAAACTTTTCGCTTTCAGCAGGTGAATGTGAACAGCCGTGTAATGTAACATTTTCACCTACATCATTCTGCACAGCTAAGCTCAAACAATGTGCTTCCACCCAGCAGATAGAGGTCTGTGAGATACCAGAAACACTGTCCTTCCTCCCAGTACTGATGAGAGCTGGAGTTAATTGCCTTTGTAATACAAAGGGTTCACTTAACAACATATTCTTTGACCTATAGATGTCATGAACGTAGCACAGGATGGTAAAGACTCGGCTGCACGATCTGACTAGGTCAGTCACTCATTTTCTATACCCACTTTTTCCTCACAGATGTCTGCTGTAGCCAATTCCAGCACATTACAGCTGAGAGGCAGGAATACGTCCCAGACAGGTCACCAGCCTATCATGGGACACACACACCATTCACCTACACACTCACACCTACAGGCAATTTTAGTTGATTCGCCAACGATGCTAAGCACATTTTTTGAATGTGGGTGGAAGAACCTGGAGTACTCTTTGGAGAACCTGGAGAGAACCCATGCAGACACGGTGAGAACATGCAAACCCCATACAGAAAGGTCCCAAACCAAGGAGTGAAACCTGTGAACTTCTTGCTGTGAGGTAACAGCATCACACACCATGCCTTGACTAGGTTGAATCAGACAGGAAGGCAGAGGTGTCCAAAACCTCAGGCAAAAGGTGACCCTAGTGAGGAATAAGCTGGTATAGAAAACGGATGGATGACTGGGAGTGATGAGACACAATGAGGGCTGGGGTGCACACGGATGAGGACAAGAACCTAGACAGCCATGAAACATGAGGGAAGAAATCAAATACTTAACCAAGACATGTCATGGTATTGCTTGCATGCAATACCCTGTAGCTGACCTGTGCAAGCTTGTGAATGTAGTATGCGGAACCTGTAATTGTAGTTTGAAAAGAGAGATGGAACCTGTCATAGCAGACATTATCCTGCTATGACCAGGCATATGGTGTGGTTGTGGGTGGTCTTTGTCAAGTAGTGCTGCAGCAATGCCATGTGGAGGCAGTATTAATCCAGCTAAATTAACTATTCATCTCGCCTGCTTTTCACATGAATTCTAAATTTAAGCAGGAATCGTCACAAATAGCAGCATGGCAGCACACATATCTCTAGAATCAAATCATTGTGATGTATGGTTTTTCATTGGGAAACCACTTTCATGTTCATTATCATACCACACACACCGATTCATGATACGCCACAGTAATCCCACCTGTGGTTTAGGTGCTTGTCTGTATTCTGTAAATGTGTTTATGCATGCGTTCATGCCTGAGGTCACGAGTGACAATGCGAGTGCATCTTGGAGTTTATGGAGCTGCAGACAGTAAATCATTGCCCACAACCACAGGAAGTCAACAGTGCTTTTCAAATATTTATAATGAGCACAGCAGAGATTTTCGCTTACAGTAAGTGGTCAAGATAAAAATAAACGTATGGCCATCTTAAGCTTTTTCAAAAGAGCACTATCTGCCTTCAAATGTTTCTCATTTCGACCTAACACAATCGTGGAAAACCCATATGTATTCCTCTGAGCACCTACTGAGCTGTGTGCTTTGCTTTTTGATTTGTCTTCTTCTTTCATGGAAGATCTTTACATCTCTTTATCTCGTGTGTGTGTGTGTGTGTCTGTGCAAGGAGAGAGAGGTAAAAGAGAGTGAGAGAGAGAAAGGATACACATATTTAAGTGGAGAAATAGGGATCGCCCACATTATGCTTTCCCTCGGTGTCTTCTCATCCACTAATACCCAAGGCTCTGACCTTGGATTTAACCCTGAAACCTGGACTGCCTTCTCCTCATTTTCTTTTTCACCCGTCTGTCTCACTGTCTTACTGTCTGTCTTAATGTCCTACTGTCTTCCTGTCTCCTTCTGTCTTTCTTGTTTATGTCCATTAATAGTGCAGACCTCTGAGAGGCCCTGTCTGCCCACAGGCCACTATTACAGATAAAGAGGTAAAGTGATTTCCATGTAAATAGTGTCAGAATGTCATTCTCAAGTGAAGCCGCGGCGAAAATGAATTCCTGAAGACGAGAGAGATTACCAATGGGTGGTGACACCTGGATTGCATTCTTACAGATTCCCCATGCAGTTCTTGTATAATGATCCATCCAGAAAAATAGCTTTGTTTGGCTCCCTGTGTAGATGCTGAGGTGTCAGTCAGCCAAGCCAAAGCAGAGAAAAAGAAAAATGAATAAGGGACTTGAATATTACCATATAAATATATGGTAATATAACCACTGGACATTTTTGATGTGAGCAAATCGGTGTGTGTGTGTGTGTGCATGGACGTGTGTGTGTTGGGGTGAGAGAGACTTTTGAAGGACTTTTCCCATCATCAATGTATAGTCAAGTTGCAGTGATTAATTGGTGAGGGGACAAGGTGTCCAGGATAAATAAATTAAATTTGGGCCGTGGTAGACCTCAGGGCCAGCCATTAGTCTATGTGACAGCTCCATCATACAGCTAAAGAAACAAATATTAAGACCAATAATGCAAAAAAAAAGCAAAGAGAGGTCAGGGCCAAGGGTCACCACAACTACTTTCATTTTTATAACAGATCAGTAAAATGTCAATAGCCAACACTGAGATATGAAGGAGTATCTTAGTAGAAATAATTTGATTGTGTGAAATGAAAGACCATTTGATTCTATAGCTGAGTTACTCAATACTAAGACATTTCAACATTTATTAATGAGCTCATCCCTGCATATGTCTAAACGTTTGCTTCTAACATTCGCATTCTGAGCAGGTCATGGTCGATGTAAGAAAAATGCTGAATTGATTTTCAGGGCAGAATTATATGATTCAAGGCATGCTAAGTTGGTAAGAATACCAAAAATGAACTAAAATGAGAGGTGAAACTGGGTGAAAGGGGAAGTAGAAAGCAAGGTGATTGTCATTTACAACGCGCCCAAAGTCCAACTACGAAACATGGTTTATTTATGATTGGCTGTCATATGTTGTTCATTTGTATGTATCTCAGCCCAGGTTCAAACCACAAGTGACGCGGTCATACGGACCAGTTAAGGAACATTCTTGTGAGCGAAGACGACGTTTTCCTCCTGAGATGATTATCTTTCCAAGACTCTCAGGTCTGCCTCTGTCAGCATGATAGATGACCATGATATTGACTTCAGGTTAATTCAAAACCTCACCGCTGAGTTAGATGAAGCATCTCGATAAGGCCTCTGTTGATAAGAGTGCGGCTAAGACGAAAATTGTTTTGGGTCACATGCCCCCATGCCCCTCTGTAGCATTTCCACTTCATATTTTTTTTGCTATAATGGAATTACAGGTGAGCTCAAGTGTTCACCTTTTAAATATATGGATTTATAAATGCTGTTAACCTCTGTGTGCATCTTTTGGTGTAAGGTGCAGCTGTAGATCCATTTAAATGCAGTCAGTTAAGAACAAATATTTGATGCTGGAGATGGATATACACACACGGCACAAAGATCAACCCTATCATGAAGTAAATACCAAAAGGAATCAGCTGACAGGATGTACTCTTTTACTCATAAACAAGGGCCCGTGTATTCTTCTGGTTTGTGTAATCCACCGAGCATATCAAAGTGCAGTATGTGGACGAGCTACTGAACAATGTTGCGGATCAATTCGCCTTTTGTTTCACACATCATTACACAGAACAGGATGCAATAATCAATCATTGTGAGCACTGTTCTCAATTAATAAAAGTTGTTATCAATTATTAAATATTTAATTGATTGTGAGCAGAGCTGAACTGAAATAAATTCATGAAACATACATAGAGGATTGGCAAGTACAGGAGTCGACATTTTCCCATAGATATACCACAGATACGCAAGTTAGACGAAATGGAGAATCAAAAATTTCCGCTTCGTATGAATTTGTCTTTGCTATCTCTATGATGAATTGTGTTTTCCTGCTTCCTGGCCTATGCATGCAAGGTTCTGGCACCCCCCCCCCCCCCCCACTGTATACATTTCCTGAATAGGAATAAGTATGGTGCAAAAAAATGAATGGGTGAAAGCTTTTTTTATTTTCACCCAGTGGAAGAAACGTCAAGCCGGTTTTGCTGTAGTTAAATGGTTACCCTGTGGGCTGTGTTTCTCCAGATTGTGAACCACGATGCAGGGATGTTTCCCCATATTGCAGCAAACACCATCTGTGATTCTTTACTCATTCTGCAGGTAGCGTGAGTCACGATGCTTCATTTACAAAATCATCAAAAATATACATGATATGTAGTGTACATATATATGAACACTGGACTATAAATAGTAACAAACCATGGGTATTAACTGCTGATTTTGCAATACATTATAATATAAAATCAGCAGATGAGAAATGCAAATATAATAGTTTTGCTATATTTAACACAGATTAGAAAATACAGAACACAGAATACTTTCATTATTTAGAATCATCACTAGCATGTCAAAGTCTTTAACTTTACAGTCTGTGATATCCTAAATGTCTAAAAAGAAAAAAAAATCAGAATAAAAAACTGTTGTGTTTTATAGTCTGATAAAATGAAATGAAATTGATAATGTTACTGGAGTTAACTATTTTCTAGTGTCCTTGAGTGTGTGAATACACTGTCTGAGTGCAGCCTTAGGACCCTGAGGATATTCGACCTAGGTTGCTGCAGAGGTAGGTTTGTGATTTGTATGCACCCCATCTGATAGCGTCTCCTGGATCACAGATGGATTATTTAGGCTTTTCCTTCGGCATAGGCTCCTTCTTTTGAAATTTTCTCCTCTTTTTACAGGTCCACATCGTATCATCGTCTTTCTTTCCGCGCTCTGCTTTCATTGTTGGTACTTGGATGCCTCATAGACACACACTTGCAGAGATTTGTCTTTGCCAGATACAATGGAACAATAATGCAGGAGGAATAACCTGGAGTGGTAAGTTGTGAAGTTTTGGTTATCAATATTAAATAGATAGATAAGCTTGGTTTGCGCTTGTTGGTAATTTAACTATTTTGTGTGCATGCATTTCTGGCATAGGAGGGAATTAAACCCTTTAACTGCACATTAATCGATTTAGACAGAGGCAGGTGCTGTCCATGTGCTGTGGTGCTGAAAGTTGTGACACAAATAGTCATAAATGTTTTTTATTTTTTAAATTCTGATGATGCATTTTGCATACAAGAAATGATGGCAGAGCAAATCTAATTAATGCTTTAACCTTTCTTCTAATTGCTTCATAAATATAGTTTAGGCCCAAAATAATAGAATCATCACAGATTTATTTACTGTGCTTTGTGTTAGGGTTCAAGAATAACTGCATCATTAGTTCAGCCTTAATTTTGTTACATCTGCTGATTGCTGATCTGAATGTGGTGGAAGGAAATATGGCAGCATGAAGTAATACACTCGCCATTTATTAAGAATGCATTATGCAAACCACACAAGTATTTGAAAAAATCACCTAATTTCTCGAAAATCATCCCCTTCTTTTGTTCCCTGTGTTTAATTTTTATTTCTTAGGCTTCTTGTTCTAAAAATCCTTCAGTGGATTTAAAAACTCTAAAGGGATTATGTTCACATGCAACAGTTGCTAGAATTACATGCAAACATATCCAAACGCATATCTTAAAGGATCACATAATCCAGTGGATTTGCTTGTTTGGCTGTACTGTCAACACACACAAACTACACTATAAATATGAAGTTTCCCTTAACTGACTTGCCTGACTTAATAAAGAGGAGGTATGAATAAGTTTTCTTCTTCTCTTGGCAAGCAGAGAGAAGGCTGCTTTATACACTGTACGTATTTGTGTTGTGCTCAGTTATAGTCTTTTCTTTTATGTAATATTGCATGTATATACATGCAATATTACATATGATATATATATATATATATATATATATATATATATATATATATATATATATATATATATATATATATATATATCTTTTTCTTATGTCATATGTTTTCTGTATCATTTTCAGATAGAAAATCCAAAATGCTGCTAACAGCGTTTCGCTTTGTATGGTTTTATGCCGACATATTATCGTCATTTATCTTCTGGGGCAGAGGTCACCACCCCTTGTGGCTGGTCCACAGGATCATCTGTTACTCCTCAAGCTAGTTTTTATCTTCCACAATGCCTACTCAGCCAAGTATGACTTGTTACTATGAGCCCTGACAGAGCTCCAGACATGTACTCTCATACTTTTAATATCCTTTGTCTTGCTCCGATAGCTCCCTTAATGCATTGTAGTGGCAGTGATGAAAGCCTATTTGTCTCCTGATCCATTTCCCCACAAGACACAACCATATGTCAGTGATAAGTGCCAGGTGTTGATAAGAACTCTTCAGTCTTACGTGGGGAGACAGCATATAATGCCGAAGCTCGTGGTGTATGACTTCACTTGATTGACGGTAATATATGCGGGTGATATGCGCGTTGTGTGTACGTCAATTATTTGAATCTGTCCGTGGCAAGGAGCACAAACCTCTGCTTCCACACACCTCCAACTGTGCTAGTGATTTAGGCTCCAGCTCTTCTCTGCAGAATGAAGTCAGTGAATCATACTTCCTGGTCATGCCCCTGATTTCACTCAAGATCCTGCTGGTGTTTTGCACATATGGGTTCACAATGCACATAGAGAGCAAAACTGGACTAGAGTAATTTAGGTTAGTAACAAATGTGTGGAAAATGCAAGTTTTATCAATACTATATTCCTGCAAATGCTACACTTGCAATTGCTTTTATTTAGTTTGCTATTACATTTTAACACCTTTCCTACACTGTTTGGCATTTTATACAGTAGCTGATATAACTGCATAGCACTTATCTGTGTCTAAGGGTAAAGGAGATTGAACTCAGAAAGGAGAAAAGATGGAGGGGAAAAAAAATGCTGAAAGTTGATTCTGTCCACGCTCCAGTGGTCTATACAGTATGCGATCTGTCTGCTGTTGTATAGGGGCAACTCCTGCCTCTTATTGACAGTATGCTAGATGGTAAGCTGTGATTATTCCCCCGTGGACAAAAGAAGGAAAGGAAAATCAGCAGTCCTGTCTTCGTTGAATTGCAGAATCCCTCGTTCAGAGCATGGGCAGATGAGTCTACCAGATATTTTGTCCTCATTTCTTTCAGTAAAAGCAGCTTAGTGTTGGGTGTGAGTGCATGCATGCTCAGTCATGAGAAAAGGACTTATATCTACCAACAGGGTGGGTTCAGGAGATTTTAATAATGACAAAGCAGAACCAACACAAAGCTCAATGGAAAAGTTTAATTCACGGAACTTATACTACTGCATTTTACACCTCATCTCCTCTCCTCCTCGTGCCTCCCGTTTCAGTTAAGATTTGATCATAAATACAAAACTGCTCGATGCTATTTACATTGTGCAATGCTGTTCTCTAGCTTTTTATGTCAAGAGCTTAGATTTGAAAGAAACATACTACACACCCCCCCCCCACTTTTTTTGTCTGCCTTTGCCATATTACATTGTACATATCCATCCATCCATCCATTGTCTATCCCGCTTATTCCCTTTCGGGGTCGCAGGGGTCTGCTGGAGCCTATCCCAGCGCACTTTATGGGCGAGAGGCAGGGGGATACACCCCAGATGGTCGCCAGCCAATCGTGGGGCACACACACCATTCACACACCATTCACTCTCACACTCACACCTATGGGCAATTTAGAGTTTACCAATTAACCTGAGCATGTTTTGTATTGTGGGAGGAAACCGGAGTACCCGGTGAAAACCCACGCAGACACGGGGAGAACATGCAAACTCCACACAGAAAGGCCCCAGACCCAGGCCCAAGGCGGGTCTTGAACCTGCGACCTTCTTGCTGTGAGGCAACAGTGCTACCCACCGCACCACCGTGTCGCCCCATTGTACATATCATATTACATATTCAATTACATCCTGTATTTATTATATTTTTCCCCCTCTACACCCACTGTCTGTTTTCCCTCCAAAGACACAGTGTTTGATGAAAACTAAACAGTGCAATGTTATTATTACCGCCCGCTTCTCATATTCAGCTCTCTAGAAAATGCAATCTTATGCGCTCATTATATCAGTCTTACACACAGGATTTTTGTAACAGCCCGC
Organism: Eupleurogrammus muticus; assembly: GCA_036785175.1. Taxonomy (NCBI): domain Eukaryota; kingdom Metazoa; phylum Chordata; class Actinopteri; order Scombriformes; family Trichiuridae; genus Eupleurogrammus; species Eupleurogrammus muticus. The sequence continues at coordinate 17,677,143 of JAYKQN010000007.1, read as the reverse complement.
TTCGATATGGATGCTACTCATAATAAATATTATATCACTGTTGAACATTATTGTTTCTGTTTTTCATAGCTTTTTAAAACATCAGCATCTTTACTAAATTGACCAATTTGCTGGAGAAGAAAATAGTAGATGGTATTTAACTCAACAGTGACAATAGGACTGTTTGGAAGTTATTTTCATTGTTTTTTTATGTATAGAGATTTGCCATAAATGTGCTTACATGTTAAAATGATCCATAGGGGAAAGCACCTGTATGGGGGAGGGGTTCTGTATTGTGGCATTACATTATGAAATAACTCCCCTATACAGTGTATTGTATGTGAGAAAAAAAACATTCTAGTAATCTCTTCTAGTAAATAACATGCATGGCATTATTCCATACAGTTCATACTCACTAGTCACCTCTTGATTCTACTGATAGTTTGTGAGACAGGTTACATAGCAAATGTTGTTAAAAAGTGTATGTATTAAAATATATTAGGGATGTTAAACTGTATTTTCTAAATTGTTTTCATTCCCCTTATTTTCATACAGATTCTACAGTCTATTCTTCTTCTGAGCCACTTCTAGTCTAGGCAACAGGTGGACAAATTTGGCTTTGAGGAAAAGCAATATGTTTTGCCATAGTAACTGATGCAAATGAAAAGTTTGCGTGGAAAAAGAGTGGTTTGACCCCACATGCAATTTTGTTGGGCTAACGCTAGTTGCACTAGTTAAGCGATCATGGAAGTGAAGCATTAGAAAAAGGAAGATCACCAAGTTTACTTCCACAATGCAAAATATGGTCAATATGTACATAGATATCTATAGAACACTCAATGACTCATCCAGTGCTGTCGCCAAATACTGTTTTACAGTAGTCTACTCACTCCCTTACAGCATTAAGGCCATGGTGGATATACTACAAAACAGCTATAACTAAACTACTTGGTTTGTTATTATTATTATGTGAGACTAATACTTGTAATTATAAACAATTATAATCAATAACTTTATTATGAATTTAACTTTATGTATATAATTAAACTATAGATATACACACAAAGTGTTTTACACATAATCACAATAGAAGAACCTTCATGTTGGGGAGAATTAAGAGTTACTTGAGAGACTGGTTGTTGAGATACTTTTGGCTGTTGGTATTAATTTATAATGATCAAAGATGACTATTAATTATTATTAAAAGTAATTTATTTATTTATTTAAATTAATTAGATTCTGGGCACCACCGGAGTTTCCGAACCAATAACCAGATTTTAAACAGTCTTGTGTATCAGTCTTCACTTAGGAACACCAATATTGGTGGGAATATTGATGTTCCTATAGTGTACAATGAAGGGCAGAATTCATTTCTGTCAACCAGTTTAATATCACAGTATGTGAGCATAAAATACTAGGACAACTTCTCTTTAAAATATAAAAGGATTTATTGTCTTCTGCATATTAATCCACAGATTGAACATACTTCAGATTAAACAGATCCTATTATATACTCTATCTAACTAACTACAGGTCATGGATAGACAATTGTGCGATTGCAAGACGATGGTTACGCGAGACAACGCAAGATTAAATAAGGTCGATGTGTGGGAAAAAGATGGACCCTTTCCCACGACACGTGATCCGAAAACAAGGAAAGCACGGGAAACATGCGCAGAGTATCAATACGTGTTGATGAAGTTGTATGTGTGAGTGTTTGTAGCGTAAAGGACAGAGAGAGAGAGAGTGAGAGAACGAAAGCTGCACTATGCTCAAATCATCTGATCGTGTCAACCACAATAACAATGTAGCGAATGCAGCGATCCATACAAAACATGTGAAAATACATAGTGAACTCAGCTTTAACCGGGGAAATAAAAGTAAGACAAGTTAGCCTGGCAGGTTAAACAAACGTATATGTGAAATAAACGATTGAAACAAGAACAGGTTCATCAAACTAAAAATAGAAATGAACAATAAAACAAGCAAGTGGAAAACAAGCAGGTGAATCAATAAACTAAACAGCTAACATTCACTGCCTAGAACAGGGGTGTCAAACTCAGGTCCTGGAGGGCCGAGTGGGTGCAGGTTTTTGTTCCAACCAGGCAGTAACACACCTGATTCTACTAATGAAGGTCCTCAGCAAGAGCTCTATTGGTTGATTAGTAGAATCAGGTGTGTTACTGCCTGGTTGGAACAAAAAACTGCACCCACTCGGCCCTCCAGGACCTGAGTTTGACACGTGTGGCCTAGAAGGTAATCTTACGGTGATTTTCTGGAGTTGAGTGGATTTGGAGCTAGTTCGGCGACGGAGCGTAGCTTCCTTACGTTACCAAACGTGGTTTGGAGGGAGAGGGTCGCGACAGGAACAAAAAGGGTAGAAAACTGCGTTCTCAGGGCTCCCCAGGGGCCCTGTCCTTCCTGTCGTAAAGGAACTTTAATTGATAATTTCATTGATAAGCTAAAACAAGTTATTTAACAATTGCTCTGGCACAACATTCACATAGGTAAAAGCAGAAATACCTTAAAGAATAAAAAGCTGCAATTTATATAGCTATTAGTTATCTTAATAACATGTGTAACAAACCATTCAGAAATTGGCACTGCTGTAGCTGGACCGTTACAATATGGCCGCCGTTGAGGGACGGGGACGTGTAGCCCACCACATAATTGACTATATAGGTGTGTCCAAAGCTCTAAAACATGCTTTTTGGATAGTAGCTAGCTAGCTACATGGCTAGCAAAAAAAAACATGTCTATACTGAAATGTTTGGCGCAATCTGTAAATCACCCTCATGGGGTAGTGCAATCATTAAGGAAATTCGTATTCAAAGTTTGTTTACAGCCGTTTAGCTTGGATTAACATGCATTTGAGGGAGATTAGCATTGGGTTAGCCGTCTCCATGTGATTACAGAATGCAAAGGAGAGATACAAAGGGATCTGTAAACTGCAGCTAGAGGCAGCATGGGATAAGATGAGACAAAAGCACATTTGCATTAGCCACAAGCATTTTGACGGATGCCGAATATACTATATGAAACATCTGCCAAGGCCTATTGAAACACTATACAACAAATTTCTGAAATGAAACCTGAGAGGATTGAAAATAACATCCTCGATTGGAGCAGTTCTTGGGTTGTATGCTAGTGGCTCTTCACCCCAAGGAACTGAAGAGATGTCATGGAGAAAAACAGCGTTGTCACAGAATTTAAGGTCACTCGTCCATCTTATGTGCACAGTTTTACCTGAATTGACAAGACTCTAAAACCATTACACTCATAATCCATTTCAATTTTAAACAGATGGCAGCGCTGGCTGAAAAGTTAACGTTTAAAGACAAAAAACTGCCTTTTCTTACTCGAGCGCCAGAGAGAAGATGTAAAGCTACTGAGCTGATTCTTGGTAAAACCACATTTTATTTGTGTTAGAGATATAAAAACTTCTAATAGAATGCAGGAAAAGTGTACAATTAAAGACTTTTAAGTGAGAAGATGCTGTGAATATGTGCACCAGTTTAGTAGGGTGTACTTCAGTATCGTGCAGGTAACACTTCATAAGCACTGATAAACAATGTGGTCACAAGTGGCCCAGACCACTACTCAATCTCAATTTCTATCTGTCCTCAATGCATCTTTTGTGTGTACACAACTGCTATTAGAACTGCCACTCGTGATGCGATCACATAGGAGGCGTGTTAGTGGCAGGTGTGCACAGTGCCATGGTGTCACCAGAGGAAAACGCAGGGAATCACTGAAATCATATATCATCATGAATTTCTGTAAAACGTTTCATATTTAATGAAATATTTCAGTGAGTTAATTTGAGAATAAAGAATACCAATTCACATACCTTTTATGTGATTACTTTTTTTTTGGCTTAATTTGTACAATTGATTTAGATTTTCTGTAGACTAGAAACCATGTCGTGCTTTTAATTTACACAAAATTAACAACATGTCACTAGCTTAAAGCTTAACTCCCCAATTAAACAGTACCGGCCCCTACCCTTCTCCTCACTGTGTGCACAGTCTATCTGGTTTTTGCTCACGATTCTGGCATATTTACAATACGGCTCTTGGTGTTTATTTTTCAGAACAATTAAAGAGGCGCATGGAGTTGATGGCCACCGAGTGCCAAGACATCCAAGGAATCTGGCTGTCCATCAGACAGCTAGGATGAGTTGCAAAGCTGTTTATAGCACAGATGGCTGATCAGTAGAACGGACTTCCTATTTCTCTTGCCTGGCGCTGTCACTGTGCCTCATCATCATCATCAGTCCCACTTCAGAGCAAGGGTGTGTTTTTTTATGTGTTTAAAAGTATGCATTTGTTTGGGGGGTGGGGCGTTTAAGCTGGAATGTGCAGCAAGTAAAAATGAGCGCTTTTTGCATGGTGTTTACCTTAGATATAGGCATAGGTCATACAGCATAATTTTGATGCTGCTAAAGATAAGTTGATGCACAGTTTTTACAGAGAAAAAGCATGTTGGAGACCAACTGTAGGGGCTCACATGTGTGTCGGGATATAAAAGCAGCACGGGCAACAATCTGCATTCCCTCGCTGTGTGTGTGGATTGGATTCCACTGCAACACAGAGACTTAGGGGTTTGGCTACAAGCTGGGTGAGTTTTCGGAGGAAAAGTCCATCTGTCTGTTTCTTCTCTTTTGGGGGAATTTCACACAGGAGCAGAGCCGTGTATAGTGCTTGCCAACAGGGTAGTTGCTGGACACAATATGTTAGATCTCGCTGTGTGAGAAGAATTGAATAAAACTCATTTTACTTTTTATTATGCTGATAATACTGATAAGTGCTGTTTTCTCCCTTACTGCAGTACCCTCATATACCTTGAATGCAAAGTGTCTGAATACCTGTGGAGCATAGTGTATTATGATCTCTAGGTGTTCCTGCAGCATTGCGTCTCAAGCTCACATTTTTCACTACATGTGATGCCCTGACATACAGCATGTATTTTTCACTTCTCTTTCAGTTCTAGGTTCATTGAGGCCTTCTTAACAGCAAGCTGGTCCACCAGGAAGCATGCTGGCTATATCGATGACATTTCTTCTCATCAGCCTGCTCCGTGTCAACACCATACAGCATGGCCACGCCATGGACGTTTCATCAGGTCAGAAACAAAGCAACGTCATGAGTGCTTGTTATTTGACTTCTTTGTTGTAATGTGTTGTGGCTACGTGAAATTATCATGAGACTCTTCCATGAATTTGTGTATTATTTGAATTTCTGTCTTGTTCATCGTGAAGCTTGTGTTGCAAATGTACTTTAGAAGTGACCACCATGAATCCAAAAAACCCAGTTTGGTGTCCAATTATAGAGCAGTTTTCACACTACAGCACATTCAAAATGCTGGTGGTGACTATACTTATATAAGTATTTAGCTAAAATAATTCACAACATGAAAAAGGATTTATGTAAACAGAATACCCTTACCCATAGAGTCTTAAGACTTAGGTTAGAACAGTGGTTCTCAAAGTGGGGTTTGGGGACCACCAGGGGTCCTTCCGGGAGGTGCCTGGGCAAAGAGAATAATATATATTGTATTTTTTTAATATACATACTAATTCCGGACAATTTGTATAGAGGACTACCATCATTTAAAATAAATAAATAAATCTAATTAAATCTTTGTACTATTTCCATTTTGTATATTGAGGTGAAAATGAATGGGGGGGACAAATGCATACATGCATGGATAAATAAGTTCATTTAAATCAAAATAAATTCAGAAATTAAATGGAAAATCAAATAAATATAAATATAATACACAGATACTTTATGTTATGAATTGTTTAAATGGAAAATGTAATAAATATAAACATGTACTGGTATATTAAATTAATACTGAGTCATGAGATATGTCTGAGACATTCATTATTATGGCAGCTTCAGTTGTACTGATAATACACTTTTTATTATAAAATCTCTTAAAGCAACTATCTTATCAGATGGGGACCCTGGGCTAGTTTTTGTGGGTTTAAGGGTTCTTATGTCAGATGTTTTGAGAACCACTGTTCGAGAAGGTGCAAGCTTTGGGTCTGAGAAGGTAAGAGAAGGATGAAAAAATAAACCTTTTTCACAGTGCCTAAACTGTTTTAATAGCAGAACTTCTGCATCCCCGATGTGTAGTTGAACTGACCTCTTGTGGCTGGAAATATTAGGACACTGAATTCAATATGCAGTATATTTCTGTTTTCTTTCTTTGACATAAAATGTTGAAATACTCATATTAATGCCAAAGGATATTTCCCCCTGAATCGGAATGCTTTTTTTATCAGATTTACAGCCACACAAACATTTTTTACATGTATTTATTTCAAACAGAACAGATCTTATCATTTCAGTCATGTCTGTGATAAGACACAGTGGGAATAAAGACCCACGGGCAGAGAGCGTGTCATTATTTGAGAGGACAAAAAGACGAGTCACATTATCTTATCTCACTGATTCTGGACATTCCACTGGACATGAAAATCAGCAACATCATTGTTTCATAGCTAAACAAAGCCTTTAAAGCTTTAATCAGATGCCAGTACTCCTACTCCAACACAAACCACACAAGTTAAGAGACTTGCCTTTGTTGCTGCTTCTTTGGCTTCAACTCCATTAACATGATGAAGTGGTGGCACCCCCTAGTGGTGGCAAAAGTATCAGTTATTATGAGCCATACACAGTGAAGCCACCAACACTCAGGGGTGCTTATAGCACTTTCACACATAATATTATTGTTGATGCATATATTACTGCATATATTGTAATTTTAAAAGTGCAAATGGTTGATGGGCTGCTATGAAAAATTTAAACTAGCAGTCTGTATTTGCAAAAATTCATAGTTAGTTTCTGCTTTACATAGAGATCCTCTTCCTCCTATGTCTGATGTATCAAGGCATTTGTGCACTTCACCCTTCTGTGACTGCCTGATTCAATTTGCTTCCAGAGGGAAATACATTTGTCTTGTTGGCAAAGGAAAGATCTCTGCACATTAATGAGGAGTCATAATACACCAGATCCCCTTTTCTACAGAATAGCTGCTCATGTCAACTTCCCAGAACATTCATCCCATTTAGGATTCCCGCTCATGGTTCAACGTAGGCCACGTAAGGATTGCGTTTATGATGCACGTGTTAACCCGAACCCGTGACGTTCTTATGACGCTGTCACTTGCTGTTGTGTTTCCCAGCTCAAACAGACAGAGATAAACGCAGAGGGAGCCGTGAGATCATCACCCAGACTCCTGCATCTGAACCCGCTACAGAGCAAGAAAACGGTCTCGGATACAAAGGTAAATGTGGAAAACGTCAATAATTGTTCTGTCCTTTAACATAACCAATACACCTGTCCACACAGCACATCCCTGCCATCCTTCACTCTCTCGTCATGCACCACGCTGCTGCCGCTGCAGTCTGTACTGGTGTTAATCCAGCACTTTTATGCCTCATACAGCAGAATATGCCATTTGTTCTCTTGTTCTTTTTTTTCTCCTTCTAGTTATGTCATTCATCAAAACAATGGATCTGTTATTTCTTCTATTCCTCAGCTGCCAACGCTTGTGTCCATTTGATCTGATGAAACGCTTTTAAGAAAACGCCTGAAATAAGCCCCGATAAAGCCATCAGTGAGCAAAGTGGTGCTTGGAGGTTGTGCTGATTCTGTATTTGTCCTTCGGAAGATACAATGTTGAACCCAATTCCCAGAAAGGGGGCTATGCTTCCTTTTGCTGACAAAGACTGTAATGCCACTTAATGCCATTTCAGCAGCTGCAGGCCTGGAGGACTGTGTCTAAAGCCAACACAGTTCAATCCCCTCTCCCTTTGCTTTGACATTTTATGGTGAGAGCTCTGACACGGGGCGTACTGGGATGGAACAAAGTTAAACGATTCAGAGTTTTTCTGTCTCCCGAAGCCTCTGTGGCGGCGGAGGATGACAAAATACTATTTGCACAGACCTTTAGACACCTGGAGCAAATTTTAAGAAGAAAATGCGACGCCAAAATGATCATCGTTTTTTTTTGTCTTTTATCTCTAATGAGCACCATGAAGATGTGTTTTTTTCTTTTATCTAAATTGGACCTTTTAATGGTTTCCATCTGATGTAGTTTGTGTTTGAGTTGAAAGTCAAATTCTTGATCTGTCTCTTTCCTCTCCCAAGATAAGATGCATATTTTTCTTCATACATAAAATGGTTGTGGCCCAGCGGGGAAAAAAAAAAAAAAAAAAAAAGATGACAGCGAGATTGTGAAAAGTTGAAAGGATGTCCAAGAGTCTTAACCACTGATAAGACTATCTGGGTGGCTGCCAGTTTGCCAATTTGGAAGGAGATGGAGAAGGGAAAGGGGACGGCTGTTGCGTCAGCTTTCCCCGACTGTGATGCAGATGTTGAACGCAAAAAGGGGCTGTCTCTCTTTTTTTTTTTTCCACCCGACACTTTGTGTGACCCTGAGCAACTATGGTGATGTGCCGCGAGAGGCACTGACAAATAGGCAAAGATATAAACGAGTGGAGGGAAATGAAAGAGCCAAAGAGCTGTCACAGATAATAGAAAACGGGGGAGGATGGAGAACCGGCGTGAAAAATCGAAGCTATAATGGGGGGGGGGGAAAAATCCAATGTTTTGAGAGCAGCTATGGCAATGTTAATACACGCGGCCATCTCGGATATATCCACACGTACAAGCCGCTTGGCCGATCAAAATTTGCATTTAACCATCTGGTACGGGCACATCATTTCATTGTAGGTGGACGGAAGAGTCACCAGTCACTAATTGGGGCCAACGGGCCAGTTTTTATTAAATTTAAGCATTTATTCCTTCATCAATATTTTTTGGGGGGGGGGGAATTGGGTTTGTGCTTTTTCAAGCTGTTTTCCTCCCTGGCTTGGAACCAGCCGTGCAGCTATTTCGAAGTGAAATAAATAAATGAAAATAGGTCCCAGCACTTGGCGCCGTCTCCTCCAAAATCCTTTTAATATGTGCAGTGTTGCCATGAAGACATACGTGTCTTTGTGTCCAATTTTCACCATCTGTTCCCTCGGAAAGCCTTGGTGTCGGAGATGCTTTGGAATGTGCCCAATTGCGAAATGTTTGATATAATTAACAAACCCTGGATTTAGCCGCGTGCAACCGCACCTGTTGTCGGAGCCAGACGGGCAAGAAGCGATCAATGGCTTCGTCGGGGAAACCTCTGCCCTCTTGTTATTTGTGCTATCAACTCTAATGGACTGAGACAGGTTATGCAGTTACTGCATGGCCAACCGCCTCCTCCTACTGCTGCAGTCATTCAGCCTCAGCCAAATGTCCTATAGTTGGAATAATGTTTATTTGGAGGAAATATAACAATGCGACCCCAGGCTGTCTCATGGAAAAAAAAAACACAATAGTGACACATAGCAAGGTATTATGACTGAGTAATTGGCACAAGCCACACATATTCCAGCGTTATTGTTTCCCTGCATGCATTGTATTGGGCTCTGGGAAAATGCAACGGGACAGAAAGCAGGGAGCGGAAGGCGATGAGAGCTCCTTTTTGTGTAAAAGCAGAAACCGGCTTCTAACGAGACCATTATTCCCCATAATGCACAGGTGGTTTACCGATTGGTTTTAGAGAGCTGTCTCCATTCGGCAGGGCCACCACCGGGCCGCAACCACTTTAGGCCAAAGTTCACGGTGGGGCTGAGGAAGATAACTTTGCTCGGCGTGAATGTGACTTAAAGGACTAGCAGCATCACACTTTCAGTGACAGTTCTGAGATAGAAAGGTTAGAATTTGTCTAAAGGCATATTTATCCTCTCTTCTGACGTTTGCGTGTCTGAAGACATATTCAAATGTTTTTTGTTTCTGAAATGATGCATCTGTTGGCTTTCAATAACTGTGTGTAGCCATAGACAAAGGTAAAAGCAGTATGAGAAATCCAGTTCTGTACTGTAGGTAATAGACCTGTGTCTTCCCTCCAGCCTGTGCTGCAGCTCTGCAGCCAGCAGATGGAGTCCTGACCTGCTCAGAAATGTAAAAAAAAGGCCATCTCAGAAGTTCACTAGGTCAAAAATACAACTATCATGTTCAGATTTAGATTAAGTCTCACTGGTTACAGTCTTTTTTTACATTATTATTTTTTAAATATAAAATATCACTTAAGCTATGTGATTATTAGCTCAACATGTTTAATATCACGACATTATAGGCATTGCATTTCCAATGCACTTAAAATGTCATCTAATTTCCCAGTGGTGTGTTGAGAGGTCAGCGGGGTGAGGACTTAATCGATTTTTGTCATCGGAAAAAGGATGACATGCTGCTGGCCGGCCCTGGAAACATACGAAAATGTATGAAATATATACATATATATTTGTTTTAGCGGCTCATTAAGGAGAAGCCCGAGCTGGTCCCACCAGGCTGCACCAGAGACGCACAGCCCCGATAACAGGATAAAATAGTATAAATCATACATCAAGGTCACATTATGCTCCGTGCTTCCAACGGCAGACACACTCTAAAATATGAAAGGCACAGTTCATGAAGGGCATTCTTAATTTATTTGATAATGATGGACACTTTAAAGAGAGCGTTTCCACGCGCAGCCAATTGGATCCTGCTGCTTTTCCATAACTGATTTTTTTTTTACACTTTCTCTGCTATGTTTAATCTGTTGGACACTTAAACTATAATATCCACTTTTTACTTACTTTTCTAACATTTACCGGGGCTGCTGCAGCCTCTCTCTCTCTCTGTCTCTCTCTCTTTCTCTCTTTTTTTTTTTCATGAGGGGCTGCGCTTAATGCAATTACGCCGGTGGAGCCTCGCGTTGCGAATGTATCCTCATGCGGTTAAATGGTGCCTGACTCGCAGGAATCTCCCCCCCCCCCCCCACCCCCCGTTCCGTTCCACAACAGAAAAAAAAATTATAAAAAAGAAAAAGGCAGCCTCTGACTGAGTAGGAAAAAGCCAGAGCAGCGCCGAGCAGCAGGAGACGCGCGGCGCCTCCATCCATCCATCCATCCAACCAGCGGCGGGCGCACGGAGCGCGAGCGAAAAAGAAAAGGAGGGGGGGGGAAGTACGCGTTCAAACCACCGAAAGTCACCAGAAACCGGACGCGTCCTCTCTCTCTCTCTCTCTCTCTCCTTCTCTTTCTTTTTTCTTTTTTTTTTTGGGACGGGGTTAAGGAGGTGGAATTCTTGCGCTTCATTCAGCCGCGTAAAACAACAAAAGTGGAAGTAAGACAGCGAATCCGATCACCGATGAATTCCGCGAAGTTGTCGGCTGCTCGGGAAGCGGCGAGCGCAGGGAAAAAAAAAGCTTCGTGTGCGGAGTGTGTTACTTCTCCAGTAATCCGCAATGATGCCTCCAGACCCATCTGAACTTTAAGATTCAATAGAACAAATCCTCAACAAGGAGATCTGGACATTTATTATCTGAGTTCCCCCACCCGTCCCTGTTAGCGGTTAAAAAGTTGGGGTTTAGATGAAATAGGCAAACGCAAAAGTGTGGATTTACGCCGTTTCCCACCCGCCCCAGCTGCTCGTGAATGATGCCTGCCTGTCTCACTGGGATTTACTGTCTACTGGCATTTCTGCACATGTGCTCAGGTATGAGTTTAAGTGTTTTTACTTGACAGTTTTTGTGCATGCAGAAAGAGTCACTTTAAAAAAAAAAGAGAGAGAGAGAGAGAGAGATGATGAACATGTTGGGTCTGTCACGGTGCCCTTCTTTCACTCTAGCCAGCACTATCAGTATGTGGCCCCTGACCCTTGTTGCTCTGCACCAATGATCCTCAGCAGCTCTTATCACACCCTGACCAATTCATTGCTGCAATAAGTGTGTGAACATAGAAGAAGAAGAAGGAGGAGGGGAAAAAAAGGTTTGGGAATGTGTTGTTTTATGCATGGTGCGGGTGAGATCAAAAAATGCAAAATGCATGTGATGAGTGGAAGTAGGACGTCCTCTAGGTTATCATCCCCAAGCCCTCGGTGATGCATGCATCACATGGGCTGCAGGTTAATGAGGATCAGAGAGACTTTTGAGCAGTCCCCTCGCACCAGTCAGAACCAGTGAGGATCTGCAAGGATGGAAATGAGGCTCCGTGCTGCTCTGATAATGTCATCTCAGCCGCACGCGTGATTCATTACCGGGTAATCCTGTCACCGCCCGTCCAAGTCCCCGGGTTCAAATGGAAGGATCGGTGAAGTAAACGTCTGTGTGTCAGGGAGAGGGGAACGCGCTGTTTTTTTTTTTTTTTTTCCCCTTGATATTTAACTTAATTTGTCGGTCCGTGCCAGTTCCAGACACAGGCGGTTATGCTGCGGTCGAATCAGAGCTACTGTCATGAAATGTGCTTACGGGGGTGAATTCTGAGAGCGGGACGGGGTTAGACACGTCGTTTGCCAGCGTATCTTTGTGTTGGAGGGTCAAGGTTCATTTCGGGGAAATCCACTCCAAGATAACATTGATAGAACACTGATACTGCAGGCGGTGGTGGAGGTGACCAAAAGAAATGTTTGTGTTGGAGTGCTGACAGCGGACTTTCTTTCTAGGTTTTATTGAGTCACACCAACGCACTTTCCCTTCAGCCTTCACCACATACTTATCTGTTATCGTCCTATAGCCAAGCAGCAAATGTGTAGGTATGTGATATTATGCAAAGTATAGCAGCAACAGCTACAGTCACATAGTTGCGTGGTAGTTTCATTCCAGAGGTTATTAAAGGGCATTTTTAAACATACAGCCACTGTTGGGAGTGGGTTGGGTGAATCCATGCAGTGATGACTTGTCGAAATTCGAAGACTGAGGCATATTTTTTTAAAGAACATATCTAACCATAATGTATGTTTGGGGGCCTGGAGACCACGGCACACTCATTAACTTCTCAGAAACGCAATGTTTCTGACTTAGCTACAGTTGCTTATAAACACAATTGTTGGACTTTTTTTTTTTTACAGAAAATTATATATTACTCAGGGTCTCAGCAACCTCAGCGGTAAAACATTGTCAAATACAATGCATTTCCAAAGTCTTTATATCTGTACGTCGTGTTGTTGGCACTTTGTCACTTTGCTTTTGTTGCTATAGGCAGCAAATACATCTGATATCAGAGTTTTATAAGAGTTTGTTCTTAACAGGGAACTAGACCTAACTAATTTCACATTTCTATCAGCGCAGTTTGGGTGATCACTTCCACTTCCAGACAGTTTCAAATGAAGTAGGCAACAAACAAAGCATCCGTCTCATATGTGTGTCACAATATGTCACATACTCTTTTATAGGCGAAGGTACATTATGCGTGCTGGTAAAAATCCATCAGATTTCCTAGCGATGCCACTCTTGTCTTGTTCTGTGAGATAAAGGCAGCTGTCAGTTTTGTAGCAGAGGCCATAGAATGAACAAATTAACAACATGATTCAAGGCTGGAGCTTTCTGAAGCCGATGAATGGCTATGTTTAGTGCTGGACTTCCTTTATTTGACAGTATAGAGACAGATTTTTTTTTTCCCCCTCCAAGCTTTTTGCTCCTATGACGACTGAAGTAATTCAAGCCAGAGTACACAACCTCATTCCTCTCACTTACACATGATGAAGCAGTGGATGTTCTTCATAGCTTCTCACTATAGCAGCAGTGGGACACTTCTGCCACACTAAGTGTTAACTAGCCACAAGAAGAACGCAAACATATGTATGACACCGATTTTGCAGGTTTTTTTCTATAAATTCACAAACTTAGTTTAAACACAAAGTCCAGAGAGTTTATTGAGTACTCAGAGTTGTTTGTGTTGAAGTCAGAGATATTGCCCTGTTGTGTATAAAGGTCTCTATTCCTTCTACATAACATGATATATTTATCACATATTTTCATTAGGCTTTTTTTAAATAGTTTTGACATCCCTAACATGATATATTTGCAGTAAAGTAGTAAAATGATCTCATTCAAGTTTTACAATTACACTTATTTTGGACCGTTTTGTTAATCAGGGTTCTTAAGGTCATGAAAAACCTGGTTGAGTCAAGGGATTTGAAAATAAAAATTCCCAGGCTTGGAGAAAATAACAATAATAATAAAAAAATATCATCAAATGTATCATCATGAAAGTTTGCTTCAAGGGCAATGAAATGTCATGTTGCAATTTTGTTGGTAAAAATGTGTATGAACTCTAAATACTAATCGTGACTCCTCCTCTGATTGGCTGTGAACGTGGGCTGGGCGTTTTTTAATGTATAATTGTATAATTGGGACTGTGTGATAAATTCCCCGCAAATGAGGCGTTTTAAGGCACAGCTTTTTGGACCCAGGCTGTGTGCATTACTTAATTGAGTTTTTGATGCATGGGACTGTATTTATATAACACAGAGACCTTCTCTATAGTCGCAAAAAAGCAATGAAAAACACTACTTCTGTGGTATGGGACAAAGATTACCCTGCAGTTGTCTTGCAGAGCCCTCGCAGCCGTCTGTCTCAGGCCTTGGCCCGGGGGCCTGGAGCAACAGCTGGTCTGCAGATCTGAGTATGAACAGGGGTGTAAGGGGTGAGGAGGTTGATAATATAAGACGGGACGAAGCCACTCGGCAACTCAATGACAAGCAATAAATTCTAGTTGATCAATTAATAGGCCGTGATCAACTTCGTCCAAGGCAGCAGAGACGTTTTAACAACTCCAGATAAGTGTGTACTAAAAAAAAGTTGTGCGGCCATTTACAAATGTCAGGTCAAGTCCAGTCGAGTCACTTTTATTTGTACAGTTCAAAATCATAAATCACAGATTCGCCTGAGTGGGTTTTACAGTTTGTACTAAAGAAAACAAAACATCCCCTTACATCGCACAACAAAAAACTACCTAAAAAAACTTTAATGGGAGGGAAAAAAAGGAGGAAGAAACCTCAGGGAGAGAAACAGAGGAGGATTCCTCTTCCAGGACTAACAGGCTGTAATAAATGATGTGTGAACAGGATGGAAACAATCGAACAGGGAACGTCGAATACGACACTGAGTAGAATAACAGAAATATATTGAATTGTGGTGTATGTGGAGGATGAAGTGACAGGATCCATCTCAGCTTCCAGGTGAACCAGGACAGCATCGGACCCTCCTACAACCGAAAAGGCTCCTTCGGTGGCTGCACTGCAGCGTGCTCTGAGAACGAAGAAACACGGAAAACACGGGGCAGGACTCCAGGAACACAACACATTCAAAAAGTACATCAGCGCGTCATGAGTTTTACAGATGGAAGAAAGAAAGAGAAGCTCAGAGTATTTCATGAGGTCCCAGCAGTCTAAACCTATAACTGCAAAACAAGTCTAGTCCAGCCAGGACCGGCTTTAACTATAAGCTGCTTCAAAAAGGAAGATGTAGGAAGGATGCCTGCCAGGAAGACAATTCTACAGGAGAGGAACCTCCCTTTTTTAATAATAGAAATTCTGGGAACCTCTAATAGTGTTGCATTTTTGGGATCGCAGTGTTCCTGATAGGACGATAATGATGATGACAATCTACCACTATCTCCAGTTCTTTGGCCAGAAAGGCAAATTTAGATGTGGGTCTAAAGTTATTACAATTTTCAATGTCAAGATTGCATTTTTTGTCAGGTTTTGAGGGGACGGTTTAGAAAAAACGGAGGAATGAGCCTCTCGAGGACTCGTTAAATATTGCAAAAACATTCATTGGGGAGGCAGAAAGCTTCACGTGTGGGTTAAAAAAAACGAAAGCAGGGTAGGAAGCCTTCATGCCATTAGTCACCCTTCAGAGAACGCCTCACTGTGTGGTAGAGTAAACACTGATGCTGCTTTACGATCATGGCCTCTCCATTGTTTCTCCTCCTAATGGTGGAAGATGATTATCTGATCAGCAGCAGATGCACGGATAAGGATGTGGCCTACATGTCCTGTTCTACTATTGTTGTTGATCTTGAAAAAAAGCCTGAGGACCAGAACATCATCTAAATGAAAGAAATATACATGGAGATTGTAGAGGACCTTTCCCCCCTATTCTCGGGAATAAACAGATAGAACGATTGAGGGGCTCTATTGCTTAAACTTGATTGATCACAAAGGTCAGAAATGACATCTCTCAGTAGAAGAGACTTCATTTGGGGGTGAAGGCGGTAGATACGAGTTGATAAGAGTTACTGGTTCTACATAGCAACTTGGGGTTGTGAGGATTTGTAGCAAATCAATGTGTAAGTATTCAGATCGTTCTACTTTTACAATAATGTTTAAACTCCTTTAAAAGTGCCTTAATGCCATTAAAAATGCACCTTACTTTGGAAGCTTTAGACATTTTTAAGGGAGCTACAGGGTCCAGAGCACGACGTTGCATGAATAGCCAGCTCCTCCACAAAACATGATAAAATCTAGCAGAGCAAGGTGCCCAGAAGCGCGAACGTTGATAGCATTCATGGGCTCAACAGGTCTGGAGTCCGCCGGTACCAGAGGAGCACTGTCAGAAACATGCATGTCGATATCCTGGAGATAAATGCTTCACAGACCTTGTGAGCCAGGGAACGCGATAAGGTGCCTAGTTAAATGTAAACAGCAATGGCCGCCGTGTGAACTGTGTGAGTGCATGTGAGTTTTTCCACATTCATATCCCTCCGCAGATTACAGGGATTTTTATGAATCTGTGTATAATCTATATAAATATAAGACATCATAGCTGGGAGGGCTGCCAGGCTCACACGCCCATCCTTCAAAAACAATCCCTGCTTAATAAATTGCAATCAAAATGATTATATGTTATCAAATCACTCATTTAGTATCCTGGACTATAGCATTAAAAGCATACAATGATCCATCATTGGAGGCTTGAGCCCCTAAAAATCTTGAATGACTTCATTATACAGACAAGGGAACCTGAAACTTGAGAGTTTAATGTCTGTAAGATAAATCTGCCAACAGTAATGGGATGCTACATAATAATCTAAATGGTCGCCATTAAAAGCGTATGCTCGTGTCGAGATGGCTTTGTCCCTTTCATCCCACAGGTCTTAATTACGCGTCCCCGGAGCGATGCTGTGTCTCGCCTCGCCATTCTACCCGCTCCGTTTGATGGCCTGTAAACAGCGTCGACAAAACAACCGGAGGGGAAGCAAGGCGGAAAATAAAGGAACGGCCCGGCGTTCTCGGCTCCGTGGTTATGAAGGCTGTCCCTCAACTGCGCCTTCAAGCCCGTTCCTGTTCATATTTTAGTAATAACTGTAAATAATAGCCCAGGCTAATGGCCTTAGCGATACATTCTGAGGTTTATTTTAGCTTGAGAGCAGCGGAGCAGCCTGATTCCTTCACTGGTGTGTGCACAGCATCTCCATAGGGAACAGTTTGGAGTTAGTTGTATGTAGTGTACAGGTCAGAGGTCACATGTACTTACTCATGCTGGTAGGGCGACTGACACTCATCGCTGCAAGAGGTTGACGGTCGTGATCCAAAAATAAAAAGTAAATAAAATATGCGCGGAGCTTGTAGTAGAAAACTGGACCTTAAGTATTAATGGCCTGATTAGTGGAAGCTGCTATGCTGCGGTGCCCCCTAAGTTAACAAGACTCCCTGTCGGGTCTGTGATGGTGACAGTGATGAGCTGAGAGTCACGACTAATGAGAACCTCTCCGCTATGGATGATGGGCCTGATGGGACGCCTTCTTCATGCCAAACAAGGCTTCCTTTGTTGGCTTTTCAGATTCCCTCTGTTGTTCCTTACATTTAATGTGACTAATAAGCTTCGCCGGGAGAGGCCGGTTTTGGTTTGGGGAACAGTCTCCAGTGATGTTGTTTATATGTTGGAATGTGGGCTGGGAATAAGGACGGATTCACGACGCCGGCGCCTGCCTCATCCAGCTGCTGAAATGACTCGCGTGTCAAAGAAAGGTGCTCGCTAATTTAGCATCCGCCGGCTTGTTCTTTGTAGCTTCTCTTCTCAGCTTTAAGTGGCTTTAGAGTTTCTAGGCAATTTTATGTTTGTCTCTCCCATCGTTTGGGATCCATCAAGCAGTCCTTCCAGATTTGCATGAATTCAGCATAGAATCAATGCAATATATTTTACATTTTTGCAAAATGTCTTGTATAAATAAACCCCAAAATACCACCCATCTTGCACAAACACCTCTTTTTCTACATGTCCTGCTGGCACTCTAATTCAGTCGCTGACATCTCCAGTGTGCAAAGACAGCAAAATGCTGCTGCTGGGCACTTAACCGGAAATGGCTCGACAGCTTCTTCTTCTTCCTCTACTTTTTAAACACAAGACGAACCATTGGTGCACTGATCGCCAACACTTAGCAGAGAACCACTTTTGTGTTGCAATGAGGGTTTATGTCGCCATCAAAGATGCCTCCCTCGCTTCATCTGCTGCCATCATAGCTGCTTCTGATGCTACGTAACTTATCTATCTTCTGCTTCATAATTACTTTAGGTTAAAAAAATCCAGCTGTTTGAGTGCATTACATTTTCACACACTGCACACTGTGAATGCACTCATGTACTTAAAATATTAAGTTTAAGTGCTGGAATACACGATTTGGGACACAGCATCAGTGTTGCAAAACCTATTTAGATCTTTAATTGGGTTTCCAAGTAAGTGAAGAAAAAAAAGGTGAACAATTCTTGTGAAATCCTGTTGAGACTGATCAGACCTGATGTGAAGTTTATGTCTGGACTTCATAGGCTGCTGTTTTTCAGAATGTCTGAGCTCATGATAATAATTTGACACTGGTGTCTTTCATTCTGTTGCCAGATGAAAAGGATCTGTTGAGCTACTAACGCCACATCACTGTTGTTTCTGCAAACCCCTGCAAACTGCGGTTGTTTGATTCCGGCTGAACGCGCATAAATGCGTGTGTAATGGTGTTAGCGTAAGCTTTAAGGTGTGTTTGGGTTTTGTGTGCCGAAAGCTGTGATTCCTGATTGCTTCCCTTGTTTACTCACTTGCTTCCTGCGATGCCATGGGGCGGGGGGGGGGAAGCGGGTTGCCAACCCCGTGGGACCTGAAGCTAACAAGAGCCTTAACAAGTGCCTGTGGGCCCTGAAGTTCAGAGGTCATCACTTCCTCTCATGGGCACGCACGCACATTCTGAGAGACACCAGTCGCTCCTGGTGTTTGAGGAGCATCGATTGCTGTCTGTCCGCCCTGTAGAGGTAGCAGACTCCTCGCTTGGGGGAGGGGTCCTCCCCAGACCCCAACTTTATTCCTATAATCCTTTGCTAGCTCTGTTTGTCAGCTATGCCTGTTTTGACTTTTATATTAAGACACACTAATGTCTTCAATAGGTAAAAAAAAGCAACTTAAGAATATAATATATTGTAGAAATAAAAAAACAAACTAGACAGTGAGATAGTTAACATACAAACACATTTACCGTTACTACATCTTCACCCTCACCGCTACATCTCTAATGCAACCACGCACCATTTGTACTAATTAAATACGGTAGTTAAACATGTGGTTGAGTGTATTCTGATTGTTCATTCCTTTAGTCCTTTCTTGTGAGTTTTAGGTGTTCCTCCCCCCCGACACACACACACACACATACATTACAGAATGAAAAAGGTCAAGAGAAGCCCACACACTGACCCGATATCCATTTCCATCTGGATAGACTAGCTTCTAAGCCAATAAATTACAAATCCCTCATGGGTTTGTGGTTCTCTCCGTGTTCTTTGCACTCTTTTTGGTCTCAACTTCCTCGCCTGAGGTCAGCGTCCAAGCAAAGGCTGTGTGGCGAGGCACTCTGGGTAATTACTTATTCCATAGATAAATCTGCTCTCACACAGTCTCGGGGCTTTATAAGTAATTGTGAAGACATCCAACACCTGCACTGTGTGGTTGATCTGCGGATCAACCTTCCATTGAGATGAGCCGACCCCGGCAGATTGTTTTTTTTTTCTTTTCCTCGGGTAAACTGTGTCTCTGAAGCAAGGCGTTGTACCCGTATGACCCGGCAACTTGTCCACCGGTGATTGAAATACGGCCGCGGTTGCTTTTCAGAATGAAAGGCGTGCGGTGTTCCTCGTGGGTTTCTTTTGGTTTAAGAGTAACTGGGTGAATTACTAGTTCGAAAGGGCAGCATTAAAGGTCGCGGTAATAGCATGACCTCAGATGCTCCTCGAGGTTACATCTGTGTGAGCCGTCCTCCCTCCAGCGAGGCGGCTAATAATCAATAGCATCAATATGCCTTCCATCTCTCGCAGTGTTTTCACTTTCACGCTCAGGTACACCCGCAGATTCGTTCTCGCACGAAAAAAAGCGCGCACACATATCGTCAATTAGGCTGACTATTAAACCTAAGATTAGCTTTGGAAAACAAGGAGAAGGTCTCGGTGCTGTGATGGAACACATCAGTGGTGCACATTATGCCTCCGCCATTTTCTCCCTGCTTCTCATCTCTCTCTCCTTCATTCGTCTCCTGACTCACTGACAGGGTTCAAAGCCCTCCATGTGAAGACTGCAGCCTAAAAAAAAAACTGTTTCCCACCAGAGCTCCCTCTCTTTCTCTCTCTCAGAAGAAGAAGAGCCCAAAACATGCATAAATTGCTTTAATTAGCAGATTTATTCTTAGCTGACATTTGTATTGCTTTAGGATTGGATTCACAGATATGCAGGAATATAATGAAGCTGATCCAGCTCTGAAAGTTATGGGTAATAGTTGAATAAATCATCGTGTTTGGATTTTGTTATCTGTACCTGTAACAGGACAGGAGCGTTGGTGCAGGATTCGTTGATTAACTGGTGTACACAATCACTCAACAGAACGACTACATAATTAGTGCCATGCTAAACGCATTACATGGTTGCGTTCTATTTAAGATTTGGCGAAATCCAGACAATGTACATTTACAGACTGTATTGTGAGTTTGCTGGAAAAACAAGATTTGAACATCCTTCAAATGTATCTTGGAAGAAGTGGAAGTTGAGAGCCAAGTTGAGCTGCCAACCGCACAGATCTAATCCTACAGAAAAGCATGGGAAGTTGTTGTCTTCAAGACTTATTCTTATAAAAAGGTCTCTAAAGCCCTTACTGAATTGGGAAAAGGGCATTTAAATATGTCGCTCCCTCAGCTCATTCCCCAAATCTTGGAAAGCTGGTCTCACTGGATGCATTTAAAGTGAAAGGCTCGGAGGCAGCCACATCAGTTTAACTGATTCATACTGTCCTTTATATTTCCGAAGGGTTATGACTGACGAATAAATATGATGAATATTTTATGTTTTCATGATTCCTTGATCTATTTTTTTTATTGTCACTGTAAATCGTCATGCTGGCAAAGGATGTGCTTGCAAAAGATTGTGAATCTTGGGGGGGTGGCTTTTTTTTAACAGACTGGTTATTTTCTGACACCAGCGTGAAGCCTCGCAGCAGCGCCGACTTCCTGCGTCACTGGAAGTTACTGATGTGCTCGGGTCAACTGGCTGTTAAAATATTCCATAATGAATCCATTTTTTTTTTTGTATTCAGCATTAAACCAAGTAGCCGGGGTGTGGATTTGTGACATTTCAAATTGATCAGAACACGTCTAAATCGAAGCCAGCCCTGGACTTGGCTCGTCAGATCCCCGTTAGATGTAGTGAGCTTTCGGTAAAGGATGAGGCAGAGGGAACATAAAGTACCTGATGTATCCAGGGGTTGACGTCGGAATGCAGCCTCTCTGAGCATCTGGAGCCTTTTGACGTACAATCTCATTAGCCGGGCTGATCCACTGGGAGATATGTGTACTATGCAGGAAGGAATGAAGGTGCACACTGTGAATGAAAGATGTACAAAACACATACCTTAAGTCCGCGTTTATCTATTTGGTTCATCCACGGCTTCATGGGCTAATTTGATCCATGGATGAAAAGTCTCCAACAAACACATAACGTGGAGACTAGAGGTGTTGAGCTGGGAGGTTATTACCAGAACCTGATCGGGATAATATAATGATGTAATTGGCATCATTGCAGGACACATTTGTTTGATAACTTTTTTTCATTTTTCTGGCCTACTAACTTTGAATGTGTCGCTGATCGCTCCTCAATGAAAAGCATTTATCTTTTTCCGCGCAGTCATCAGCGGCATCTGCTGATTCAACTCTGTAAACAAGGATCGAAAGAAAAAAAAAAAAAAGACGGCCCTCCTGCTCCTGACGTGCAGGGTTTGAGTGAATGCAGCAGGAGTTTGCCGAGTGGCAAAGATATGAAAATGCCTCAGGATAGATGGAAAGAAAGCATGGATAGAGATACTGTTGAGGTGTTTGCAAGAGAAGAACATGGAGCAGCGTGGTATTCGGCTTCGGTGGCTGTGGTTTTGAAAATCTAGTGCAGTGCCCGTAGGAAGTATTTATTCCTATAGAAAAGTGGAAGCTTAAGTAGCTTCATATTCGGCCAAATGAGGGTGTGGTGCACTGTTATATAGTGTGACGAGAGAAATCACTGTAGACAGATAGAAAGTAATGGGAGAATGAGAGAGGGGGTGGGAAACCTGGTTTGCTGCTTATGAGGCCGCACCACAAATATGAGATTTTAACTTTTGATGATAATAATGACACCATTGTCCATTGATAATAATGACACCATATGTATATATATATATATATATATATATATATATATATGATTTTTCCATTACAATAAAAACCAAGCAACCAGACTGAAGTTTTACTTGCAATCAAACAAAATCCCCGCCCTGTTTCTCTCTCTTCAAACAGCTGCTTTATGGCAGCCAGATTGGTATCAATTGTGTCTCGTGGCCCAGCGTTTTAAAAGCTTTTTTTTTTTTTATATTCCTAAACAGTGTTGTTTTGCCAAGGGAAGGACATGATAAATTGTTGCTTGCAGCTTTTTGATTTTTGGTTGTTGACACATCTTTTCAGTTCCGTTCAACAGACTGACGTTGGGGGTTGAGGCTTTTCCTCAGTCAGCAGATTGTCATAGCTGTTGCCAACATTCTTTTTGCACAAAAGCTTTTGCACTCGCCCGGAAATTTGTTAAAACAATTTACCTCAGTGATGCTATTTTAGTCACAATAAAAAAAAAGCATATAAAGCCTTTTGGACCAAAACTGGAGAGCCAGGCTTGGCTATATACCTTATGTCAACTGTGTGATAAACTGCAGGACCACAAACGGTGTCAAATAAAAAGCTGTTCACACTGATACATTCTTAAATGAACACCAGATGAGCAGTTTTGATCACGTCTGCAAAACCTCGCAAAAGCCGACCGGAGCTTAAACTTGAAACTCAGTATTAAAGAAGTCTTTTTTTTTCCCCCCGCAAAGCAATTTGTCAAGAACACAGTTAGAAGAAGATTTGCCCAGTGGAGGTGATTGACACAGGCAGGTTTGCAGTGAAAAAAGGGGAGGGGGGGCTGCAGAAGACACTTCTCATCCTCGCTGAACTCTGACATTTTGTCCCTTCCCACTGTGGTGATTTATTGCTGCTTATATTGCTTCTCCCTGCAGGTAATGGACTACTGTCTGAAAAAATACAATACAATAACCTTCTTTTTTTTCCTGCCTCATCTATAGTAAACTTATACATGCATTCATTTTGTGATTCATGTGACCAATATCAGATTTATATGCATGTACTGTACGCTTTGGTATGTGTGTGTATCAGTGGATAAATGACTCTCCACTGTAGATTCTTTTTCTTCCTGTAATTGCAAGGCGATCTCAGATGTAAAATGAGGTTTCTATGAAGGTAATAACGTGGCAGCAGCAGCAGCAGCAGCAACAGCTGTGTTTTGATAAGATTTGCCTTCAGTTTCTTGGTTTGACTGCTGCCTGTGTGTCAGACACCCGTTGCTGTCTCTGAAACAGTCAGACCGCTGCCTTGACATTTAAAAGCGGTTTTGAGAAAAGGTTCTTCATTAGCGATGCATGCTGCATTTTTCGTATATTTCAATTTCTGGATTCAACATTACCTTACATTTTTGATTGAAGAAGGCGTCTTGGTGATGATCAGACTGAATTTTGTTAAATGTTGTTTTCTCCTGCAATGTATCAGGGCTGCTCAGATAGCAGCACATACGTATCACAGGAGGTTGTGATGTGCTATGCTTCGTCATTTTGAAAGAGAAACCGTGATTAGTTCATTCTCCTTCCAAGGTAAAAAGATAATGATAGAATAGTAGTTGTGTATAAGGGACAATGCCAAAACTGGCAAGAAAATGTCTAAAAACATAGCTTTGTTAACGTCTCAAACAGTTACGTATACAATCAACTAGTTTTATACTCCTCGTAAATTCAATATTGAAAATTGTCAAAAATAACACAAAATCAGGATTATTGTAAATAAAAATGGTATGAATGGACTTGAGGAAAAAACAACATGAACAATAGAAGGTAGATTCCTAAATAAATTAAACCCTGTATAAGCTCTAACTATACATTTCTGTTTGTGTGCTTAAATATTTAAGATGATAAAATGCGCTATCACATGCACTTATAAATGTCATACCACCAGCTATTTGATTTGTGCCATAAAAATGGTTTAAATAAGAAACAATTTGTAAATAAATCACAAATGATTAGGTATGATGGGAGGGAGAGCTAGTATCTTTAAATTCCTACTTAACAGAGGGGGTGTTTTCTAAAATGTTGAACTTTTCCTTTAAAGTATTTATATTACGCAATCCAACAGGATGGGTATATAATATCTGCTGTGTAAAGTGGGTATTTGCTCTCCTCCTCTCCGTTTGGCCTCGTCGCGAGGCAAAGTGAGACCCATTTTCCTCGTGTGCTATGCCAGGAAAATTTCAACGAATATACACAGCGCTGATCTATAATCAGCCTGAGGCTGAATGAACCCTCTTATTAATGTCCTATTAGTGTCCTCTCGGCCTTATAAGACTAACGCTCTGTTTGGTTAATATCAATAGACTTCAAAAACATGCAGGGCCGCGTCCATTACACCGGGCTCGTGGCTGAGTGTCTGTGTATGTTGTCGCCTTCCATACAACGCATATTTATTTACAGTAGATGTGCGTTTCTGCGTCGGCGTTCACACACGTTTTTTTTTTAAGTGAGTCCTCAGCCGCCAGAGTGCCGCCGCCAGAGGCCTTCAGTTTTATCGATGGCTGTGGTGCTCCGGGGCGAAGTCCCTCTCCCCCCACCTCACAGTGTGACAGTCCGCTCACATCTGAGCCGCGCTACCAGGGGCGCAATTAAGCCCAAAATAAATGTAGGTCACGCGGACGTGCTTTTTTATGACATGCAATGACACAGCATGGAGCTAACGCATTATTAATGTATTCATTTGGCTATCTTAGCAAAACGACATTTAGACGACATTAGAGCTGCAGATGGCCAGACATGCGTCCTCTGCAAATATTAGACACAACGTGGTAACATTCCACTGATGAGAAGATAAACTACCTCTTTGCCACTCCGGCGTCTGCCTCTTTTTGTGGGAAATGTGACTTTTAAGCGCTGGCTGAATGATAATCGATGGTCTATACAGACACTTTACTTTCCGCTGCACATTAAATGGAGTGAAGATAAGCCTTTCAGATGGGCTGCTGGCCTTTCCAGGCAGCGGTGCGCCTAAGGTGTTTGTCATCACAAATGCAGCGAGTTCAGCCCCTGACGCTCACGCATCAGCTCATTCGTTCGTTGTGGCAATACAATATACAACATGAAATCCATATAGCAGAACCTATAGTATGTGCTGAGGCTGTTTGACATAATCAGGGATTATCAGTAAACAGGATTTGTGTTGCTGAAAATATGACGTGTGTACTTGACCAGCAGTTGAGTTTAATATTTAAACTGAAGCAAGCTTTTCTTTTATTTGATTCAGATTAAAGGAACATTAAGAGAAAGAGGTTGCTTCTTATGTGAACAACAATATGTGGAATCAGGGTTGTCCGGGTTCAGCGTCGGTAGCCTGACCGTAGCCGATAGAAGTCATTTTTACAAAAAAAAAAAAGATCATGAATGATCAAATAATCGATGAGTTTAGCTTAACTTATAACTGCAGAGTCCAACTTATTAAAAAAAATGCGGTGCTTGAATGACGTTAAAGAAACACCCTGTCAGCTAATATCACTTAGTCGTCAGTCACTATGGCTTTAGTGCAGCGAAAAAAAAAAAAAA
This sequence comes from Eupleurogrammus muticus, assembly GCA_036785175.1. Taxonomy (NCBI): domain Eukaryota; kingdom Metazoa; phylum Chordata; class Actinopteri; order Scombriformes; family Trichiuridae; genus Eupleurogrammus; species Eupleurogrammus muticus. Next base: position 17,651,117 of record JAYKQN010000007.1, on the reverse strand, counting down.
AATGAAATTCAAACTTTCTGAGGATAATCTATGAGGAGGAAAATATGGGAGAGGCAGCTGTGAGTTGTTTAACTACAGTACTGTAATGACATTTATAAGTATAGGTTATTCTGTAGTCATACTGATTAGATAGAAGAACTTTTGCTTTTCTTTAATTAATTAAGAATGAATCTGCCAAATTAAATAAACACCTGATCTGTTAAGTGTTAAGAAACAAATAAACACCCCAGATGTTATTTAGTAATTTACTATAAACAACATCTTTAGAAAACTATAAAAATATCATCTTATCGATTATATCATTTCTCATCTCAAGATAACAGCATCAGTATAAGTGCAAAGCATCCGCCTGTGCTGTCTGCAGTACTATGCCTTCTATTACACAACGTGTGCTTTTGATTTGGAACAAAAATGGAACCAAAAAAAAAAATGTAGAAAAGAAAGTGCCTTTGTGTCATTGACAGCCTGATGTATTTATTGTTCTGTTGTGACTTCACACTGGGTGATTTGTGCCCAGTCCACTTCATTTCACTAGTGAGACTTGGCCCTGTCACAACTGGACTGTATATAACATAGAATACCGGCACTCGGCCAACGCTAACAACCTACACAGTGAAAATAAAGCGGCGAAATTTATGTTTGCCGTTTTTCCTTTTTTTTTTCATCAGTAAAAACCCTATAACATCATCGACGTGCGTCTTTTACCGTTTTATGTGCCGTTTTTTTTTTTTTTTTTTTTCGCGCCGCCTTCTAGTGATTCAGCCGTTTTAATGCCAGCGCTCAAACAAGTTCCCCCGACACTATTTAGCGAGGAAACGGAGCATAAAATGATAACGGCTGCAGCCAGACCATACTGTTAGTATAGTATATTATGGTATGGTCTGGCTCTACGAGACCAGGCCCTGAGCGATTTGAGCAGAGGCCAGCGTGGGAGTGGGGAGGGGGGGACAATTGTGCTTTAGAAGTGTAGTCCAAGGCCAAGTGTATGTGTGTGTGTGTGTGTGTGTGTGTCGAACCGGTGACCTAGTTACTCAGATGTTTATCATGTACCAGCAATGTTCCGGTTTGATTCGACCCTTGGGACATTATCGCTTGTTACCTTCCCAGTAAGAATTTAACAGATGGTGCTACGAAGTTTTTTTTTTATTATAATACATAAAATTTGTATTATGATGGGCACGGAACAAAAAAAAAAAGTTGATTAATCTCTCAATGAATCAACAGGTCAATCAATAGACCATTTTGATTATCTATTGATTGTTGTCTTCCTATTTTAAAGAAAAGAAATGCTTCATGTTATTCCCAAAAGAAGGATTTGCTGCTTATCGGTGCTGTGTAGGAAACAAGCTCGGTGAAATCGTGACCGTTTTTTTTTTTGACATTCTAAAAGATTAATGAGAAAAAAAAAATAATTGAGTGGATTAAAACTGATAAACGAAAGTCATTCTCCGCATCTGGTAATACGGAGTCCTAAGCCCGTGTCGTGTCACGCTCACAAGCCGGCTCCTCGTGCTCGCATTCCCCGCTCGGCTCGTATCTCTCCCCGAACATCTGGATGACGCGGTCGGGGAGGTGTTATCATGTCCGTGACCTTCGCTGTCCTCCCTCGGGGGGGCTCCTTCATTGTATATTGTGCCGCTGAGAGGGGTGGCACGAGGACAGGGACAAATATCGCAAAATGACTTTTTTTTTCATAACTTCCATCCGATTAAATCGATCTGTTCGAAAAAGGGAGATGGAAATGTTCCGGTGTCTAAACGGAAAGGGAGAGAGTGGGTTGCAGACACCTTGTCCTGCATGGCCACACACAGGCAGGGAAACGCACTCACATTCCTCCTCCTTCTCCCCCCCCCACATACTTGAGTGAATGACAGTGTTCAACTGTTCCACTTAATTGTAGTTTATACAGCCTGAGAAAGAATGTCTGGCATTTATTGGTTCCCTGTGTTTTACTTACAAATGAACGAGAGTGTGTGCACGCGTGTGTGTGTGTGTAGGTCTTTGTTTGGAATACGCGTCTCCAAGAGATGAGCAACACAGATAGTTTGATGAATTTATGGGGAAGTGCTTTTATCCACTTTCTTGCAAAGAGTTAAATGAAAAAAAAAGTCTATCTCATAATTTGTCTGTTGAACATGAAGGTAAAAAAACAGCTAAATCCCTACAAATAAAACATAAACATAATTGCAATTGTTTGTTTTTTTTGCTTAAAACTCAACTCATTGGATTTTAAAAGAGACAAAGAATTTCTCTACATGAATTAACCACCGAGTGCATGTATTCTTTTGATTTGGCCTTTTTAATTTCAAGTTATGGATCGACAAGCTAATTGGTATTAACACCCACAATAGACATTAAGACAAATCATTTATGGATATGAACAGTGGAAAACCTGAGTGCATATAGCCTGCGCTCGTGATATATTGTTCACCACATTTCAATGAGGAGAAAATTACTTTGTGGATACTTTTCAAACCAAGTCAAACTTTGAGCAATGTTTCTTTTTCTTTCAACCTTTTATTATGGAGTCTGCAACTTCTTATAAAACAGGTCCCCGTCCTCTCTTATAGCCGCTTTGATGTAGCACAGAATCCACATTAGTCAGAACCTGGCCTGAGAAGAGAGGATTTGTTGCTGACATCCCTTCATAATCAGATGCGCAGCAAACACTTGCATAATATCGTCTACTGACGAGTTAAGTGTCAGAGTCAGACAGCTGTCTGGTGTGGGTCTGTGAAGTTTGTTCTGGGATGGAAATGCTGACGACGCTCATTTCTTATTCGGGGGCATGATTCACCCCGCTGCAGATATATATTCGTACCTAATCCGCAATTTCGTTTTGCGCTGTAATTGCACGGTGCGTCGTGCCAAAGAAGTGGCGGCATTCATCCCCGCCATGACACTTGCTGACCCGTCTAACTTAAATTGACATTTCCTTTTTGTAAACCGGCTAAAAATAAAACAAAATTCTGAATTCTGTTTAGTTCAGTTAACCCTTTGGATGCATGACCTGCCGATACCTACCCTCTTCCATGAGTGGGCTCAAACATTTTTGCAATAAACTTAAGCTATTTTGGTTAGACATTAATCATTCATTCATACAAAAGAGTGATTTAACTTTTGACATGTGACTTCCTACATGTTTGCATACAGCTGCACACAGTGAGATGTTTTGATTGATTGTTAAGTGGTAAGATGTGAATAAAAAAAAGTGAAAAATGCATCTCTCAAAAAAAACGCATTGCTTTTTACTGGGGTCATTTTTCAGCCCTGCTTATTGAAAGAGTGAGGTAGCCATACAAAAACAGCGAATTCTAAAGATTGAAACAATACATAAAAATGCAGATTGCCTCATGTCCCAAACATGTTTTAAGAGGAATACCTTGAACATGAACATACAGTATTACACCTTTTTTTAGTTTAAAAACTGTGAGAAGATCAACAACCCATGTGGTGATTTTTGACCCTGCTCATACAGTTAAGGCTTAAGTTGTCTTGTGGTGTCTTCGGTGCCGCCTCGCTCCTTTTTCTGCTGTTAGCCTCGTCTCAGTTAGTTCTCCTGGTATCAGGCCTGTCGATCTGGCCTTGGCTAGTCCGTTCAAACGCGGTGTCATTTGACTCACACGGGCGGTGCTGTTAACTCTGGAACTTCTGGAAATCTCTGTCTACCCATTAAAATAGTGGACTTTGATCCGCAATCGAGCCCATGGCTCTCACACACACGCACGCAGTCATACGCGCGCACACACACAAAAAGGAGAAACCAAATGCCTTTTTACAGACAGAGACAAAAGGGATTGCCTTAACAAGACATAGCTGTTGCGTTTACTGCAGGCAGGGAGGCGGCTTTATTAGCTGTGTCTGACTGCAGCTCCTCCAGCGCGGCGGGTAATCCCTAAGCACCCCAGGTGTATCGCCGTGTTCCACAACTCTCTGGCCCTGCTGCTTTCTGCGTCAAAGTCACCGATCGAGTGAGCAGCACCCTGATAAAACCTAAACTTCCATGGGTGTGGTGTAGGGGGTAGTGCGCTTGCCTCATAAGCAACAGACCAAGGTTAGACTCCTAGCTGAAGCATTCTATGGCACATGGAACATATTTTACCAAAAATTATTAAGTTAAAAATCCATGCACTTCCGGTGAGAGTGAAAGTAAGTTTCCCAATTTAGCTGCTACTTTATTCTTTATGCTAACAAAGACTGTGGCCATAGCCAACGCCAAAACGGTAGAGAACCACTCTCCACACACTAGCTGCAGCATCTTTAATATAAACTACTATGCTGAACTCCAAGACACATTCAGAGATTCTCAGAAAATCCCAACACTGTTGTTTTATGAAAGGATGAATAGACAGTTGTTGAATAAGTTGTTAAGACAAGGTGAAAACAGACAAAGGTTCACACATACCGTGGTTAGCACAGCAGAGTGTGGGACATGCAGTAATCGTGTACATACACCTATCTACTTTTCTTAGGATAACATACCTTCAATAGGCACTGCATTAGCTTTTCAAAAAGCATTTTTTTTTCTCTTTTTTTCAGTTTTAAGTGTGGGTCTGAGTTGATAAATGCGTGTGCCAGTGTGTGTCAGTGTGTGTGTGTGTTCCCATGTCTCCGTCAGCCTGTCTGAAAGCCATTTTTCAGCGGGACCTCAGCGGGGCGAGCTAATTTGATTGTGATATTTGATATTTTCTCTGTATATTCCTCTGGTCCGTATCCAAACATTCATAGTAGCTTCCTTTCATGCCTGCTAAATACATACCATATTGTAGTGTAAATGACACTGGGCCGGGACCACCGGTGTTGCAGTAAATTACATTCATATTTGTCACATCATGTTATTATGATCTCAGCACTCGTGCAGCCTCGGCCTTCTCCCGATACCTTCTCTTTCTTTTTCGTTCTAGTTTCCTCCTATAATTTATCCCCTCTTGGGCTCTTTTTTTCCCCCTGCTTTGCATATTCACCAAACCTACATGAACAAAATTCAAAACACCTAGTTCATTATCCTAACATGCTATGGCTTTCTGGGGGGGCTACTTCTTATGACAGAACTACAGATAGGCTCCTTTTCTCTTTTGCATTTGTTGCTCTTCGTTCCCCTTTCTCTCACCACCGCTAGATTGGCGCAAGACAACAGAACAGAACCGCCTCGGGGATGACTGACAGAAAAAAAAAACATATTTGTAGGAGAACAGGTGCTACAAATGACCTTTGGCGTGTATGCGTGTAGTCCATTGTTGCGTCTGTGCATGTTTTTGCATACTGATTGCGCGCTGGCTGCTGGCCCTTTGCAGATAAAGCCTGGTCTTGTGGGGGGCCCACTTGTGGTGGGCTGATGTTGCCTCTCTGTAATGCCAGGGAGCTTAGGGAGCCGCTCGCACCCCCAGGCACCAGCCCAACACAATTAAGAACAAGGGAGGCAGAGTGTTTGCTGTAAACAGGGACCAAAGGCCGCAGTGGCCGCCTTGTGTGTTTAGCTCGGTTATAGTTTTAAATGCCTCGATAGTGTATGAAATCATCACTTTAATGAAATGGTTATTTTTTGTTAATATTCTTATACTGGTAGTTTTTCCTCTGTTTTTTTTTTTTTTACATTTTTTATAATCTTTGTTGGTGGTATTTTATAATCTTATCTCAAAGCTAAAAAGATGAATTCAATTTCATAATAATTTCCTTGTTCATTCAAGTATCGCTATTTTCCTGTTGCAAGGGGAGCACTTTTTGTCCTGCTGCACGCAGCCTGGTGTCCTCTCAGACTGTGCTGCTGATGAATCCAATAAAAAAAAAAAACAAATAAAAAAATGGCTCAACAGCTACCAGATGGATTCTCATGAATTTTTGTACAATTGTAAAAAAAACAAAAAATGATGCTCCCCAAAGGATGAATCCTCTCCTCACTTTAGGGATCCCCTGACTTTTCCTGTCGTGCAAAAGTCAGATTGGTAGCATCTTATTTTGATTAAAATTCACCTCCATTGCATTGGATTGTTTTTTATATTCTTGTAATTTGAGCAGACCAAACCAGTCTTTAACTTCCCAAAAGGGCCCGGTCATGTGGTGTGTACCTCTTTAAAATCGTTGCAATCCAATCTAGTGTAATTTTTACAGACCTTTAAGCTATGTCGCCTATTGCCAAAGAAACAAAAGAACCCTCTAGGGCTATTGTTAAAAAAAAAGTGCTACAGGCGACAAACAGAGTAATATTTTTTGTTGTGTAATTGCCTTCCTTTCGTTCAATTACACTTTTTCTGTGCATTCATTAGCATTACTTACTGATTTTTACGTTTTTTTTCTTTATCTTGGTTGACAGCCATAGAGGAAAATCAGAACAAACAAGACAATTGGCAAAAAATAAATAAATAAATAAATAAATAAATGACCAAACTGGCAGCGGGAGGCCTTATCTCAGCAGCCCACATCCATCTAGTCCGACTGCTGCCATGCAGGTATTATGGGGCTTTGGGTTGCAAAACACACAAATGTCAGCATACCTTAAAGTTTTCTCATGATAAGCAGGCAGACTTATCACATGCCCAGTGGTCCCGACTCCTTGTGTAAGGTAGGGATGTTTTTTCTATCTTGTATATAATGTCACATCTTTTTCTTTTAAATATTTTTGAAGCTTTTGGAGATTAAACTTTTGTGCAATTCAGATTTGCGCAAACACACAAATAATCTCGCCGCCACCCAGTGGATCTAATTCTCAGCCGTCCCGCAATGTGTGAGGTGTTATCTCTCTGGGTAAACACTTGTCTGTGTGGGATTTATTGGTTGCAGCGGGGGTGTAGGAGCTCATCACTCCGTAGCCCAGCAGTGATTATCTGCTTTACAGGCCCGTTGGCACATTAAAGTGTGACCCGCCGAAGGTTGTGTAAGCCGCTGTTTGTGTACTAGCACAAAAAAAGAACAGAAATGTGTTCCCACCGCAATGAGGCACGTAAACAGGGGTTGCATCACCAAATCAACGCCACATTTCCTTCATCCCGATCTCTCGGGGCATTCCGGTAAAAGGATTAAAAGATGATTATGAACCTGAATCTGGACTATGTTAAACACCTGTAGCTGTTTTTTTTTTTTGTTTTTTGCAGAAACTGCACCAGATTAAAACAATACTGGAAGAAGGAGATGAGAGCAGGAGTGTGTGGATCTGGTTGGAGGTGGAGCCAGTATGTGTGTGTGTGTGTGTGTGTGTGTGTTTATTGGGGGTTGGAAAGAGTCGGAGGGTAACGTAAGATGTACAGAGCCATCGGAGGCGTGTACCTGGATCTCATTAGGGGAGGCTTGCCGTGCCCTCTTCCTCACAGGGGGTCATTGTTACACCGCTCACATCTCAACAGTGTATCGCAGATTAAAGGTGTTTTTTCAGTCCTTAGTATGGGTATGGTTGGAGGTATTGACTTGTACTTCTATGGCTGGTTTAATGATTTCAGAGGCTGGTGACACACACACACACACATATAACTAGACATACATGCAGCGGCTCATGTTGAAGATACGCTTTTTCCTGCACATTTCTCTGTGGAAGCTGATGTTTCTTCAATAAATCCAATCAAAATATATTTAAATGGGTGAAATGAACATCTGAATCTTGTGCCGCTGGAATCCCAGATAGCAATACAATCCTAATCCAGTTTTAAAACTCTTTTTCTGAAGCTGTGTACTTTTCGTTTGCGAAGTATGTGATATTACACCCAGGGAAAACTCACACGTCAGCATTTGTTTATTAGTTTACGTCGACGCGTGGGATTCCGACTGCTCGAGCGGAGACGAGACATTTTCTGAGTGACGAGCGTGATTGTGCAGTAATTATATTGTCAAACTGGATTATTGTTAATACACGGCACTTGAACAGTAATAATAATGTGCCTTGTCTAATTCCTGTAGCGCAGATGTTTTGATAGGGACTACTCTTTATTGCATGGACGGATTATTTGATGAGTTTCATCGTGGCTCTTTGTTGCGTGCTGTTTGCATTCCACTGACAATTACAGCAAATATCACATAGCTAATTTGCTGGTGGAGCGCAGAACTAATTCATCCTCTTTGTTTTTTTTCAATGTGCCCCCTCCAGGGTCTCGTCTGCGGCAGGAAGACTTCCCTCCCCGCATCGTGGAGCACCCGTCCGACCTCATCGTGTCCAAGGGGGAGCCGGCCACTCTCAACTGCAAGGCCGAGGGCCGCCCGACCCCCACGGTGGAGTGGTACAAGGACGGCGAGCGGGTGGAGACGGACCGCGACAACCCCCGCTCCCACCGCATGCTGCTGCCCAGCGGCTCCCTCTTCTTCCTCCGCATCGTCCACGGCCGCCGCAGCAAGCCCGACGACGGCAGCTACGTGTGCGTGGCTCGCAACTACCTGGGCCAGGCCATCAGTCACAATGCATCCTTGGAAGTAGCCAGTAAGTGAACAGAAAATAGAATAAACCAGAAGCTCTGTATATAGAGCTTCTGGTTTATGTTTGGCCCCCCTGTTTTAAATTTCTCATTGTAAATTAGACATAATGATAGGTGGGGTTGAATGCCTATCTTTGAAAAAATTAAGTAACAAGCCAAGCTTTGGATTATTCCCTGCATGAGAAAAATCTCCACCCCAATAAATCCATTAATCTCGTTGTAAATAGAAGATTTCGCTACTTTCGTCCAATTATGGTTTAAAGGTCATTTTTACGGCTTTGGAGACAGGTGGAAATTCACAACGTGACACACCTGTCAGACAAGCAGCAGCTGTGTGTCTGCTTTAGTCCCCGGGTTTAAACAAGGGCTGAGTGTGTTCCTGACAGGTGACAGTGTTGACTCGCTGAATCGTGGAGTTGTAAGTGTCAAGTGTGTGGTTTTGCCACTTAAACAGCCTTTCACTGCAGTATTTCTCCGGCTGGAATCTGCCAGATTGCATGCCGAAGCCAAATGCGCGTGTGAGCCTGTGCCTGCGTGTGTGTTTGTGTATGTGTGTGTGCGTACATTAGCTGGAGCGATGGAATGAAGCCTGTGGAGAAGCAAGCAGAGGGCAGGGGGCAAAGGTCAAGACTTACGACTATCAGAATAGAGTCGTTGCAGATGGTGTGTGAATCCCTATGGAACACAGGCTCTGCAAGCCCAAAAACACTGGACTCAGTTAGGGGGGGCAAAAAAAACAAGTGAATAATGCAGTGAAAGGAAGGAAGTGCTGGTGATAAGATTTAACAACCGCAGTCATGCCCTCACACTGCATAGCTTCACATCCTTCAGTGTTGATCCTTCTGCTCTGCTCGGCTGTGTCAGCTCGCACAGCCCTACCCCAGCTCGGTCTCATGGGCAGACATTTTACAAAGGTTTCCGAATAATAATGCCCCTATCTGTTTCACCTTTTGAATTATAATGAAAGAGACGGCCAAAAGGTGTCATGGTAACGCTAGCTCAGCACTCTGGTCCTGAGAACCTAAGCCCCCAAGGGGGAGAGTTTAACACCGTGGGGTTCACTAAATTTACAGCCAGGTTTTTAAGGTTGAGCGAGAACACAGGGACGACTTGTTGAAGCTGCCCGGATGAGTTATATCTCCCTGCCTCATCCCTCACAGGTCCCGCAGATTCATGGGTTAGTAAAACACAACCCGCCCCTCTGGTGAATGCTGATGAGTTAGGGAGTTTTAAGAGAGGACTGCGAAGCTGTTGTTTCAAGACATAAGCTGAAAATCACTGGACCATCATCCTTCACATTTTGAGTGTTTGTCCCTCAGAAACCTCTTTCAGTCTTCATGGGCCGTCGTTTTGAGACAGAAGCCTAGAAATATGGCTATCGTATTGTATGTTTGAAATCACTGTGGCAACATTGATGTAACAGACCAGGGATGCGGATGTCATTTTTTCCAGTATAAAAAAGAAGTTTGAAAAGAGACTGAAAGGCCATGTAATAAAAGCAACGTTCCATGGTAGATTATTATTAGTATTAAAAGTAAACTGCACCACTATGGATTGCACTGCATCATGCTTTTCTAGTCTCCTAACAGTTCAAAGCACTTTACGCCACATGCCGACATTCACCCATTCACTCACACGCATTAGTATGCTGATGGTGGAGGCTCCCATACAAAGAGCCTCATCTCATCAGGAGCAATTTGGGTTCAGTTACGCGCCCAAGGTCACTTCACCATGCAGCCTGAATGAGCTGCTGTACTCGGGCCAGTCTAATCTAATCTGATCCAAATGGTTACAGAGGGTGCTGTTTCCCTCCTGGGATACGGAGAGCACTTTTTCTTCAAAACAAGTGGTTCGGCCTCCATGCACTGCAGTGGTGCACGCCAAAACAAGTATTTTGGTGAGTAGATGTCCCTTTCCCTCTATTTCACTATTGCTTAATGTGACTGAGCTGTACAAGCAACTTCCTCCCTATTATTACACATGAGGGGACTAGCCCACTTGTGTACTCTGATCAAGGGTTACGTCTTGGGCTGTTGTAACAGCAATTGTAGATTCACATATAGGTTACCTCGTAAACATTACTCTGCCAAATACAGCCTATTAGGTTCCTTTATATTGAAAATAGTCATACTACAGTACCATATATATACTGTATATAAGAACACATATTTTCTTCATTTTTATTTAAATGTAAGCAGTATAAGTCCAATAAGTCCAAATTTATAGAATTCATTTAGACCCATATGCCAAGATATTTGACTGCATGTATGATAGGAGACAGTGAATAAATCCTGCTCCATGTTTCCAACCACTCAATCCACACGGAAACATACAAAGTCAGTCACAGCAGTCATGACTGATGTGAAGATGTGATGTCACAACTATACAGTCACCGCTCCAAGCCTCCCGTTCACAGCCATTCAAATCAGCCAATCAGAAGAGAGACAGAAAGAAGCTTGAGAAAGGAGGTGTAAAACTATCGATTGAGATGATCTTGTTCAAATGTATCTGGTTAGGGACCGCAACATTTCAAATAAAAATCAGGAACATGTATAAAATGGTAAAAACAAGTAGTTAAGTATCCAAACCTAAAAAAGAAGATATCACCTTTCAGGAACCAAGTAATCGATAACATCATTTTTCATTATAGCTTTTCTACAGTAATAGACATGAATGAAGTCTTGAAAGCTGATCCAAATATTTCCTACAAGTGGCACTATTTTTGCTGGTTAATTGACCATTGTATAACCAAAGTATATCAGCATGGAGGGAAGCAGGATGTCTTTTTTTAGTTCTATAGTTCTATAGTTCTATCTATACAGTACCTGATGGTCTACCCCTGGGCTGTCAGATGAGACATTAAAATATACAAATTTACATAAAAAAAACTGAAAAATCAAGGTGTACATGGAGCTACATGTAGCTGAATGTATTCAGCTTTTGAAGCCCCGTCATCAGTCATATGCACATTTTGAATTTCACTGTCAGATGAGACAGTCCAGTTCCATATATTCATATTTAAACTGCAGGACTACATGCTACGCTAAAAGCTGAGAAGAGGGTGCATCCAGCTATTAAACCCTTTGCCAAAAATGTAAAGTTCATTTAAAGTCAACATATTAGACTTATATAGAGCATTGTATAACTCAAATGTATTAATATTATTATCATTATTATGAATTTCTCAAAAGAATAACAAAAAAACATTTCTTGTCCAAAATCATATATTTTGTGTCTTCTTAATACACAACTGTACATGCTTATTCTGAAGAGTATTAACAACAATATAGTAGAATAGGGATTTTAATAAGAGTTCTTGTTGTTTCCATAGTAACGACATATATTGCAAATAACCATTGCTAAAGACATGAGGGTCTTGGTGTTTTCAATGAATAGTCTATGCATCTGACCTTACATGTGAACCTTAAGTATTCACACTTAATTTTAATGATTGGCTGTCATAAATAGCTTGAGTTCATGGACTATGCTACTCGGGCCACATACTTATCCACACTGATAAGAATGCTGCAGGGCATCACTGATTTTATCCATCATGCAAAAAAAAAAAGCAAATGTAAAATCTTCAGTGGGAAATTATTTTATGAAACCCTCAACTGAATTCTAAACGAATTCACTGTATTATAATTTTCTTTAATGCTGCTTGGGCTTAAGTGCAATAAGGGAGAGAAGCTGGTGGATAGCTGACAAAAGGGAGTGTTAGAGGGAGGGAGGCCGACAGCCGTAAAGTGATGGGAGCGGCAAAGGAGTGACAGAGTGGGCGGAAGCAGGAGAGAGAGAGAGAGAGAGAGAGAGAGAGAGAGAGAGAGAGAGAGAGGAGGGAAGAAGTGTCTTCTTGTTTGCAGAAAATTGAGGTGACGTGGTAGCGACAGTGACAGATGTAGTATGTGCTGCTGCCTGAAGCGTGACCACGGGGTTGAAATACTGCGTAAACATACACGCACACACACGCGCACACACACACACACACACACACATACGCACAGACCACTGGAGTCTTTTTCTGAAAGCGAAGGAGATTGAATGAAAAAAAATCGGCGGGGAAAAAGACATATAACTTAGTTCCCATCCTATAAATGTCACAGAAGACACTCAGCATATTTTTTTTCAGCCTGCAGGGACCCGCGAGGACCCTGGGAAATGAACATATGTCCTATTGACCTCAGCCACTTGATTCAATCATGAAGCGCTTTATTGAGGTGAAGGCAAAGTCACAGCCTGTGTACTCTAAAGGTCAGTGGATAGTAGACTTGATTTTGGGTTCAGTAACGGAGAGGAAGAAATGGTATTCTTAAACTAATTGGACACTTCCATTTGCTGGAGGAAAAGTGCGCCTCGTGGCTGGGATGAAGGTTAAGCCTCAACTTGGCAGCACAGTAATGAGCCACGGGAAAGACAACCACGCCCTGCGCATTGTCAACGTATGGAGGTGAAGGATGTAATCATTCGTTTTTTTAATTTATTTTTTTCCCTATCATGGAAATAGAATTGGAAGACACAGCTGGATGTCAAACGTCAAAAGATGAAGATGTTGGAAATAATAGTCATATAATTAGCTGGTTACAAGCAGGTATACCTGTAGAAAATGGATAGATGATTACAATGGTGTAGGAAGCATAATGTGGGCATTATGGAGAGGCATTAATAGAGAGGTCTGGGGGTCCCTCCCCCAGACTAGATATCATTTCCTGTATTCTGGAGCCTTTTAACAGGTGTTTTGACCTTTAATCCGACTATACATCCATTAATGTTAAAAAGATAAAAGTCACAGCTGTGACATATGGATTCATTTAATAATGTTCATTCATGAAATTCAATGCGCGGACGTCACTCGTATCTCGTGCTCAGCAAAGCACATTTGGCTGGTAACATGTCACATGGGAACAGACGCGTTCAGGCACAAATATCTCCTACTAGACTACGCAGAGGCCTCAACAACATCAATACAATCCCCCTAATACCTAATACCAAAAGAACGTTTTGAACATGCAATGCAATGGTCATTCAAAAACACAGGCAGATTGATGCGGATTTGTTAGTTAACTAATCTTATTGACTAAATAAACAAAAAGAAATCATGTAGTTGCTTTTCATTTTTCGCTACGTACTTTTTAATTGGTTACATCTTTAGACCTTTACAGCATCAGGTTTGATATACAGAGATTGTGAAAGAAAACCCCAAAAACCCAGCAACATCATCTCCACT